>CM031243.1:146196898-146796898 GCA_018340775.1 Taxus wallichiana var. yunnanensis | reverse complement strand
GGCCTTTGTTTCTTCCTGAAGGGCTTAACACCCTGCTTCAAAGGAATTGAGTGATGCATTTCCTTTGGCTGGAAGGATTTGAGTTCATCATAAGAGTAGGCCAAGACATCTGAGTATTTCTTGAGTAATGCAACAAACCTTCTTTTTTCTTCAGGGAGCAACATTTTCCAATATTGACCATCCTTGGCTCCTCTGGGGTACCAATGTTTTCTTTATCAAAATCAGTTGGGCACCAAGAAGATTGCTTTTCTTTCTCTTGAATGAATCTGTCATGTTTGTCAAAGAGGTCTTCTAAAGAGACTAGGCCTTTGGGAATTTTGTTCCCTTTCAATTTGATTACTCCCTCATCATCAATCCCTTCAATTCCTTCTTTCTCTTCTTTGGGGACTACTTCTCGGTGTGGATTTTCACCTCCTTCAAGAAGAGATTATTGAAATTATCCCTTTTCTCTAAAAAGGCTAGAATTTGGTTATCATCATTGAAGACTTGCCAATGATTTGCATTATCTAGTACACTAGGCCTGAATACCATTTCAATGGTCACTTTGTCTTTACCAAAAGAAGGATGAGGTGTCACTAGGGAAGTGACACTTGCAAAGAGAATCAACCTTTTCATTTTGTTCCCTTGGAATAGCTTGATGGAAAATGCATCAAAAGATTCAATGCAGTCCCACACTCTATTTTTGTAATGCGAGTCTTGGATTCTTCACCTGATATTGTTGGTGGACCTACTTTACTACAACCTCTACATCACCTCGGCATCTCAGTTTCTTGATTCCCATGTCCTCTGCTTTGCACTCATGCCTAAGAGTAGTGCTTCATACTCTGCAGTGTTATTTGTATTATCAAATTGCAGCTTGTAGGAAAATGGGTACAACTCATTGGAAGGAGAGTACAATACTACACCAGCTCCCGAGCCCACACTGGAATGAATACCATCAAATTCCATTGTCCAAATTTGATCTTCCTCTTCCTCCATGAGAAGTGGCAAGTTCTCCTCTTTTTTTTATGTGAGGAAGTAGTTTCCTAGCCCACAATCTTGAAAGAGAATGTTTGCTTTTGGATCATCAGACTTTCATATTGTGAACTTCATCTTTCTTACTGGTAGTAACTTCATCTCACCTTTTACTAGGATAGTTGCAGATGACCAATCCATTTTTATCTCTCCACCCAGTCTCTCAAAACTCCTACTCAATAGCATATACAAAAGGATGTTGGGATGTCTACTACTAGTATGGTTAGGAGCACCTTCTTGTCTAGAAAATCAGCTAGTGCTACCTGTGCATCTTTGATTCTTCCTACCAATGGCACTTGTTTGGATTCCATTGAGTAGTAGTGCCATTTACCTTTAGTCAGTGGTGAGGCCTAGAGCATTTGTAACTTTGGTTGCATCACATTGTCTGAGGCTCTGAATCTATGATACAATTATTTAGTTGGAAGCCTTTAATGAGGAGTGACAGTAGAAAGGTTCAACCCTATTGGTTTTGGAGGCACTTGAGGGCTAGCATGTTTTGGGAAGGTGGTGTGGATGGTGTGGGTAGTAAGCCTTTAGAATTAGGACTCGAGGATACAGGGTTACCACCACGAACTGCATTAATGAACTTGTCAAAGGGGGGTGTGTTTGTAGGTATTCTATTTCTGAGAGCTGGACTTTGGTTTTGCTTGCATGTTCCACAAAGTCAAATGGGGTTATGGTGAGTGAGGAAGAGGTTCCAAAAATGGAGGAAGATTTACATGGTAGAGGCTTTGCTACTTTGGGTGTTGAATTCTCCTTTTTGGGTGTAGCAATTGGCTTGGAAGGGGGTGAGGGTGTAGCTTTTGATTGAACCTTAGATGTTTTTAGGAACAACATTTAAAGGAGAATTGTTCTTAGCAAATTTTGAGTTGGGAGAAGAATTAGATGACTTACTTGGCATAGTAGCATGATCCCTGACAACCAGTGAGTCTAGTTTTTCTTTGGCCGACTCCATAGAAGGTGGTAATGGTGATCCTCTGCTGATGATTTTATTTTGTGTGACCTCTGGAGGAGAATCTTCTTTATTCTTCTTATCCTTTACCACAACCATTGAGGATGAAGCACCTTTCTGGATTGTGCATGAGTGAAAACAACACATGAGAAACTTGGAGCTTCTTCATCATCCTCATCTTCATCATCAACGTACTCAATTAGGCCATTGTGCATATCAACTTCCTCGACCTCAAGATAGTTTTCATAGTCTTCCATATTTTCTTCTTCAATTTCATCAATTTTTGCTTCCTCCTCTGGCTCTTTGGTGTCACAGATGGCATTGACTGGTGGTGCTTCAAGAGCAAGCCGATGAGGAGGAGGTGGAGCAATCCTTGGCCTATCTAGGAGGGTTTGGTTTCCTTGAAGCATTCCACATTGTGATATGAGATAGCTTCTTCTTCAAGGCAACCAAGTCATTTTCCATTTTTTGGAACATCGGATCTGTGGTGACAGAGTTTGAATTCTGACCCTTTTGCTTTCCATTTGGGCCTTTCACCTTTCCAGAAAAGATTAGATCATCATCGGTTTCTATTGCATAGTCTTGAGCTTCCCTCAATGTTCTTGGTTGGGTTCTTCTAAGGAAGAAACCTACTTCGATGGAAAGCACTGATGAAAAACCTCTTCAAATTATTTTTAGGAGGCACCACATCTTCAGGGATCCTTCTTATCACTCTATCATATCTTGCTACTGAAGTCCCTCATTGACTCGGAGGTTTCTTTCTTCATTTGTACCAATTGGACCAAAAGATCCTGACAATCTTTTGTGCTCTTGAACCTGTGTTCGAATGCACTTCTTATATCCTCCCAACAGGTGATGGACCTCGGGGGTAGCATGTAGAACCATTCGACAACTTTCTCTTGAAGTGACTCCACAAAGAGTCGAACTGACACATCTTCATCCTCAACACCCAACACACCACAAGTAGTGATAAATGTTGCTACATGCTCTTCAGGGAGTTGAGAACCATCCCCTCTAAATTTTGGGAAGTTTTTTCTCGAGCCTCTCGGTAGCTCATGGAGTGGTTGAGCAAGAGCCAGTGGACCGGTGTTTCCTCCCCATGGTACATTAGGCCTACGGGCCTCACGATCACATTCACATCACGATCATGATCCCCCATTCTATTTCTATTTCTAGCTTCCAACCTTGCTAAGGTTGCGGCTTCTACTTTGCTCTTTTCATCTACCTCGGCTTGAAGTCTCTCGATTTCTTTGAGTTGAGCTCTTATTTCTTCTTCGGCTCTTGCCTCTCTTTCTCTAGCTTCTTCTTCTCTCTACGTCGGTGAAATCTTCAAGGTTCTCATTGATGTATGGAAATTCACCATCCAAAGGATTGGCAACACTCAGGTTCCCAACGTGTGGGTTGCTTGAAAAGGAAGCCCTCTGGATTCCGAGTAGCTCTTGTCTCCTTTGAAGTTCCTCAAAAATGGGATCAGTTTGTCCTCCTTGTCTCTGTTTTGGGTGTATCTTCTATCCGCCAGCTTGAAAATCTATGCTCTTCTTTGTGGTGCTTGGAATTTGTCTTTGCCTCTCCAATTCAGCAGTGCATTCTTCTTCTTCAGGTCCAAATTCTCATGGCAATGAAGTAGTGATTGGCACTTTGTCTATTATGCCAGATAGCTTCCCTCAAATCTGAAGCAACATCTTCTTGGATGTGGAAGAGAAATTTGGGTCTTTCAACAGGAGGGTTTCCCGAATAGCCATGATTTGAATCCATGTGGCTCATATAGCCATTCAAATTCTAAAATTTTTCTCTTTTTTGAATTTTGAATTTTTGACCTTGCGGTCACATTCAGGTGTAGATGTTGCTAAATCTACCCCACGGTGGGCACAAAAAATTGTTGGCGAGGAAATTTTTTGGTGGAAAAATTTGAATTCCTTGCCAATGCTCTAGGAATCTAAGTCCCTCTACTTAACCGGTGCAGCTTGTCATGTATGCATGCATGCATGAAAAATGGATTTCTGTGGTGGCCTTTTGGTCGGGGATCCAACAGGGCACTCCACTGACCCTGCGGAAAATGCTTGCAGTTATCTGCAAGGGGGGAATTTTCTATGAAGGTGGGAAAGGGAGTGAGAAAGAGGTAGGAGAACTAATGTTGTAGGTAGAAAATCAGATTCCTACACACACTAGTTAGAAACTTCAACACATGCATTTATGAGAAAAAACCTGCAAAATGGACAAGAGAGAGATAAGATTGTGAACTCAAAGTTTCTAAAATCTCCTCATCAAAGAGGCTAAAAATCCTTCTTCTTGTATTGATGCTTAAACAAAGTTGTACATAATGTGGGAATGGAAGAAATTTGAGAATGGAGGAAAGTAGAAGAAAATGGCTATCTCCTTTGCTTTCTCTAAGTACAATGCACTCGTGAGTTTACAAGATCAATTGCCAACCCCTTTTACAATGGCGTGAAGAAGCCATTAAATATCTTGCAAGAAATGGTTACAACTTCTTCTTTGTTAGCAAGAAATGGTTTACAATCTTTTCAATCATTCATGTCCATTCAGATTCTTGATTCGCGAAGAAATGCCAATGGCGAGAAAAAACCAGACTTTTCATAATGCAAGTTACACTCATTTTGTAACTTTGAATTTGAACCATTCATCTTGCCTTTGAAACTTTAAACCAGTCATCCACGTGGGAGAAATTTACTTGGAGTGGGCGTGGAGGATGCCTTTTTGCATTTTGTGACTTTATAGAGATTTGGCATTTTTACATTTTTGGTCCACTCCACTTTTTTGATATAAGCCTTGACACGTGGCCTTACTTGAGTGGAGACAGAGTCATGGGTCACTTTTATAATTTTACCTTTTTTTTTTTTGCGGGCTCAAAAACACAAATTGCTCTCACTCGGCCCCCTCCCCTTTTTGACCTTTGATGCGGGCTTAATATTTGACTTTTTCCCTTATAGCATGATGGGGTTGCGGGTCACTTTATGACTTTTAGCCCTTTTTGAAAAAAGGCTCAAAACCTCAAATTCTCCCCGATGACCCCACTTCCCTTTTGACTTTCCAATGGCAGGCTCAAGATTTGACTTTTTCCTTTGTGTTTGGCGGGGCTACGGGTCACTTTTTAACTTTAAGCCCCTTTAATGAAAAAGGCTCAAATTCTCAAATCTCTTCCCATGATCCTCTTCTCCCTTTGACTTTTTGAATGGGGCTCAACATTTTGAATTTTTCCTTTTCGGGTCTCACTTTTGACTTTTAGCCCTTTTTTAAAAAAAAAAAACTCAAATTCTCCAAATCCCACTTCCCCTTTTGACTCTTTTGAATGCGGGCTCAACATTTGAATTTTTCCTTTAAGCTTTTGATGAGGGGCTCACAATTTTTTTTAAGCCCTTTTTTTTGAAAAAGGCTCAAATTCTCAAATCTCCCGACTCCCCTTTTTGAATTTTTGATGTGGGCTCAACATTTGACTTTTTCCTTTAGCATGATCGGGGTTGCGGGTCACTTTATGACTTTTAGCCCTTTTTACAAAAAGGCTCAAAAACACAAATTTCTCCATTGACCCACCTCCAATTAGATATGTCCACGTACCCATGGATAATGGAGCCAAAATTTGATGGGGAAGAAAATGCCCATCATTCACGATGGAAAAAATGCAGAGAAGAAGAAAACTCCACCATTTTGCACCCGATTTTCAAATTTCTTTCGAACCAAGGATTTGAAAACAATACAAGGTTCGATGATCCATGGCCATAGAAAGATTGAAAATTTCATTCAAATGAGGACAAAATAAAAAATTTTCACATGTCAGAGGAAAAAAAAAATTTATCAAAACGTGTAGACTGGAGAGTTTAAACAACTTCAAAGCATGAATTTCTCTATCTTAGATTTCCATCTTGACTATGAAAATAAATTTGAGCAATACCACATACTTCATCATGTTTCAAAGTGGATGAGATAGATGAACAAACAACATAAATGTCATTTTGTATATCAAACTCTAAGGGTTTAAAATAGGATCTCGTGATAATAAATGGAAACATACCATATTTACCTTGACAATAATCCATGCTTTTTCTTCATAATATCTCATTTCAAGTGGTTATACTTCTTCAAAAGAACCTTCTATGATACCAATTGTTAAAATCACAATGCACTATGATGGTGGTTGAATTAGTCCTTACAAATTCAACATCAATTTAAGATCAATCACATAAACCATTAATAATATATAAATTCATTAGTGTGTTCATAACAACATATAAGATTCATTCAATAAACCATATGCAAGAGAAGCAACACCATAACACAAGATGTAAGTGGGAAACCCTCATAAAAACCACTAAAAACTTTGCTGATATTTACACATCATAAGAAATTTATTTAATGAGGAACTAACCCACAAGGAGCACCAAACCCTAAACCCTTTTTATATAACACACAATAAGAGACTTGTATGAATATGACACATCACACAATATTTTTATGATAATATCACTTGATAATATGTTGTAAAAACTCGGATGATGGTGATCACAAGATTCAAATCCAAACACCTTCAAAACCTAGGTCTTAAAACTTGCAAAATCAAGAAATTTCTTCACTTATTCATGCAGCAAACCCTTGTAAAATTTTTATTAAACATTCTTCACACTTTCATGCACTTTCTCTTCTCTCAAAACATGTAACTCACAAAAAGCACCTAAACAATGCTTTTATAAGCTCCTTCACATTTCAAATTCAAAATAAAACTTTTTACCTCATTTGGCTCAACCCATGAATTATACAAAATCCTTAAAAAATAACATAACAGTCTAAAATGACCCAAGTAGGTTTGCCTATCCAAAAACATCATTCCATTTGTTAAAAATGACTCAAATCCCCATGGCAGTAGAGAGAGAAAATTACCCTAACACCAAAATTATGCTTTATCATGAACCAAAATCATCACACATGTTTAAAATAACATTTAAAAATCATACATGGTCTTAATTTTCATCAACCAATCAAATTATTTCATTTAATGGGACCACTACTTCTTATCCTTCTCAAAACACTTGTTCTAGCACCCTTCAGGACCTTAAAATTGACTTTGTATGTCAATATCTTGTAAAATCAAATCAACCGTGACATGTGACCACTTGATGGAAATTAAAATACCTTTATAACACTTCTAAGAAATTTATAAGTCTTGAAACAACCACTGGTTCAAACTACATCAACTTTTTCCTTCACCAAATCATGCTACCCAAAAGTATTTTTTAGAAAGAAACTAGTTAACACCCTTCCTTACACATTTAAGCACTCAAAATGGATTCATTAGATGAAAAATTCATCCCGCTTCACATTCAAGTGATATAAATAATCAAACAATCCATCTCGTTCTCCAACCAACTCAATTCTTGGTAAAAACAATTTTTTCTGGATAGCCAACAATATTACTATCCGAGAAATTAACTTTGAAAAACAATAAAAATACTCATAATCATGAATAAAAATAATATAAATATAAATATATCTTAATTTAATTTCCAAAACAACTTTAATCACAACCTAACTCCACATGTAGCTTGTGTTATGTCCATTTCACTGAAGACTACTTTTTATTGCCTCAAAAACTGCCCTTTGACATGTGAACCTAAATAGGGAAAAAATCCATTTTTATACATCCTCATGACATGAAACCTATATGAAACAAATATAAACTCACATTATCAAAAAAAAGTAAATTTATTTTGCAACTCCTTTACCTGACCTTGTCCCCAAACTAAATGTCTTCAAAAAATAACCTATTTGAGTGGGGCCCACTCATCACCATGACTCTGCACCATAAATTTATAGAACTTTAAATTATTCAAATATATGTTCTAATAATTATTCATGTACCAATATTAATTTATGGCAACTTAGGAATCAAGTATGCCAAACCACTTTTAAGTTAGGGTTTCAAACTCATAACAGTTGTTTACATTCTTAACATTCGTTCATAAAAATGTGATGATTAAATTACCTCATTCATTTTTTTAAAAAATATTAAAATAAATTTATAGAAATCCTTTAAATTACAATATCCCATGAAAATCACACAATTCAAGGTGAGCATCAGAATTTCCTATTCGAGATGGAAATACACTAGTTTTGACCTTTTTTACCAAAGCTGACATAACATGCAAAATAATCATCATGGAAACCTAAAATTTTCCCAGCACTCAAGGACACACCCTAATAACATATAAAATCATAAAAATTTAATAATAACCTCTTAATATTTCCATTAAGCGAGACTTGTGTAGGTAACCCTTAGGTTTTTACATTATATTAGCTATAGTCAACTAAAAGAATATTATAACTCATAATGAAAAAACTCCAAAATTTCCTAACATACCTAGTACATAATAATTATCCTACTTACATGATCCATAAGCTTACATATCTCCATAACTCACTCTCTTGCTATCTAACAACCATACACTGCTCAAAATGAACACTGCAACATGATCACCAACTTGTATCTATACCATTAAGCTCATGTGATTTTTGAGAACTCTCCAAAAATGCTATCTATCATATTAAAATTATTCGCAAGTAACCAATAACATCATAACATCATGCAACATCACCTAGGCAAGCTAGGTTACTTGAATAGGCCTGCAAGAGTAAGCCATCCTCTTGAATAAACCTATGAAATCAAGAACATACATGAATCTCCATGTCATAATCACTCGATAATAATATAACCCTACACATAATCCACTTTATCATTCACGAGGTTTTACATCAATGAAAACACATATACAACAATATGTCAACAAACCATGATCTATAATATCTTATATCGACAAACCATCCTTTCCAACTTATAACCTCATGAAGCTCATCGAATTCGGTGAGAATTCACCCTCTATGTAATCATTTGAGCCTCACTTTTTAAAAGAGCATTCAATGGTATCTTGTTACATTGTTTAGGAGTCAATGATTTTCCTTTATCTATTTCCTAGATCCATGATAGCCTATGTAGAAAACACTTCTCGGGTAAAGTAATGTATCAAAGATCCTTTGATAAGGGTATTATTGGCTCACCATAGAACAAAAATTCTTTGAATGTGCCACATGTTGTGAAAAATTTCAAAATCACATAAATCTCCACCACATGGCTGCATATCAAATCCAACCCATTGTATCATCGGGGCCATTTTCCCTATGGGGTTTTGACCTCATTAGAAAAGTCAATCGAGAATCATCTAATAGCCATAATTTCATTATTACCATTACTTAATATTTTACTAAATAAGGTAAGGAGGTGCCCTTGTGAACCACTAATGGTGCTAATATTTTTTGTTCATTACTACTCACATCATTACATGCTTGGGTGTCCTATCCACTCTTATCATCAATAATGTCTCTCCTTTCAAAAATAAGCATATCAAACAACTTTGAGCCAAGTTCAAAATTAAGTAAACTTTTTCTACTCCTTGTTTTCTAGAAGGAAATTACCAAGTATAAGCTACTAATAAAACCATTGTCAAGATCTTACGCAAAAACTATTGATACTTCGGGAGTGACATAATCAAATTTTATATGTTCTTTGGGCTTACCACATGAGCATTCACACTCCCACTAATGACACACCCTTTTTACTTGTCTATGACACTAAAGACGTCATTCCTTAGGAACATGAAATTCCCTCAATGCGGGTGTCCCTTAAAGGAACTATAAAAGATATTGAATAACGTGAAAATCAATTATACAAGCTTGAAATACTTGAATCTTACCATGTTTAAGCCTTGTATAATCTTCGGGTATATCAAGAACACATTGTAAAATCTTATAATAACAAAATAAATCCACATGAAATTAATATCGACAATTTTATTCAAAAAGAAAATCAAAAGAATACTAACACGAGACACTCGAAGTAAAAGGAAAGTTCAAGTCTAATTAGATTGGACCTTATGTAATAACTCACAAGATAGGGTGTGGCATATATCATCTTGCCACTCTTGTTAGAAAGATAATCAAGAATACCCTCAATTTTATGCATCTCAATGATATTATGGTTAATAATATTTTCTTTTTCACTACAAGATGACGCACTCTAGTGTTGTTGTTCACACTCGACTATTGAGGGTCCATTCTTAAATAAACCTCATATCATCTACACTTCACTCTTTATACTTCACGATAGATATTTTCTTTCATATACTATCAATCACACAAAATAAATTCACTTATCGATGAAAAAATCTTATTCTACGGTTCATTATTGACTCTTGAGGCGAAATTTATAAATGAAATGCATCTTTTTGTCATACACATCCATTAGGGGAAAACATATTCCTATAATCTTCACAAATTACATACCACTCTATCAAACTCACACAAAATTTCAACCATAGTATGTGGAACAAATTCCCTCCTCAGATAAATGGGAGACACCATGTCTATTAATTTTCTAAAAACACCAAGAAATATGTACAATATTAACACTAGTATAACCATTTTGGGTTGGGTTATCATCCTAGTAGAGTTATTTATTTTGTAGAAATGAAGAAGAAAAGAAAGGAGGAGAATAGAGGTGAATATTGAGAACAAGAAGTTTGGGGAAGAAAATGAAAGAAGCGTGCTTTCTCCTTGAAAAATTCAGATCCAAAGATAGTAACACATGAGATAAAATAGTAATCAAGTGCTGAAGATACAATAAACCATATACTTGAACTTAAAGAATCATATAATGCATTGAACGTAAGAACAATACCTTAAAACCAAAAAATAATACCACAACACAAAGTTTGTAATATATTTCTTATATTCTTCAATGTAAATATTGAAAACACAAAGTTTCTCTCTCTTTTCAACTCCAAGATCTATAATACTATTGCAAAATATCCAACCCTTAATAATGCCACAACATTTTACATTTATAGAGAAGGGAAGGAGAGAAAAGGAAACAATTTGGATTACATGCTAAAAATAGTAAATACACATTAAGAATCCATTTGATTGGTTTTCACAAAATGACCTAATTAAATTTCAAACCCAAAAGATGTTTCAACATAAAAAAAATTAACACATCCGATGAAAAATAAAATTACACAATCGAGTTGTCATTGGATTTGTCTTCTTATTCCTTGGGCTCAACTTGCTTTTGGAAAAATTCTTGGAACTTTTGAATCATCTCTTGGATTTATTTCTTGTCCAATCCACAGAGTATACGTTCAAGATATCAAAATTTTAAAAACATTTACCATATTTCCTAGAAGCTTATGATATTTTATGATAAATTGGGAAAATTTACTCAGGTACATTTTCATATAAAATTAACTTGTTAATACCTCCCAGGGATACAATATTTTTCAACCAGTGATAAATATTTCTCAAAAAAATATTTGAACCTTGTGAAGAGATTATCTACAAGAAATATATTTAAACCATCATCTAAAACATTTTTAAGGACCTTGTATAGTTCATTCTTAATTTCATTAGTGGCATCAATTGCTTCCTTCCTAGACTATTGAAGCTTATCATACGCTTCTGAAGAGTTTTGAATTGAAATTCAATGGCCTTTCAAATTCAAAATGATTATCCATGTCATCTATGATTCCCTCTACAAACAAGATGTCGGAACTAACCTTTTTAAGATATCTTAGAGCTTCCAATGTCAACTCCCAATTTCCACATTATTCCAAGAGTTTTCCTTTCATTTTATCAACATCCAACCTTGATTTCTCAATTTCATCGTAGTTTTCCACAACATCCTTGATTATCCTTTTTCCTTAAACAATGAGTTGTTCTATCCAGGATGTCCACCATTCTACCTTTTTGTCCAATCTTCTCATTTTTGGGCATGAAGGAGAAATCAAAACTGATTGGAGTAAGAGATGGGATATAGATCTATGTGGGGTTAGAAGTTTTAAGCAATAAATTGCCAATTATTCAAATTTTCTTTGAACTCTTCTTTTAAATATTTGGTTTCCCGATCTTCTTGAAGAGATTATCTATGGAGACTTGCACATCCTATTATGCACCTTCGGTGGTAACCTTACCAAGTGCTACTATTATCCAAAATTCACCCCTCAAGGTAATTTTGATAACATGCATCAAATTCTTTAGTCCCAAGCAATTATATTGAGTTCGGACAAAAGTCATGTTTCTAGGGTCCCCTCATATTTTTTCTAACTCCCCTGTCCAAGAAGAAGAGAGAAAGTTATGAGGAAATGTGAAAAAATTGCAAAAAATAAGCTCGGGCCAGAAAAAATCATGAAAAATGGCTAAGTCTTGGTCCTTGCAATAGTCGGGACATGAGGGACATACGGGCCAGCGAATCGGCCAAAAGGCCGCGAGGCGGTCATGTGGCATTTGGGACATTCGGGACAAAGGGACGCGCGGGACGTGGAAATCCGAACTGGCCGAAAAGTTGAAAAATTGACTAAGCTGTTGAAACAGAACCGCGATCAGGGACCAGCGGGACAAAAAGTCGTGAACCCCGTTTGGATCGTGCCAAAATGAGTCGAGCAGCCGGAGCAGGTTGGGCGAAGTCACGCGAAGTCACGCGGCGGCCGGATCGGCTGAAATGAGAACTTTCGATCGGGGACATCTGGGACAAAAGTACGCAAACCAGCTAGTTCGGCCGAAATGGGAAGTTTCACACTATGCTAAATGGGATAGAGGGACACGTGGGACACGAAAAGCCGAAGGAGCAGCCAATCGAGATCACGCCACGTGTCACCGCGAGAAAAGGGACATGGAAGCCCATTTCGGGCGGTTCGGAAGAATTTGTCTGCATAGCCTTTGGGACATTTGGGACAAAGGGACACGCGGGGCGCGAAAATCCCGAGTGGCCGAAGGAGAAGAAGAAAGTCAACATTTGGTCGAAAACTTCAAGCGGCCACATAACTTTTGACTCCAAGCTCCGATTTTCACAAAATTAGACTTTACGGAGCAGAGCACGATGTCCTCTACGCCAAAAAAACTAGATTTATTAATTTTAATGAGGATAGATATATTTGAATAAAAGAAACATATTCGGCTCGATCGATTAATGCTCATTCCGTCGAATGACAAAAACGCTGTCAAACCCAAAATAGCTACCCGAACTCGAGAAGGCCATAACTTTTGCATTTCTTAACGAAATCGCACAAAATTGGTACCATTGGAATCGTGGTTCCAATCTGACCCTACGAAATTAAGAAATTCTAGATTTGATCCTAAATTGATTGATATTTTTAAGAAAACGTGGCCGGGTTCGAACAATGTTTTATTTGGTAGCTTGGGAGTGCAATTAAGAGGCATGGTCATCATTCTTTCTCTCTTTTGCAGCACATGGGACAGTATGGGAGCCTTTTGAAAGTAATGTATAACCATTTCACTTAATTTAATGCCTCTTACAGGTGGTTGAAGGACAGATTTCAGGATTTCCATTTTCCCTTCTCTTTTCCTTCTCATTTTTTCTATAAATTGGAGTGTTGGGCTCATTGTAAAGGAGAGAGAGTTTTTGGGTAGCAAAGCTCTGCCAAAATTGCTTTGTGAAGCTAGTGTGTTACAGGCCCTTGTAGTGGACTCCTTGCATGGTGATCCAGGCCCTTATCTTGTAATAGACTGAACTGTGCATACCAGGAAGCAATAAAATACAAAGTTTGTGGATGTATCTTCCCCTGCTGTGTTTTCTTGCATTCTTCTTGCCCTTTTATCTTTCTACAAGAATATTGTGTCTATTATTATGTTCTTGTAGGAATTCATTATCATTGTGTGTGCTTGGAATATTGTTGTGAATGCATTTTGCTAGATTATGGAGAACTGTCATCACCTCTTCTAGTGTGCACTTTGCCTCTGTATTTCACACATTTGGAGACTACTCTCACATCCTCCTTTTCTGGTGTATCACCACTTTAGTGTAGGCTTTCATTTTATGCATTCTCTTTCCCTGGTCCCTTGGAAATTTAGATTAGAACAGTTAGCTTATCTTGCATTAGAGTAGATTGTGGCGAGGTAGTTTAGGAGCAGAACCGACTTTCTCTGGAGGTCTATCTCAAGTAGCAGTCCCAACTTAGAGATAGTACCCATGTTATCCAATCACACTTTGTGAGTTCGGTATATGCACGGGGGTGTTGTGATTCGGTGATAACAACTACCTTTGTAATATGATAATATGAGGTTGAAATATCCTCCTTGGTTTTGTCGGTACGAGGCACAATGACCTATACAAACCTTTTTGTTGGATGTATCAATAGTGATGTGGGAAATGGTCTTCGAGTTTCATGGATGAGCATGAAGGTGTAGGATTCAAATAACTAAATTCAAAGGCCTCTCGATTGATAACTATTTCCTTAGAGTTGGGCTAGCTAGACAAGAGGGAACATAGGAAGAGGATACGTCTAGGGGAGGAGAAACAATCATCAAAGTGGTACTTAGTGGAGTGAGAAAATTAGTTACCAAATATGGGGGAGTGGAAGGAAAAATGGTGGCTACATATAGGAGGTGGGAGGAGAAGGAGAAATGGAAAAAAAAAAAAGCAACAAAGGAGATGGAAGTTGGGTTGCATAGTGAGACCCAAAGGTTATACCTATTCCACCTAAAAGGGGAGAGAGATATTAGAATTCCCTTGTCATGAGAGATATGACCAGAGATGAAGGATATGGAGGTGAAGAGGAGTGAAATTTTTTTCCTTAGAATGAATGGTAACAATAAGAACTACATGAGTGATGAGAGGAGAAGAGGAAACAAGATGGGTAAGCACGGTGCTCACTAATGCTTCATACTTATGCCAAGGATAATGGGAATCAAGAACAACAATAGATGAAGTGGAGATGGAAGAGGAGGAGGAGGCTTGGTTCCACTATTTTCAAACTTGAACTTCAAATTATTGGTAGAATCATCACTTTTATCTTTTTCCTCATGAGGGTGACCCACCTCGACATAGAAGTGACTTGGAAGCTTTGTGTACTACGGATACTTGGGATGAATATTACATGAATTTAATTTGAGTGGATCTATCTAGAATGGATGTGGATTATTTTATACATCAGTCAATTCAAGGAATCCCCAACTATCACCATCTGCTTGTTCATACATAGGATCCAAGACATTTCCACCCTCGAGTGCTCCTTCGGGAACATCGGTGAGGTTAAAAGATTTAACCTCATCTAAGTTTAACATATTGTTATCCTTTCACCTAATTTCCACCACATCCACTGTAATCGGGCCAAATATCTTCAAATTACTAAACATGAAATTGCGGTGTTCTATAGGGCTTGATAATGCTACGATAGTCAAAAACCTTCCTAGGAGGCATTACCTTCTTGATTTCTTCTTGTATTTCAATGTTGAAATTTTTAGCTTTGACCACAGAGGTGCAAGTATACCTCTTGATGGATATGGGAAAATGGATTCCTACCTTGTGCTTGCTTTGTTGGAACTTGTGAAGATCAATAATTGTCTAATTAAATCCATAAGGATCCATTTATCACTTGGAAATCATGGGAGACAAGTTGGAGAACCTTGGAATGCTCCAACTTGAAAATAGGTTAATGTATAAAGCTATCGAATATACAACCCCAATGAGATACTTCATTCTAGGAATCCTCGATGACCCTTTTCTTAGAGATATTGGGATCTAATCTACAAATTACATTATAAAAGAAAACATTGTTAACTCTTTGAAAATGAATTTCAATTACCTTTAAAGAAAATTTAGGGTATTACTTGTAAACATAGTCGGAAGGCCTAGACCCCACCATTTCAAATTATACATATCCCCTCATCATAGTTGCAACATAGACAATATATGATGTTATATAAAATTTTCCTATGGTCAATGTTTCCCTCAATTTCCTATCAATTTTATCATTGATTAATGCATCCAAATCAAATAATTTTTCATTTTTCTGTATGATGGTGAGGAATTGGTACATCCATCCTTGGAACTATCTAGCCTTAGGGAGTCCAAACACTCTACTGAGAAGTGTGATAATGTCACCAATCTCCAAGATGAAGTCACATCGAGGCCTTGTATTAGGAAACCTTGACATAGAAGGTTTGGGTTTCACCAAGTATTTCTTATTAACATGTTTGATACAATCATCCATACTTGTTTCCCAAGCTTGTTAAGAATTTTTAGGTATTATTTGATATACATGATGAAATTAGGAATCTTAAGGATATCATCAAAGTAATCGATGTCCAACCTGACCACAACTTCACTAGCTTGATTTAGAACAATCCTTGACTTTGAGTCGTAATGATTGACACATGCATGAATGAATTTTGGACATTGATAAGAGATTGGGAAGGCTACGGTGAGAGGTAATCCATTGATGCAAATACATTTCATCCACACAATTTGAGAAGAACTCTGCACTCTGTTTCAAAATTCTTTCATGTAAATATGTCCAAAATTTGTGTCTCTAATATCAATATTAGATGGAGGAACAACTCCTTGATATTTTTATTTCATTTCATTACATGATTCATTTTCCGCTTTCCTTTACCTAAATCATACATGAAGGACTTAATTTTTTTATAGAAATCCTCTAAAAAATCACGGAAGATGTTTGGGTTTAACTCTGCAATACACCTAGAAATTTCAAAAATGGGTCGCAAGAAATACCTTATTGACCAACCTAAGAAACTTGACAAAATAGTAGGGGTTTGATCCTTGTTCAATAGCTTGAAAATCTTGGTAGAATATAGTGTTTTCACCTCAATTCACACCATTTGAATCCCAAAACACTAGTGGGAAAAAAATTGTTTTGGTACTATAGGAGCTCCAAAAATTGTTGGGTAAACATCATTTCTCAACAACCAAATATTTGCAATACACTACATGGTTTTCATCTGCTTCAACAAGGAAAAATCTCAAACTAAAATTTGAGTAATAAATCACTAAGTGACTTCTTCCATCAAATTTATTTAGAAATTCTTACCATAATGAGTAAGTTAAAATTGAAAAAAATTACACTTATCAAGGTAAAATGAAATTGAAACAAGGGGAAAAGATAAGAGAGGAGTAAAATAATTTTGGAAAATTAAAAACAACTCCCCAATCTAGACAAAAACAAGGTAAAAAATGTCAATACACAAATGAAAATAATAAAGAAGGATAAACCCTTACCAAAAGATGAACTAGAAGGTGAAATCCAAGAAAATTGATAGAAAATTCCAAGAAAATGCCAATCGCGTTTACACAATGTAAAAGTAGGAGAATATGAATTTTAGACAAAGTTGAAGGTAAAATGATGTGGAAATCCTTCATATTTATAAATGAACTAGAATTAATTACATGTAATCCGACACGTGTGGGCCACCAACTCCACCGTGTAATTTATTATGTTGAATTGGAGGTGTAAGTTTGACCACACAAGACACCTCATGTAAACATGTAATCGAGTCCCAAAACCCAACATAAAGGAACCCATAAGGGAGTTGGAGTTCAGATTAGGGAAAAAATAAACACATGACATGTAATTTGTTTGCCATGTTTCGATGTCTGAAAACTCGAAATACCGACATACAAAAACATTGTTTCATGTTTCGAGTTCGAAAATGCATGACATGGTGCATGTGTTTTTTGAATGAGATGCTCTGATACACTTGGAACCTAAAACCTGAAAGGTTGTAGTGTGTCAAGTTTTAGGGAGGGAATCATCTAACATAAAACATGTAAAATGATAAGGAAACCTTGAAATATGATAGAAATGGAGAACAATGTATTCTCAAAACAATACTTAAAGGAAATATGATTTTTAACATGTTCATCAAGATGAAAATTTGATTAGTTATCCCCATTTTATCAATAAAATAAAAATGGGATAGCAATGTTTCACTTTTCTTACTATGATAGCTAGATTCTTAGTATGTCATTATACTTTTCAATGTACACATTCACTTTCACTTGGTATCTAGAGGTGAATGTAGAACATTTACATATTTTCAGACAATTCATAATGGTCTACACAAATATTTACCAAAACCACCATGGTTTCTAGGGCATCTACCTTTATTAATATCATACTCTACGCATCACAAGTTCTATTATTATATCACTTAATTTTCACTTCTATATACATGCTTTGACATACTATTTATCTTTCTAACATGCTAATGGGTGCTTCATGTGTAGCATTTTTCTTACAGGATCAATACAACCATGGATATCTACCACTTCTTATTATTTTCTATTATTTATGGGCTACACCTATGTTTTTATCATTATAAGCTTTTGATATGTATGTCCCTCATTATCTTGTGACATTGTGAGCGATGTCCCATGTTTGAAACCTTCTTTCCGCACTATATATTGTCTTCCTAAATTTCTTGTTACATTGTCTTCTATTACATGCTAGTTTTTCTACTAACACTTGTTACTAGCCTCTCTTGTTTTCATTTAATTTAGTTTATACCACGCACATCCCCTATCCTTGCACGTATCTTTGTTAGATATGTATATCAATATCAGTACTCTCTTTTGGCTTTGCATTCTCGTAATGCAGAGTCATTGTATGTACCCCAAATGAGGAGACATCTATTGAATGAACAAATCACCCCTAAAACAACTTAGAGTTATAGTACAACATAACAAAATACAAAATAAGCACAAGAAAATAGTTAAATATTGTCTCAAAATCAAACTTGGACCCAAAACATATAGCATACACTAGTGCTAGACACGGAAAGTAGCAGTGGGTGTTTGTGGTCTCATGGGAACTTGTGTCCCGAGGAAAAAACAATAATTTTCTTATTTAAGTATAGTTTACACCAATTTTTCAATTTTTTTCTCTAGGAGGAGGCACTTGCCTTTAGGCACACGTTTTCCTATGTTTTTACAAAAAAAAATTCCCTAGAAAATAGGACAACCATACCATAGTGTCAAAAATTTTCAAAGTCATACCTTCCCTAAACACTAATAGGTAAGTTCATCCCTAACACCAGTCTTTTATTGTTGGTCAAATGATCCCCAAGTGGTTGTCATCATTCCCCTAGGTGATTTAGGAAAGTAAAATCAGTCCCCCTAGGTGATTTAGGATCTTCTAGAACATTCAAGTAGTTTTGGGAAGGGCTACCATCAGCCCTCTTAAGACTAATGCATAATCCCTATAGCAGATTGAGAGGCCAAATATCATCACGAGGAGTATTCAAGTGATAGGAACACCAAGGATATGATTTTGGAAGATTCAAGGAAGTTTTGGATATTTTGGAGTGATTCACGAGGAAGCGGTTTTTGGGCCTAAAGGAACATGCACTATGAAAGAATACTTAAGATTTAAAGAGAGATTATAATAATTCCATATTGGTTTAAAATCCCAAAAAATTACCTATGGAAAATCATTTCCAATACTCTACATGGTGAAAAAGATGGGATATCTCTAAACCTCATGCACTTTTCTAGGCAGCTCACTCTTCCAAAGACACAAGTGATACCAAGAAATAAGGATCCATTTGGAGGTGCTTTAGTCATAATTGGACCTTGAAACTATCACTATTTGATTAAGTGAGTTATTGGGAGGTGGAATCATATAAAATTTCACCCAAGGGAGATCAAGATATCATCTTCACAAGTTGGCTCTCAAGGTATGCTTTCAAACACTTAGTCAATTTTTGCACCATGACACATGGCAGCCGTTAGTGAAGGAAAAATTTCATGTCCCTATCGCACCTTTGAAAAGGGACATGAGGTGCACAAAATTTACCCTCACCCACCTTTAGCCTCTAGGTCACCAATATGACCATGCACTTACCCTTCCAACCCCGTTGACCGAGTTTGAATGTGCATCTCAAAATGAAGCATAAGTTTTTGCACCTTATGTCACTTTTGCAATTTTACATGAAGGAGATAAATATGTTCCCCATCACTAGAAAGTCCCATGATCCCTCGTGTGACCTCAAACCAGCCCTCGGTGCTCTCATTAAGCCCCCTACATTAATGTGCTCATCAAACCAAAACATGACAAGTTCCAGTCTAGGATGAGGCCCATTTTCATTTACCCTTTGCACCTTTTAAAAGGGTTGAAAGGGACATAAGAGTGTGCCCCATCCTATCCTCTTCCATTTCAAATCTATAAAATAGATACTTAGTAAAAAAAATCACCATCTTTCCCCCTATACCTCAAGATGTTGTCGAATGCTTGAAAATATTTCTCTAGAATCCAAACCCAATATTTTTGTTCTTGAATGATCCTTGAAATCCTCCATGATCTAAAACATGAAAAATCACAATACGAACAAATTCAAATGGAGAAAAATAAAGATTTTATGCTGAAAACCCCGAAGTCACCAGAAGAAGAAATCTTCGTATCTTGCAAACCGTTTAACGAATCGAGACACAATTTTTTGCATTCCTCAAGATTTCTAGGTGCCTAAATATTACCAGAAGAATTTATTTTCCATGTATAAATAATATTTTTATGGCGAGAGAAACCCCAAGTTTCTCACAGAATTTTTGAAATTTAAAATCTCTCAAACCGGTGATCGGGTGAAGCTGAAATTCTAGAGGAGCACTATTGGGTAAAAACCCATATCAAAAATGTCTATTTCATCATGAAACAACCACTAGAGACCCACTTTATAAAAAATTAATCCTTCCTACATAGGTGGCTGTTATTTCAGGGTAAGTCATCACCAAAAGAAGTTGTGACGAAGGAAATATACATTAAGGAGGAAAAGGAAGTTAGATTGATTGGTCATTCATAAAAGTGGTAAAAATCGGCACTCTCCATATTAGTAAGTCATCCAAGAAGGGAAATCAGGGGAAGAGTAGTGTAAACATGGGCATTAATACAATATAAACTCATTGGTGTGGTCGATTTGGACAAAAATCACCATTTACTAAAAATAGTAAGTTGTCTCTTAGGAACTTACTATTAATAGTAAATCATACCAAAACAATAGTGTCCATAGAAGGAGTGCATAAAGGGGGTAATTATCGGCCAACATCATCAATTGGGATCCAGAAAGGTGAATCTTGACATTTTCTAAAAATGGTGTTTCAAAATCCATGAAATTCAAGTTTTAAGTGTAAGACTAGTTCATTCAAGTGTGAGGAACTTCAAAAATTTTGAACATCAAATGTCTGGTGGTAATTGTTCCAATTTTACATCTAGGTGTGTACTCGAGAAGATCACTAGGATGGTGGTTCTTTATGCCATATTACAACCATTCTTCATTGTCATCAATAGTGCACTCATCAGCATTTATGGATTTCTTTCTCGAGCTATGCGAGAAGATCTCAACAATGTCTTTCAACACTCATCCTACTATACAAATTATCTGCAAGTCGTGCATATAGAGAAGTAGTAATCATCATCATCAATATTTTCAAGTTATACTCCATTAAAAATTTTAGATCAACATGGAATTTTTGTTAAAGTTATTTACGAGGGTCGGTTTTCATCCTTAGCTTTCTTTAGTGGAGCTCCATGAGAAACACCCGTGGCCAAATCAGGTGATCATCCAAACAATGTTCCTAAAAATTGAGCTCAAAGTGTCCATGGACCATCTCAAGGAGGTTTCTAAGGTTGTAAGGAGTTTATGGATCTAGAGTTCATTATATTGGAGCATTTCGTCATATCAAGTCGGTAGATGATATGCTTGTTCTTCGTCATCGACATGATTATTCCTCCTCCTTCTTTCCCTCTCTCTCTTATCTTATCCCACCAAAATTTCTCTCTCTTCAATGTTCTAATTTTGAATTCGAGTTTCAATTTTCATATGTCTTTAATTTATTAAAAGGTAACCTAAGGTTTATAATGTAATAAGTCACCTTTATGTTATAAAAGGGAATTCATGTTTTCTAGGAAAATGAATTTTTTTAGTTTATGTCGATACATATGAAGATTCATTGGGGGCATATGAAGAATCACCCCTCTTCTAATAAATGTAAAGGCCTATCATTTTCAAATTCTTCTCTAGCTAGTTGTAAATTTGTGAGTTCATGAGAGAGAGCATTTTCTTGTGAAAGAGCAAAGAGTTAGCCAATTATTCTAATTCCCCCTCTTCATATTTCATTCGTTCTTGTGCTATGTATAACTTTTTTGAGATTCTAATAAAGGAAGAAGTTTCAGATTTTCCAAGGCATATGAATGTGTGCATCTTTGTATGCATGGTTTCCTCTAACTTGATAGCATTGACATTTTTGTTTTCTTCTCATTAATGTGTGTATTGAAATTTATAACTATTATGTGAAGCAATTTTATTTCTGCCCACAAAATTAGCTCGTCTCTCTCTTTTTATCACTCCCTTTCCCACTCTCCAAAAAAATTATTATTTACCAAGTAATTGCTATATTTTCCATAGGGTCAAGTGGAGTGTCTCTGTCGAATCCCCAACCGAAAGGACACCAAAAAAATCAATTTCAAAACTAGCATATGAACATGGAGTTGCACCATACAAGTAGAGGTATTTCGTTTCCCATATCATTGAAATAAACTTATAAATATTTCCATGTGACAAATTTTCTCACTTACAATACATAATTCAATCTATCAATTAGAAAAAATCATAGACGTACCATCTACGGTAGTGGTGCTTATTGAGGAAATTTCATGAAAGGAGATAAAATCTAGATCTCTCTCCCAAAACTCTTCTCTCGGTGTGAGATCACTCAAAACTCACTCTTGTCATGAGATTGCCATAAAACCTCACCATCAAGATTCAAATCTAGAAACTCCAAGTAAAAATGATAATTTTCTATCTCATACTCTCTCAAACATTAGGTGCACACTTTCCTTTTAAACACTTTTATAATCTCTTTACTTATTTATACATACACTACTATGATTTTTCATATAAAGGACGTTGACTAATTTCTCACTCTTCTTTTATAGGTCTATCCTTAATACGCAATAAGAAGAAACTCACATAAAAAAAACACAATATGCTACTACACATACACTTCACCCCTAGGTCTAAATCCCTTTCTTAGTCACCACACTTCACTTTGCGATCACTTCACACTTCACTTGTCTACTTGGCATGCTATCGACAACACTCATCTCTATAAGATCATAAGGTACACATATTTTATCTAATTTTTCTCTATCGATTATTCACTTAACAACATAATGTGGGGAAATGTAGACGTGAAATCTATGCACTTGGGTATATTTTTAGGTCTTATATAATACTAATATATACATGATTAAGCAAACAATATAGTAATTGACAATGTATTTTGGTCCTTTTTTTTGTCTTTTATAATTTTATTGACCTTACACACCCTACAACCCTTTGATTATTTGACTAATTTATACTCTTGATACGAGAGAGGATAGGAGGTGAAGTTTATTGTATTCCATATCACATATGCTATACATTTTCTAAATTCTAGACCTAGCTCGCTATTCATTGTGAAACTTGCACAAGGTCATCCTAAGGCATCGGTACACACACTTTCACATAGAAATACACGGATTCTAAAATTTAGTGCAATGCTTAGTACTAAGTTCAATCTTTGGGTTACTGTCGGGGTTAGTCTAACTCCACATTATGTATCTTTATTTTTATGATTTGATTTGGTTTGTGGTCATGTGCGACTAGGCATTTTTATTTTTAGGTTACATGTTCAAACAATGACATTGGGAAAAATCTACAGCAACAATTAGAGATCAAAAATAAAATCCCATTGACTGCAATAAGATATCAAAACCTGATCATTTAGGTGGAAATTAACACCCCGATCTAGTCACTAGTGTCTTCGGGCATTCATGTCCTCCTATGAGCACTCTTGTCCTACATTTTTCTGAGTTTTATAACCTATAGTGAACATTGACAATGCTGCTCCAAGTTTGTTTCAGCTATTCACCTTCCCAGATGATCTCTAGATTGTGTTGAATTAGCTAAGTCGATCTTTCTCTTTCTTACTTAGAGTTTCATATTATTACATTCTTGTTACTTGTCCATTTACTAAATTTTTATCATTTGTATATCATTCATTATAGTAGTTACTCTGAAATTAGATTTAATTGAATTTATATTAAATCATTTGGTTAACTCATACCCTCATTCAAAAACTATTATTTATTTCTCTCTTACTATCTTTGATACCTTGGAATCTAATAAAATCCAATTTATTTTGGATAATACATGTATTCATCCTCATACTTCCCCTAAATATGTGTATCATAAATTCACTACAACATTATATTTTAATGAAGAACATATTACTTTTACATCTACTGAAATCCCTTCTCAATCTATTTTAGATAATGACCCCCTTTATATTCACATGTGCATCAATAATGTAGGGGTTAAACGAGCTTTAGTTGATAATGGATTTGGACTTAATATCTATAATCTAGAATTCCACAACAAAATTGGAATTTTGAATCCTCATTTCTTCCCTCATCTGTTTCTATTTATGGTTTTGATAACTTTTCCAATAGAGTTTTAGGCACAATCAACCTTGTCATTACTATTATACCATGCACTATTCTTTTTCCTATCATGTAATTCCTAATAATCATAATTATAACATTCTCCTTGGATGGCCTTGGATCCATGTTATGCATGTGGTTCCCTCAACCCTTCATACACAACTTAAATTATTGTATCAAGGTGTGTTATATGAATCCTTAACTAATCCCTCCCCATTTTCCTTCTGCAACATCATAAATCATAGAACATCTTTCCATCCCTACAATCAAAAAAATATGGGCATCGGCTATACCTCCCCATCTTCCCCTAAAGTTTTCAATATATCACATACTCATCACCTCACTCCATTATACCCCTATCTCATCGAGGATTACTGCTTTATTCCACTTGGATTGCAGTAGATACATTTTACTAATGATCTTTACCATAACACATTGGAAATTATGGCCATATCACCCCTTAACATCCTAAAAACACTCTCCATTTGTACATGACACTACAATATACTTTTATGAATCAAACCTGTTCCCACTACAAATAATGATATTCTTGAAAATAATCCTATCGGTACATATATTAAAGACTTCTCTACACTTTTATATGAAGAAACTATTCGATCTGACCTTGGTACCCAGGTAATTCCCTCATATTGTTATCTTAGTCATTTCTCTTATGCATTTAGATCAAGTTGAAATCAAACAAGTGATTATTTTCTTAGGTTTAATTTTCATGGGATTATAGTGATATTTTAGGTATATATCCTTATGTCACCATGTAAAATATAGTACATAACCACGGATCCAAACCAATTTAGTAGAAAATTAGAAAAATGCATCCTAAAGTTGCACTATTAGTCAAGGAAGAAATACAATGAATATTAGATGTAGGCTTCATCCATGTTGTGGACTACCCCAAATGGGTCTCCTCCGATATCTTTCTCAATATGAAACCCAATGGAAAAGTTTTTTGCTGCACTTGATTTCTTGATCTTAACAAGACTTTTCCCAAAGATAGTTTCCTTTACCGCACATAGATGCTATAGTTGATTCCATGGATGGATATGACATTATTTATTTTATGGGTGGCTTTGATGGCTACTGATCAAGTAAAAATAAACCCCACTAATCAAGAAACAACATCATTTACTACTACTATGGGGTACCTTTTGCTATACTATTATGCCTTTCGAGCCTTAAAAGCACTGGTTCCACCTATCAATGTGCTATGACTCACATCTTTCACGATCATATCCATAAAATCCTTGAGGATTACGTTGATGATATAATCTCAAAATCACACAATCTGAAACTAATATTGATGATCTACGCACACTTTTTACATGCTTGAACAATACAATCTGATGTACACTTAAATCCTATAAAATGCATTTTTAGGGTCATGATTGGAAAAACCCCGGTTATATCATTTCTCAATGAGGAATTGAGATTGATCCTAAGAAGATATATGACATAGTCAACATGTATCACCCACTAAATCTCCATCAACTATGTTCACTTCATGAATCTAGGCTATTTGTTGCTTCATTGCTAAATTAGGTGACAAAAATAACCAGCCTTTCACATGCCTCATTAAAAGGACGAAGTAAGTTTATTTAGGATGATTATTATCACTTTGATTTTGAGGATATGTGATGCCCATTAAAACAACCCACTTGAGACCCAAGAAACAACCTAGGATTAGTTAGGAAAATTATGGAATATTTTTTTTTATTAGAAGTGTCTACAACTAGGTTGCAAGACAATAGTTGACACTATCAGGTTCTGGAATGAGTTTAATCTACTAGAACATACTTTTATGTTGTTAACCATTGTCGAGAGGTCACATGGTCCAAATTTTAGGGTTAGAAGTTTTAGTTAGGTTCGGGGGTAATTTTAACACCATACCCACTCTCTAATAGGCTCAGAGTTTTAACTTTATTTTTCTCAAACCTAACACATTCAAAATTTTCCTAAATCATTCTCATTAGATAGGAAATTTTCTCACCTTTCCAATGATATAAAGAAGTCCTCCTAACTCCTTGTAGAACTCTAGATATGGACATGTGGAATTTAGGGTAGAATTTTCCCCAAAGGGGACACATGTTGAGAGGGGAAGAAAGCAATTTTGGGATGGCGGGTTGCGGGGTGGCATTTTAAATTTTTACTTGTGTAGGAGAAAATGTCAATTTGCACCGTGCCTCTCTTGTGCCATCGGGGACATGTTTCGGGCTCCAATCCATTGCCGGGAGAAAGGGAGAGGGAAGGACGAGTGGAAGAGAAAATTGGGGAGATCACGCCAAAGTGAAGAAAAGACAACAAGTGTCCCACACAACCGCGGGTCTACCAGGACACATGGCACTCAACAAGTCGATGTGGGGAAGAAAACAAGGAAGGTGTGGGGTGGTAGATTTTGAGTGGAAAATTTTCCCAAGGGAGAGAAAAAGGATAAAAGCATGCACGTGGGTCCATGCATCCGCGAAGGGGATAACACCGAGGTGAGGGCGGGAGTGCGGGCCACGTGGAAAATATTCCAAAATTTTCAAAAGCTAACAGGGTCATGAGGGTTTCCCCACCTTGCTGTCACCCCCATGCTACCATGTGGTAGCCTCTGCAGTTGGTTGCGGGTCAAAGGTGTGGGTAATTTCAAAAAAATTCCCAACAAAAATTTCAAAAAATTTCTAAGAAATTTTAGCGGGAATTTTTGGGCCACGGGCCCGCTAGGAAAAATTTTCCCAAATTTTTCCACACAAGTAGGAAAAATTCAAAGTGCCATAAAGTTTTCTAGAAATCTCAGTTTTGGGAAAACGAGGACTTTCTGAAATCTCTCGATGCCCTCTTTACACAAGAATCATAAATTTTACATTTTGATAAAGTTTAAGGGGTAAATTTTACAAAAATGATCTGCAGGATTTTAAACAACCAACTAGTAAATTTTAACTTATAAAATTTATTCAATTTGATCACCTCCTTCACTCAACATGCCAAACAAACATGGAGGATTACTCTAGGAAGGATTTAAAGTGTTTTAGGAGGTAATTTCACTTGTTTGATTTCCAATTTACATTTTTCCAACAATTGACAGAAAACGACTGTGAAAGGGATTGGGCTCGATTTTGCAATGTTTTAATTGTTTTCTTAAGTGTTATTTTTCAATTTGAGTTCATTGATGTCATAACATGCTAAATTATATCATTTCCAAGTTGATTATTATGTGCAGGTCCGAACTATACATTTTAATTAAATTTATTTGCTAGTTTTGAAAATTTACAAGAGATCAAATTTAAAAAGGTCCATCTAAATTTTCATCATGCAAGTATGGCATTTCATTTCCAATCTAATCTAATACATTCAGTTGTTTTGAACAATCCATTCTAAATCAAAAGCAAATACTGAATCCCATTTTACACATTTCCAAGGATACAAAATGCAACATTATTTCCATGTACATTTCTTCTTTTCTAACAGAGATCTAATTATCTCTTTTTCCATACAATGAAACATTGAATTCAATCCAACAATGCATATGAGAGAAGATCTTGCAATTCTTTATTGAATTCAATTATAAAACTTTACATCTTTACATTCTTCCATTCCTTGGATGAAATTAATAGTAAATTTATTTCTTTCCAATAAATAGGACAAAATATAAATGTCTTTCACAATTCAAATGAGTAAATTTCATAACCAATTACAACATCATTTCTTCACAATATATATTAAAATTTCATCCACTTCAAGTGGGAAAGGTTACAAATGAATTTTTTTCACAAAGGACTATCAAAACTGCATTTTCCTTTGCTCCAGAACAACAACATGCAAGTTTTATTTTTCTCCAAGTTGATCACAACAAAAGTGGGGAAAGGAAACACTCTCCACCCAACCAAGACATCCAATGAAAGGAGAAGCCATCCTTCATCATTGGCCCCGAGCCCCAACCATAATACAATAAGAGGTGTGATTTAACCCATGGCAACAACTGGCTTCCACAACACACAACATTCTTTCAACATGCATAATTCAATATAAAACATAGTCCAAAACAAAGACAACAGTTTACAACTACATTTGAAACATTCAAACAAAACTCAAAGCTTGATCATGTAAGCCAAAGGAGAAAGGACTATGGGGAAGCTACTTATGCCTCCCAAATGGGAATTGGACATCCACCTATAACAAACTACCAATAAATTTCACCAACATATCCTTATGCCCCCACAATCCCTCCTTATGCCCCCACATATTCCCTTATTCCCCCACAAAGTAAGAAATGCAAGCTATTTATTTTCCATGGTGGATCCCAAACCAAACTCCCCCACAAAATTATAATGCCAATGTAATTCCCTTATGCCCCCACATGGATTCCCCATAGCCTTCTCCTACACCATTCCTATGGTAGTCTACCCAACCAGCCAACAAAACATAACAACATTCACCATTCACACAACACACGGTAGAAAATAACAACATAAAAGAAGAGTTAAACTCCTACCTCTCCATGGTAGCTTTTTGTTTCCAAAAGCAAGCTTCAATCTCTAAAACACAGTCCCAAAATAGCAATCTCCAAGCATTCAAAGTTTCTCCAAACTCCTTTCAAAAGAAAGAGCTCCCAACACAAGAAAATGCGCCCCCAAAGAAGTTTACAAAATGACTTAGTAACCCAAAACAAGCAAAGAGTTTGAATTTTATTGAAGAGTGGAGAGAAGAGAATGATGTGGATCCATGTAGGATGCCACATCACACATCCTCAAATTCAAACACACAAAAGATAAAATTTCATTCTCCCAAGCACAATAAAGAGGTGGGTGAAAACATGAAAATTTACTTACACACTCCAAAAGCCCACACCCCAAAGGACTACAAATTAAATAAAATGTAAGAGAGTGCAATCAAAATTGCAACAAGATTAATAAAATACATTATAAAAGTCTAAAATCACCCTCCAACCATAATTATGGTTGGTAAATTAAATTGAGAGGTATGGGACAAGTTTTACTTGTCCCACAAACCTCCAAAACAGCCCCAAGGACAAATTCAATTTCCAAGGAGGTGGTGTATTTCATACTCCAAAATCTGACTTACACAACTTTACACACCACATTTACATAATTAATACAAAGAGCCAACAACTTCCATTATTACTTTCCCATATCCCAATTTGATTTATTTAAATTTTAACCATATGATTTCTCACATTAATCTACCACAATTTTAATTAAATAAAAGAAAGGGACACATTACTAATAAAATACATACAACAATAATAAAAATTAACCACATTAATAATATACACAAAACCCATGGTCACATATAAAGGTAATCCCCCCATGGGAATCCCTAACAACAACAAACACAACATAATAAAACAAGTTGCCATGGTGACCTTGTCGAATTCACCTAGAATTCCATTGTGGTTGGTCTCCAATCCCCTCGATGTTTGTTGTGATATTTAACCTACAAAACACAAATACCTCCTTCGGCCTCGTGGCCATATCAGAACATCCAACATGATATAAATAAAATCACAAAATCATCTATACATATGAATCACAACAACATCAAGGCAATTTAACATTATCACATACAATTTATATCAACAACTATATCATCATCATATAATATCCATTTTCTAGATCTACTCATAATATCCAAAATCACATGTCCGAACAACATCCATAAAACATCCATGTCAAATAGTATATCATCATCAACATATGAGGTGTCTCTAATAATCATCATGCATCATTAGCAAATCAAGATCAACAATAATCCATGACCAATTTCTAACATCCTACTAAACCGAAGAATAATAATGTCCATAATGAAATTAACAGTATCGAAATAAGTATCAACATGTGTCAAAGGAAGTGGGCACTACAAGATAACAATACTTATTTTTTAAATCCTCTAGTTCTTATGCCTCCCATGGCTGATCGGCCCTTCCTCTTATATATCTTTCTTACATTTAACACTTTGGGAGCCCTTCTTACATAACATGATTATGTTCACCATGAATGGGTTATCTATTACATTATTCTTACATCATTCCCTTAGGAATGCAACTATAGTTATATTGATAAATTATGCCTTGGCCATGTATTTGTTGCAAATAAATTACACTACTATCTTCTTAACCATGAGATCCTTATTATAACAAAAGTTGACCCTTTATGATATTTAGTATCTTGAACACATTTCTATGCTCACCTTACTTAATGGTTCTTGTTACTCATAGAATTTGATATCAATTTTATCCTACAAAAATTCATCAAGGGTCAAACCATCACCGACTAGCTAGTTGATGCTCCTCTTCTTGATCCTTCTCCCATCTGTGAATATTTTGTGATGACTTCATTGCTTATGAGATTGATAATAATACACAAACCTTGTATTTTGATGGATCTCGTTACATAGAGAGTGATAGAGATGGTATTGTATTTATCACCCCTCATGGTGATTATCTCCCTTTTCCTACCACTTAGGTTTTTTTGTATAAATAATATTGTTGAATACAAAGCTCTTATCCTTGGCCTCACTATCTCTCATGAAGTTTCCTATTTGTAATATCCATATTCATGGGGAATCTCAACTAATTGTTAATCAAGTCAATGAAATATACCAAACCAAAGAAGAGTGACTCATCCGATACAATTACCTTGTAAGATAAATATTGGATACATTCCACTCTTATTCTATCACCATTATCCCCTAGAAATATAATCATAATGCCAACAATATGGCTAGTACAACCTCTCTCATACCATAAGATATTAGTAATGATCAAGCCACTTTTATGATCTCCCACCTTTTCCATCCCTCCACCAATATTTTAGTTTTGGAAGCCTACATCGTTACATGCATCCATTATAATCATTAATGGTTCACCATGATATTTAATTTCTTATATTGAAAAACCATTTATACCAACATACAACCTCATGAAGCTCGTTGAATACATCAGAATCCATGCTATGTAATCATTGGAGCCTCAATTTTTAAAAGAGCCTTTGATAGTCACTTGTTACATTGTTTAGGTGTCGATGATATTCATCTAACCATTTCCTAGATCCATGATAACCTTTGTGGTGAACACTTCTTGGGAAAAAAATGTCTCAAATGCTCTTACAATAGGGTATTATTGGCCCACAATGGAATAAAATTTCCTTGAATATGCCACACGTTGTGAAAATGTCAAAAGAATAGAAATCTCCACCATGCACCTACATATGAACTCCAACCCATTGCATCATCGTGACCATTTTCCCTATGGTGTTTCAACCTTATTGGAAAAATCATTTCAGAATCAGCTAATGGCCATAAGTTCATTATTATTGTTATTGAATATTTTAATAAATGGGTCAAAGAGACACCCTTGCAAACCACTACTAGTATTAATATTTGCCGCTTCATTACTACTCACATAATTACACACTTAGGTGTCTCATATGTTATTATCACCAATAATGGATATCCTTTCAAAAACAAGGATGTCAACTGAGTTTGTGCCAAATTCAAAATTAAGAAAAAAAATTGCTACTTATTATTATCCACAAGCAAATTGCTAAGCATAAGCTAATAATACACCATTGTCAAGATGTTACACAAAACTGCTTCATATACTTCTCCCCCAATGGCTAGCATAATAAAATTTGATACGCTCTTTGGGATTACTACACGGCGTTTTCAATCCCACTTATGTTATTTCCTTTTCACTTGTTTACGGAACTGAAGACATCATTCCTTTGGGACATGAAATTCCCTTATTCAAAGTGTCCCTTAAATTGATTCTAAAAGATATTGAATACCACGAAAATAAATTATATGATCTTGAAATTCTTGAATCTCACCATGTGTAATCCTTGAAGCATCTTCGGTATATCAAGTGTGCATTACAAAAGATTATTATAATAAAATACATCCACGCAAATTCAATATCGGTGATCTTCTTCTTAAAGAAAATCAAATTTATACTAACACAGAACTCAAGTAAAAGGAAAGTTCCGGACTAATCAGATTGGACCTTATTTAATCACTTTGAAAATATAAAGCATGGTGTATATCATATCACCATTCTCCTTGCAAACCACTCAAGAATCCCCTCAATGTCATGCATCTCAAATGATATTATGCTTAATTATAGTTCTTTTTCACTATCGGATGATGCACTCTAGTGCTATGGTTTATAGTCAACTGTTGAGGGTAAACTTCTTAAATGAAACGCATATCATCTACACTTCATTCTTTATGCTTCATGATATATTGTTTCTAGCATCTAATTTCAATTTCAAATTATATATTAATTTTTGGATGATACGCTCTTGTTCTATTGTTTATTCTTATTTGTTGAGGTGGAGTTTATAAATGGACCTCATCTCATACACATATGTTGGGGAAATGTTTCTCCTATCATCTTCACACCTTGTATACCACACTATCACACTCACTCAACATTTTCATATCTTCGTTGCATTTAATCTTGTCATCTTATACTATTTACATGTTGTAATTTGGTTACTATGCTATCCGGATTCTAAGTATGTCATTATATTTTTCTATATACACATGCACTTTCACTTAGTATCTTGAAGTGAATGCATGAATTTTATATATTTTCACATAATTCATGATGTTTGACATACCTCTTTACCAGTCCAACCGTGGCTCTTAGTGTCATCTACATTTTTACTCTCATACTCTACACATGATCGATTCTATTATTGCATAACTTACTTTACTCTCACTTACTTTTCTTTGTTATATACATGTTTTGACATACTACTTATATTTCTAACATTATAATTAGTGCTTCATGTGTAACCTTTTTATTTCAGGATCAATACAACTATGACTATCTCTGTCACTTCTAATTGGTTGCTATTATTTTTGGCTATGCCCTATGTCTTGTGTGATATTTTTATTCTTTTTTAAGATTCACCCTTGATTATCGTGTGATATTGTGAGTGATATCCCATGTTTAAAACCCACTTTTCATGGTCTATTTTGTCTTCCTAAGTTTCTTATTACATTTTATTCTATTGCATGCTATATTTTATTACTAACACTTGTTATTAACATCTCTTGTTTACATGTGCCTTGCTTTATACCATGCACATCCCTTACCCACTACAGTATCCACTTGAAACATAAATATTAGCATATGGTGCTCTCATTTTTACTACATTATCCTATTGTCATCACATACACCAAAAACAAGGGAGGGCATCAATTGGGTGAAAAAATAACCTCTAAAATAGCTCATAGTTATAGTGCAACATAACAAAGTACATAAACAACACATGAAAACAATTATAGGTCAAGCTACTAATCGGACCTAGGACCAAAAATAGAGTAGACACTAGCACCCAGAACTAAACAATAGAGGTGGGAACTTGTGTCTGTTGGATGGGGAAAATTATTAAGTTCCAGAGTGGACTAGAGCGCATATGCATGAAATAAGGAGCACACGGGAAGGATGAGAAGGATTGCGTCTACGGAATTGCGCATATATGTCAATGACTTGGCCATTTTCTAGGGAAAGGCTAAAATAAGTAAAAGAAGATGGAGTGCCACCCATGTAAATATAAAATCTTGGTTACTTGATGACCAAAAAAAAGGCTATTTTGGGAATAAAGATGTAGTTCCAATACATGCATGGAGGCTAATAATAGGAATTAAAGAAAATTCTTATTTATAGGATAGTCTATTATTATCTGATGTAAAAAAGCATGCATGTTGTCCATTTTAGGCATGCCTATTACTAAGAAGGTGCATGGGTGGTGAAGGAAAGTCCGCACACCTATATATACTTATTGTTCTTCATTGTTTTATATACACGTATATAGAGATATCTTGTGATGTAATAGGGTTATGTTGTTATTCGGCACCCATACCTCTATTGGTATATGTTTTGAAAACTATGATTCAACTTATTGTTATATAGTTACTTTCGATATTTAATGGATAATTATGGATGGGTTATGATTATTGATGTGTCGAATATGGATATGTGCGTATACACTTTATCTTATTCATGGTTATCTAAGATTATTTCTTTATTCAAGTCTCATGATATGATATATACATTGATCTAAGTATGGTTAAATGAGTAACTTAGTGTTTTTTTACTATAAATATGCATGCTAACATATTAAAAGAAAATAAAAAGGAGGGACTTGGTAGATGGACACGCTTGGTGAGTATTTATATCTATCGAATGAGGTGTCAAGACGCATAGCGTTTAAGTGGAAATAAAAACTACATTTTGGTTATAATACCGGACCTCTTTTAAAATGGTTTTCCAATATGTTGAATGCATATGGTGTATTGATTGACTTTGGAGAGCATTGAAATTTGGGTAGAAGATGGATAAGATTGGTTTGCGAGGAGATATTGGTTTCGACCTCATTTTAATACATAAAAGTGGGTAGAAGATCATATTTATCATGAGATCTATGAGATGCTTTTCTACTTCTTTCATGTAGAATTATACGAGTGGCTATTACCATACGCATGAAATCAAAATTTGGGGACACAAGTCGAAGGTTTTGATGCATGAAGATTACTAGACTTTTTTGATGGTGATGAAGCGTGGACTAGAGTTGTAGATCATTGGTGGTCTAGTTTGGTGCAATTATACCTTTGAGTACACTACTTCTACGTTTTTTCCGAGAGGTAGCTAAGTTTGAATTCCTACGTGTACCCGAGGATCTTATTTGCATTCAATTCCTTTAGCGATTAAGATCTTGATGGTAGAATTGGTCTTGGAGAAATTACCGATGGCTAGCTAAACCCCCACCAGGGAGAAGGGGTAAGAATAGGTGTGGAAAAATATGGATGACCTAAAAGAATATAAATATAAAGAGAGGAAATATGTATGAAGTATAATGAAGTTCAAGAGAGGGATTTGGTGAATAGGCACGATGTTATGGAGTTTTGGAGGACGATGTCTCACGAAGGATTTAAATCTCCCATGAAAGATGTGGAGCCAAAGCATCGAGGATCTCCCAAATTTAGGTGAGCATAGTATATAATCCTCTTTGAATTCAGATGAGAGTAGGTTAGAGGAGAGATTAAGGACTACGGGCATGCATATGATCCCACCTAGAAACCTAGACCTTGCGTATAGTGTTCCGATCCAAAATTAGTCATTGAGAAGCGGGATAATATTGGTAATAAAGTAGAGATGGGTAGGTATCATTTTTTATTGGATTCAAAGGTGCATCATAAAACATATATAGCAACACAATATGCGTTGTTCTTTGGGATCTTAGTTGGAGGATTATTTGTAGGTGTACCATCTAGACAAAGGTTGGCACACAAAACATTGGGAATACCTTTGGGAGTATTACAACCTCACGCAGTACTATGGGTGTTTAGTTCAAGATAATAGTTAGGATGCACGGAAGTACATCTATTTTCCCACTACCCACAAAAGGGGGCAAGGGAGGATCGGGATCAAGATGATTAGGTGGATCGGGTGGAGGAAGAAATACTAGTGGAGGTTTTAGTTTAGGATCTAGAGAACAGGTCCACATCCACAATAGCCACCCAATCAACCTCTTGAACCATGAAATCCACATCGAGTTATATTATGAGATGTCTCTTCACTTACCGGAGTATAAGGGTGTTGAAGATGCAATGGAAAATGTGCACAACTATTAGTTAATATGGTGTGCTAAAGGAATTACATCTCTAGATAGAAATGAAATTTAGTTTGACACTACTCTTCAAGGGTGCACACATATCTCGGTACATGAAGTATGACCCATATCATACAATGTGATTATAATTATTTTCACAATGAATTTTTGGTAGAGTTTTATATTACAAAATTTGAACAACAAAGCTTTGGTGCACATAAAGACATTAAGCGGGGCTTATCTCGAGAGTGTAAGGGAGTAGGACGTGTGCTTTAAAACTCTTCTATCAAACTTGTCTTCCGACATTCATCAAAGTTAGCATGTGGGATGAGTTTTGGATATTTTTTACTCTATTTCATATATACCTATCATGTAATATGTATACGTATCCATGCAAGGCCTTGGAAGCATCTATGTGTGCTAAGGTGGTTAGAAGTGTGGATGTTATAGTAATTACATTCTTACAGAACAAATTTTAGCCATGAAGAAGCAATTAGAGAATATTTCTTCCAACTTAGCTCATGAGATGTGCCTTTGGTATATGGTGCACATATTGTAAGGTTGAAGTAAATACAAAGGATAGATGCCCTCATAAGTCAATACGTGCTTTATTGTTGGATTGTGAGATATCTCATTTAGACCATGATGTAAGTAAATTCCCTCTCTTGTAGTGTGCAATCCAAAAGAAAAATTCCATGTATTGTAATATTTGTAAGACCCATACTCATGACACCGTTGATTGTAGATTGATTGATCATATTCATGAAGACATTAAAACATGTGTGTACTAGACTAGTCTAGTGAGTGGATCTAAATAAAAAGGACAAAAACATAATAAAGGTTACAATAATGGGGATAACAAGAATTGAGGCTTCAAGAGGATATAGAGGCCGAGGTCACAGAGGTGGCAGATGAAGGTTTGATAGAGGAAACTATTATACTTTGGTGGTTATCCCGATCATTATCAATGCGAATGCCCTTAGAATGTAACATTCTCATAGTAAAGAAAGCAACACAAGTTAAAAGATTGTCCCGACTTATATAAGCACATGAGAAAGAATAAGAAAAAAAAGGGTGCATGGATGATAAAGGTATAGAGTGTAGGTACTGATCGGTGGATGCCAAAGAAAGAGCTTGATCTTGAGCTAAAAATTGTTTTAGTTACTACATGCGCTGAGGTTGTGCACACACGTGAACCTCTAAATTTAAAGCCACTTATTACGAAACATAAGGTGATACATGCCAAGTTCCGGATCCTACACTTAAAAAGGAGGTTTACTAGGATACTATGGATATTATCGAGGGATCTATAGGGAGATATTTAATGTTTGAAGTAGTAAGCACACAAGAGATAATATGAAAATAATGTTGATCTCCCATGAAAGGACTTAGATAACTGGAAGAGTTATGTAGAATATTGTGCCAAGAGAACATCATTCCTCTATTAGGAGAATGGTTGCATGAAAAGGTACTACACGTTGAGTCTAAGTGTGAGAGGAAGGTACTTAATGCAAATATAACCTATCATAGTCATGAATTTGACAAGGATATCACACTTAATGTAGTTATATATGGATGTAATGTTTGAAACATTATAATAGATACAAGTTCTAAAGTTAATGTACCCATGTTAGATGCATGGAATTAGATGGGAAGACCAACATTGTAGAAATATTTGAATGTGTTTAATATGGAAAATAAACTAGGGATATGCCTATTGGGGTCTTAAAGGATGCATCCATCACAATTTAGGGGGATAAGTATACTAGAGACTTTGAAGTATTGGAGCTTTCTAAAGCGAAAAGTTTCCAAAGACTACTTGGGTGACCCTAGTGCTATGCCAACAATTCATATTTCCACTTTAACGAGGGGTACATTAGCTTTGAGAACAAATATGCACAAATTATTATACCTCTAAAATATGTAAATTTTTCTCCATATGTTGAGTCTTTAAGTGATGAAAACTTGAACATAATATATGCGTGAATGCAGTGTGGGACCCTTAGGTACTTGATCCATCCAAGGAAGGACCGATCTAGTGGGATGATGCTTAGTTAGTTAGTGACACCACAAGATTCTATTTTTATAACTAGGTGCATGATAGGTATGAAATGGTTGGGTACGAGATACGAGAAAAAATATATTTGGATGATTAGGCTATGCATGGTTTGGTGCATAGGAAGCAATCTGGGTACATAGGTATACTTGGTGAAGGAAATCGTGATACATTTCAGCACACCATGGAAAAATAGTGGAATAATTAAGGGGATATAAGGAACATGTTTCTCTATACCCTATGTGGGAAAACAACGTGCTAGTGGGAAACACATAGAGAAAATCTACTGGAATGATGAGAAGTGAAAATAACCTTTTCTACTAGGTTTCTATGGAACAATGTTCCTACTCAAATATGCAAATTTCATGGGAAGTCTCTTACTTCATTTCACAACAAATTTTTAAGATAATTTGGACATAGGGCTAGGAGGAATTACCACCATCACTTTGGGTACATAAGTTCTACTCCACATTATGTGCATGCACGTGCGCATTGTATGTTCATGAAAAATTGAAAAGGAGACTACGAATTGGCATGATATGACTGCAGTATTATTCTAATTTTTGAATACTTTTCTACTTGGCCTCCATTTCATGAAGCATTGTAGCTAATTAAGTGATTTACTTTGGGATATAGTGTGAATTTTTAAGATATCATGCTAGAGTTGTTATGTGAGACTAATTTAGAGGTGTTCCTAGATGAAGAAGAAACATATGAAGTATAGTTGGGTCATGCCTAGAAAGAAAAAGAGAAAGGAAAAATTGTGTATATGATTGATGATGAGGAAGTTGAAAATTTGGATGTTATTCAAACTAAAGGTATGCACAAGGTTATGTATAATATAGATGAGAAGGCATGCACATATCATGAGAAGATGAAGATAAATAAGGTTAACATTGGAACAAAATAGGTGCCAAAGGAAGAAATTATTGGTTATTACTGGTTTGAAAAATAATTAGCAAAGATTATTGATCTCTTGCATGAATTCCAAGATTTTATCCATGAGGCTATCATGACTTGAAGATGGTCCATCCTTCTTTAAGAGAAATGAGGATCAAGATAAAATAATGTGTGCATCCGATTAGGAAGAAGCGCTTATGGGATGAATCCTAACCTACATTTAAAGGTAAAGAATAAATTGATAAAATTCTCAAGTTTGGGATTATTGAGCCAATTGAGGAATCAAAGTTGGTTCACCCTATTGTTATAAGTATTATGCAGGATGGGAGGATAAGTATTTTCTTGAGTATAGATAACTCAACAAGACATGTGTAATTGATCCTTTCCCTACCCCATTCACGAAATAAATTCTTAAAGGAGTTATAGGGCATGAAATATATTCCTTTACGAGATGTTTTTTTAGGTTATCACTAGGTGCACATCCCAAAATAGATCAAGAGAAGACAACCTTCACCACCGAGTGGAGTATTTTTGCATATTTGGAGTGAAAATGTGCCATCAATTTTGTTGCACATTGTTTTGTAGGCTTTTATGCATTTATTCACAAATTCTTATAGGGGTATCTGGATGATTGGATGGTGTATGGGTTAGTAAAATATCATTGTGACAACTTGAGGCTTATGTTTGAAAGATGCAAGAAATTGAGCACCTCTCTCAACATCAAGAAGTGTATTTTTATACATCCTTTGGAACTCTATTGGGGCACATCATTTACAAAGAAGGATTGTTGGTGGATATAGCCAAGTTTTCAGTCATCTTGGGCTTAGAGTTACCTACTAGCCACAAAGAAGTACATAGATTATTGGACATATAAGATATTATAGGATTTTTTAAAAGTATATGCATAGATTTCAGGTGCCTCTGCAAGAATAACTAAAGTCTAAAGGAAAATTTCATTGGGGTGGCATGCAATAACTTGCATTTGAAACATTAAAGGAGAGGTTTATTACTACACCTATTTTGTGCTTTCCTTCCTAGAATAAACATTTTCATGTACATGTTGATGCTTATGGTACATCCATAGGTGCATTTTGGCACAACCTAGGGAAGGTATTTTGGATCATCCAATTTTTTTGGCAAGTATGAAGTTGACCCTTGTAAGTAAGAAGTTGACCCACATGGAGAATAATTACATTACTACTGAGTGTGAGGAATATTCTATGATCTATGTGTTGTACAAGTTTAGATAGTATATGTTGGCAACCCCACTCATATCTTCTGAGATCATATGACACCTAAGTACTTGGTCAACAATCCTCTTTTGTAATAACACATTTGTAGATGGATACTTTTGTTTCAGGAATTTGAACTCATAGTGGTTGTCAAGCATTATAAGATAAATTCAGGGCCCGATCATTTGTTAAGGATCAATTAGGGTGAGGATGCGCAAAGCATTGAGGACACAATTATGGATACACAACTTCTTAGACAAACAAATTTCTTACAAATTTGAAGGACATAGAAGTTTTTTTACGCATGGCTTGGTGCTGAAGGAATGAAAACACTAGACAAATATTAGCTTGATATACATGTCGACACCTTATCAATTTATTGGGGATATTTATACAAGTTAGGCCATGATGAAGTCTTATGGAGTTGTGTACTAGAACATGATCATGACACCATTATAGAGGAGGCTCATGGTGAAATTACAAGAGGAAACTATACAGGTGATGCTACAATGCATAGGATTCTAATGGCTAGACTTTCTCCGGGAAAATTTTACAAGGACACTAAGGAATATGTCAAGGCATACAACCATTTTTCAAAGGCCTTGGGAATCTTGGGCATAGAGATGAGATGAATTTTGGCCTATTACAAGAACGAAGCCTTTGTAAAGTGGCCCATTGATTTTTTTGGTCCTATTTCACCACCCACATGTAGGAATGATGTCCATTATAATATTACTTGTACAAATTATCTTATAGTTTGGGTAGAAGTAACACCTACAAATGATTGTACATAATGAAAATAGAAAGGCTCTATGGGAAAACATTATTAGTAGGTATGGATTTCCATTGACCTTGATAAGTGATAGGGAACTCATTTTATTAATGAGACAATCATAATTTTAATGGCAGATTTTATGGTGGCACACCATAAGACTACTACTTATCACACTCAAGCTAATGGCAATGTAAAGGATTTCAACAAGATTTTGGGAAAGACATCGACAAAAATGTTTGATGTTGGAATGAAAGAATGGGATGATAAATTATCTACTATACTTTGGGCTTACAAGACCACTTATAATGGATTGAATAAGACCACACCCTTTCAATTGGTATTTAGCGTGGAAGAAGTATTACCAGAGAATTCATGCTATCATCCCTATGTATTGCCCATGTATGAGGTTTCAATGATGAATAAGATGCAAAATAAAACATTTATCAAATATACAACAAGATGAGTGGCATACTATCACATGTTAGATTCGGAAGGATAAGAAGGTGAGAAAGAAGGCATGACATGATAGGCACATTAAAAATAATATGTATGAGGTTGGAAAGATAATAGTTCTCTACGACTCTAAGTTTTTCGTCATCCATGAAAACTAAAAGTGCATTGGTCGGGACCTTTTTAGTAGTGAATCCGAGATACTTGAATTAAGCACTTGTTAGCTATAGGCACTCGATGTCACCATGTTTCTCTGTTACTTCCATATGATTTGGATGAATCCCTACTATAAATAAAGCTTCTTCTTGTTTGTAATAAGGCAAAATTTCCATTTAGATTAGATTTCCCTTTCACGTGTTTCCTTTTAATCATTGTTATGATTTTTATTTTGTATTTCATTATTTTGTTGTGGTAGGAGCACTTGTGCAAAGAAATCTTATTACTATTTATTGAGTTCATACACGAGAGACTTTTACATACTTTTAGTGTGGGGTGAACAAGGTGTAAATGTATGACATAGAGACCTCAAGGTATTTGAAGGCCGATAAAGTGGATAAACAGTGTGAGTAAGACTAGATGAAAGGAGTACAAGTTGTAGGGTGAGTGGTAAGAGAAAAGAAAAAAGGTGTCATAAGAATAATGGTGATAGTAAGGAAAATTATCAAAAGAAAAACCACGTATGAAGAAGGGTCACATAGTGTAATGCAAAGTAGGAAGTGACATGGTAAATTGCTTGGTATAAGGCTCAGAGGAGTATGTACTATGGGACAAGATGGCATGTGTGAGGAGGTATGTGTCTAGGAATTAGTAAGCATGCCGAGGAAGGTTATGACTCTAGTGCACAAAATAAAACAATGGAAAAAACCCAAGAAAGATCCAATAAAGAAGATTCAAAGTTGTTATCTGTGGTATGTGGCAAGCATTTAATGTGGTAAAAATTTAAAAATCTATTCAAAGGTCTGGGTAAATTTATTATTACCTTACCTTGTGAAGAACTTGCATGTTTTTGAGAGCAATTATTTTTGGAATTCATGTGAAATTGAGTGTAGAGCTAAATAAATTGGTTATCTAGATCAAATTAGGGATATGACCTAGTGAAAGAGCTACTTTGGAGGAAGATTTATAGCTTAGGGTGGCATGGAAACATATTTTCAAATTTTTGAGGGTTTTGGTTAGGGTTTGTAGGATTAGGGCACCATTTGGAGGAAAGTGAAATAAGTGTGAAGAGTTTTGTGCGTGGATGGTTTGAAGTAAAATGTATTGGAAAATTGAGACACGTCAAGGAGATAACTTAAAATTCTAAATTTTTCACACAAAAATGGCACCTAAGAAGGCAATAACCAAATCACCAAGGGAAAAGGAAGGGAAAGGGAAAGGGAAATGAGAATCCTATAATAGAATACTTACAGGAGGAATGGTATTCGAAATGAAGCACCCTAATGGATTACTTGATAGGAAAGGAGAGGGTATTACATGTTTAAAAAATTACCATCACTAACTTCAACCATCGTAGATTGACTCGAATGTGTTCGAGATAGAGGTGACCTTGTGCGGAGGACAAGAGAGAGGAATGTGAATGGAAAACTAATCTATGATGATGAGGAGATTACATTACTGTAAAATGCAAAGTGGTGATTCAGATTATATTAAATCCCTTATTTTGGAAATCCGAGGGGTTATACCCATGGCTCATGTCACATCTCCAGAAGAATTCTTTTTACTTTTCTAGGATGAGGATTCATTTGACTATGGGGTTGATTAGTAAGTTCAATAGCCTTGAGCATGAGAATAGAACTTCCTCTAGAATTGGATGATGATGATCAAGTGAGGAATCTTTGCCAAGGCCTTCCACTATCGAGGGGGGCATGTAATGGATATTGTAAAATTTGATAATCATGTTATTAGAATGGTTGTACACTTTCTTACTTGAGTTAAACGAAATGAGTGATGTGTACAAGTAAACAAAGGATGGTTGTATATTTCAAGAAAATATCTGAAGGAACAATTGACAATCTTGTTGGGTTTATCACCGAGAATATCATTAAAGAGGCACACAGTAGATAAAATCACTATTTGAAATATTTTGTTACTTGTATTGTTATCTAAACTTGGGGTTCTAGATGGGCTCAATGATAAAGTATGGGAGTTACCACGAAGAAAATGCGTCCCCTACAAAAATTTTCATTGATTATACCTATGTAAACATAGCTCTTGTATACAATGTTAGAGGAGATAGATGGTACAAGAGGATGCACAATGAATTTGGGGAAGAATGGTACATTCCTAGTAAACTACTAGCACAATTAGAGAAAAGACTGAGTTTTATATATACCAACACTTCTACATTGGTCATTTTAATTTTAAGTATGGAAAAAAAGACCTCATTATTAAATCCCATTTAATATCACAACTTGTTACTTACATACTACTGTGAATAGATTTTTAGGCGTGCAAGTTAAGGTTTGACACAAATAAGGTGGACTATGAGCATGATACTTTAAGTAAATCACTTTTATACCCCAAAAAGAGTGCATATGAAGAAAATTGATATCAAATGATATCAATATGTGAAAATTTTAGACCTTGGTGATTACAAATGTAGCGGATACAAAGGTTTATATATATCTAAAGCCAAGGATATTCAATGAGAAATATGTAGAGGATTATTTGACCATCCAAGAAAATCCCACAAGAAAAGAAGATAGTTAAGTCGAAGAGAGTTAGTAAGGAAACTGGTCTTGTTAGTAAGGAGGAAGAAGGAAGTGAAGATGAATCCCGATTCAGAGTACAAATTTGAAGAGGAAACTTATGTGCAAGGAGTCGATCCAAGCGCGAGTTCAAAGAATTATCCTGTGAATAAGAATTCTCTAGTGAGGAAGAAACATAAGATAGTTTTGATTGAAAACACATAGGATACCGAGGGGAGGTTAGAAGAAATGAAGAAGAAGAATTTTCATAGCTAATTCCTCATGTGCAAAACATCGAGGAGTCGATACTGAAAGGAACATAGCACACATCGTGATGATATTCTAGCTATGGAAATAGAGATAGAAGGGGTCACTACTCCCATCACACAAATTTTGAGGAGAGGTAGGAGCCTACTTGAAAAACACAAAGTCAAGCACCATACTAAGTGGAGATTGAGCACTAGATTGTGGAAGAGGTCACACACATTGTAGAGTGAATGATGGAATATGAAGTAGAGTGTAGTGAAGAAGAAATGAGTGAAGAAAATAAAAATATGTCCCGAGAACATTATCATGCTTAACTTTCTCAAGGGGACCCATGGGAAGAATAGAAGACCAAAACATACACCACTAGGGACCTACGATGCAATATGAAAAATATTTTACTAATGCATTGCACATAAGGTACCATAATATAGTGTCAATAGAGAAATTATTCTCTTGGTCTTTTTTAGAAAATAAGAAACCTTTCGCACACCAAGAAGATGCTCTCCTTGATATTTGAGTCACTCATGGAGGAGTTATCACACACGATCGCTAATAGAGACCCAACTTAATTCTATGATAGGGGAGGCATATCTGATTTTTGACTCCCAAATGTTAAAAAATGAGTAATCGTGTAATGCACTCAATAAAATATCAACAAAATGTCGAGTAATATTTTTACAAGGACTATAGAATGTGGAACCTACATAAGGAAATTGAGGAGAAATATAGGGAGATAAGAGAGTGGGATGAGGAGATCAAGGAAAAGATAAGATCATTGCATAATTGAAGTAGGAGATAAGGGAAGAAAAGGGGCAAGTGCATTCCATATATAAGAAGAATGCATTGTAGATGCAATTACAAATGCATGCCTAGAATTGATAGATCAAGTTTAGCCCACCTATGAGTTAGCCCTACATTGTTTAGATGATTTAAAACGTATTATCACATTACAAGGAGGTTATCACCTTAGATTCTTCAAGAAGTGTTGACTTGGAAAAATAAAAGTGAAAGAGAACATATTGAAGCATAAGTTACATAGCATGATGCATTTGGAAGTGGAAGTTAAAGCAATTGTGTAAGTAGTAGAGGTTGTGTATGATAATTGTGAAGAATTTGATCATGTTGTTGGGTTTCTTGTGGTTAGGCACAAATTACATTTAAATGAGTTAAGGCCAAACATAAAAGTAACAGGCGAGAATGAGATAAGATCTTGGCCAAGGTAGAGAAAAAGAGGGAAGTAATAAACATGTTAAAAATCACTTAAGGAAAGGTGAAAGAACTCTTCCCCCATATCACGCATAGGATGGATTCACTAAATGATGCGAGATAAGTAGCTAAAGGATTTTATAGAATAAATGAGGGGAATATTGATGATTTAACTCTTACAGAGGTCCCTAACATTGTTGATAATGCAGCGATTAGGAAATAAAGGAATTAAAAGGATGGATGAAAAATGGAGAAGATTTTGATTAAGGAGTTTCTAGTTGTCCTCCATACTAAGGAAGCTTGATTCTTTGGCACAAGTTGATTATTTATTATTTAATTCTTGATTCATGATGAGTACTCTATAATTATTTTTGCATGACAATTTTTTATGTTGCCGGGATGAAAAACATACCTAGTGTGGCGTAATGTTAGACATGGGAAATGAATAAGTGCGAGAATGGACTAGAGCGCATGCACACATGTGAAGATGGAGTATGTGTGAAGTATGGGAAAGATTACACACGGGACTACGATACGGGTTGAGGACTTGGCTATTTTCTAGGAAAAGATAAAAATAGGAAAAGCAGATGGAGTGCCTCCCAAGTGAAGATAAAAACATGGAGACTTGGTGGCCATAAAAATTTTATTTTTGGGAATTAACATGAAGTTACAATACACACATGAAGTATAACAATATTAATTAAAAAAATATATATATAGGATATTCTATTATTAGTTGATGTACAAAAGCATGCATGTTGTCTATTTTGGGCATACCTATTATTAGGAAGGTGCATTGGCGATGAAGGGAAAGTCCCTAACCCTATATATACTTGTTGTTCTTCATTTTTTTATATATGTGTATGAGATATCTTGTGATGTAATAGGCTTATGGTGTTAGACTGGTGAAAATAATTTATTGGGTATACGTTTTGGAAACTATGATTAAACTTCTTGTTATGTAGTTATTTTCTACGATATATAATGGATAATTCTTGATGGGTTATGATCATTGATGTGTCAAAATATGGATATGTGCTTATACACATTATCTTAGTCATGGTTATCTAAAACATTTTCTTGATTCAATTTCATGATAAGATAGATACATTGATCTAAGTATGGTTAAATGAGTACCTTAGTGTTTGGTTATTATGAATATGCATGCTAACATCTTGATAAGAAAATACAAAAGAGGGACACGGTAGTTACATGCACTTCGGTGAGCATTCAAATATATCTCAATGAGGTACCAATGCACATAACATTTAAGTGTAAATAAAAGGAGTACATTTCCCCCATGGGTGCTTGTGTTTTCACACATCCATTTTTCTCATTATGTTATGTCATAAACGATTTCCGATATTGGAAAACTCATGGACACAGGGACTAGTTTTGGTATACTACAAGTAAACATGATAGTGTATCGACACTTTTTTTTCATGTTTTGAAAGTTTCTGAGTATCACAATTTGTTCTATGCACTTTGAATGATTTGGATTAATTTATCCCTATTGTAGATGATGATCTAACCAAAGAGTCATATCTTTATAGGTTGTTAAGTTGTAATTTATTTAACATTTTTTTATACTTGACTCTTGTTGATATTGATATTTATAAATTTAAATTTGGTTGGGATTATGATGTTTAGACGATCATACTTTTCTTCTTTACACTACCGAGTTGATACTATTATGATTCACTATGAGATCATGTTGACGATTAACGTATAATTTTTTTTTATCTTAACTTATTTTTGATTCATTTTGATAATAACATAAAGAAAGAGTTAATAGACCTTGGTAGTATCTCATTTGTAAGTAAATGTTTAAAAATCCCTTATGAACTGTGTGGGTAATAACAGTAAATTTTTTACTATGGTAATAAATATGATGGGATAGGTAATGCCATCATTAAATTTATTCTCTCTTTGATCAAATGTGTAATGAGAAGCTACAAGAGTTAATATTATAAAGGGGTTTTTGATTATATTAATGATCTAAAGACCATATTATTGGTACAAATAATCACCATGGTTTTCAACCATGTGAATAGATTAATGTTTTTATGACTTTTTCAATTGTTAATGATCTTTGTTGATAACTGACTCAAGATTTTTAAGATATTGAAATTTAAACCCAAGCATGATTGGCATAGGCTAACCATTTAATGACAAGACTTTTATGGCTTTGATTGACCCAAGATATATTTGATTTGTTTATGATTTTTAATTGTAAATTTGGCCAACCATGTAAAGACAAGGTAATAATTACATCTTTGAATGAATGTAAAAGACCTCCGTGTAAGTTAAGTAAGGTGGCGACTATGGCTAAATTTAACTTTGAGAACTCTAAGGAAAATTTGGTAGATTGTACCAACCTACATTGAATGATATTTACTCACCTTAGAAGAAGAAAAATATTATCAAGGAATATATTGGGAACATGGGCATTTTTTTATATATTCTTTGTTCTAATATTTTTTCTCTCTTCTAGAGCTTTGCATGATGAAGTTGTATTAATGAATTTTTTTAGTTTGGAGTCTTCTATTTTTGCAGGGAAACTTGATATTTCTTTAGTCGGTATTTATTTTTGGTTTGTGGCATTATTAATGTTGAAATATGGAAGTTATCATAGTATTTTGAGATTGAAACAATTGGGGTTTTGAAGGTTGAAGGATCCGGGAACAATTATGTGGAAGTTAAAAATAAAGCTTGGAAAATATTTTTCTTATTCATACAGTATGAATCATTTTTCTTCCCTTCTTCATGGATTATTTTTACAATTCTTGAATGATGTAAATATCTATAATAAATGGTATTTCATGAAATTGGGTGTTCAATATAATGATATACTTGGGATTATTTTTATGGTTGATAGTTACTTGGATGGTTAAATGATTTGGGTGTTTATCTTGGTTGTACATGCATGTTTATTCACCTTTGTTCATTTTTGAAAAATAATATGGTTGTAGAATTAAGTTATATTTATAAACCCTTTTGTGTCTCTCGAATTATATATTAAAATACCCAAGTAAAAACCTAGGTCTTGTGGAATTATAATTATTTTAAAAACCCATCAAAGTTATATGTTTTCATGTTTACATTTATCGGGGTGACTTACACAAATTCAAGCCTCACAATATAATCCACCCTAATTTGGGTGCTTAGATGTAACTTTGTTGCATTTTTATAATGGATAAGCCTGAGTTGGGAACTTTAGGGTTGCTTTTTTAGGGATATAGGATACTATGTATAGACATATATGCATTATGGGTTCCGAAATGGGTCAAAAGTTTGTATTTGGAATGTTGTTTTGTGAGTCTTGTATGGCAAGGTGATTTGGACAAGACCCTTGGGTTAAATATTTTTGTATAAATTCAAGTCAATTTTAATAACTTTGACTCTGAAAGGATAAAGCCGGATCTTTATACAATCAATTAGGTCAATGCCACTAACATGGTTCTTTTATTAAATTGAGGAAAGTATAACATAGTTTGGGAATGTCAAGGAAAATTTTAATTGGTTAATGTATTTTTTATTTTATTAACTTGGTTGAATTGTTATTAATCCTTCTCTACCTGTAGGGTGACCTTTTCACTCCTAATTGATGAAATAATTACCATGTCATTGTATTATAAGTCAAAAATATAGTTGTTACTTTTAAATGAACTACGGGAATTCTAATTAAAGTTTGTCTTATATTCATTTTCGGGACCTAATGATATTATGCATCATTGTTGAGGATCATTTTGTGAAAATATATCTAGTAACATAAATATAATATCACATTATTATTGCATAACTTAATAGTTATTAAGTGATGAAATGCAAGAGTTTAATGTATAAGGCTTGGAAATTTGGGAGACTGTTTATTATATATTGCCATGTTTGATAAATTATTTATTGTTATACTTAATCAATTTAAATCTTTCATAGAATGTGATTACTTACATGGAAGTAATATCAATGTATGAGATATGAAATGTTTTTTTTTAAATTATTGGCAAATAGTTTTTTGAAAGGGACTATACCCTTGAGTACAACAGAGGGCCTAGGAGCCAGAATAGGAATGAAAATCAGAGAAAAAAGGATCAGAATCCAAGTATGACAATGAAGCCCAAAGTAGCCAAAAATAGCTACCCAAACAAGACAAAACAACAAAAACTCTGCACAAAAGTAGCAAAGAAACCGCAAAAAAGACAGCAAAAAAACAAACAAGAGCAGCTAAAGCACCAACAACTACTTCTTGGCAGCTTTTTCGATGCTGGTTTTGATGTTCTTCCAGGATCTGAACATTCCCAAAGTTGTCATGTGGGCAGTGTCAGTCTTATCCAGCTGATCAATGGTCCTTTTGCTTTCTTTATCATTGCCCCAAAGTGTTGCCGAAACTCCACTGAGATTGGAGACACTTCTGACATGTTGCTCAATGAATTCCTCAATCACACTAAAAATGGCCATATTGTAGTCATGACGAGTTTTGGCCTTCCCTAAATGGGAGTCTAAGGAGTTCAGCTTCTTGTAGATATCTTCAATCTGGCTGTTATCAATATCCACCTCCTCCTCCTTCCTCTTTCCTTTCTGTTTTGCCAAGTTCTTAACCTCATCCTTCAACAGCTTCATTTCAGCTTCTAAGGCATCCAACCTTTTTGTAGAGCTCTCTATGCACCTCTTGGGGACTAAGCACTTTGCTAATATTCGGAGATCATGAGCAATTTCAATTTCATGAGGGCCATTCCCCACAACAATATCGAGGTTAAGCCTTCTTAGAAGCCCTAGTGGATCTGGTCAGCCGAGGAGGTGGAAGCGAGGTGGGGCGGGAGCAGCGGGGGGAATGGAAGATGAAGCAACGGCAGGCCGGGGGTGACAAAGCGGTGGCGGGGTAGAGAGTGGAGAAAAGAGGCTAGCAGGCGAACACAGCAAATGGGGAACAAAGCTAGGAGAGGAAGGGAGACCAGGGATACCTAAGAAGACAAAATTTATGCACGAATGAAAATAAGCCTCTTGTCCCATTATCTTAGTATTAGATATTACTGATTTTTTTGTTGATGAATTTATTCATATGAGTATCATAGTGACATAAACCATAAATATGTGGAGACCAACCTTTCATGCTAGTTCATTCTAAAGCTGACCACTTTTACTATTTTCCTCTCCTATAGATGGCGAAAAATAAGTTATCCTTGGCAGATGTTTATTGAGACTATGCATGAATTATTACTCGAATGATGTTTGATTATGATGTTTTCATTGTATTAAAAGCATGACATTATTATAAAGTGAAATGATTACTTCATTGTCCTATTTTAAAGAAAGGCATAATGGCCTGATATAAACAATGTATTATTTTAGAAAATCCATTTGTACTTGTATTTATTATCGAGTTAATATTTATTAAGTTGATGATTTCATGTGTTATTGAATATGTTAGAATTTTTATTGCGGTAGTATGTCATAGATAATATGATGTTTTTATTAAGGATAAATAGTTTTTAAAGGGACTATACCCTGTTTACAAAAAAGGCTCAAAAGCCAGAGATAGTAGTAAAAATAGTCCAAAGATAAAAGGGACTAAATCCCTTTACAAGGAGGCTCAAAAGCTAGATACAATAGTAAAAACAAAAAAAATGGATTAGAATCCATGAAGAACATGAGAACCAACTATAGTTTAACCAAGAACTATAAAAAGGAGAAAAACAGAGACAAAGTAGCATCAAAACAACAAGAAAACATCTTCCTGACAACAACACAACAACAAATTGGAAGCAACTCTACTTGATTGCTTTATCAATATTCATCTCAAATTTCTACGAAGAGTTGAATAATGTTAGGAAGTGTTATCCCCAAATCACAGCACCCCTGTGCATGTATTTGAACTCACAGTGTGATTGGATAACATGGGTACTATCTCCAAGTTGTGGGACTTGCTACTTGAGACAGACCTCCAGAGAAAGCTGGTTCTTGCTCCTAAACTACCTGCCACAATCTACTCTAATGCAGGATAAGCTAACTATTCTAATCTAAATTTCCAAGGGACCAGGGAGAGAGAATACATAAAATGAAAGCCTACACTAAAGCGGTGATACACCAGAAAAGGAGGGTGTGAGAGTAATCTCCAAATGTGTGAAATACAGAGGGAAAGTGCACACTAGAAGAGGTGATGACAGTTCACCATAATCTAGCAAAATGCATTCACAACAATATTCCAAGCATACACAATGTTAGTGAATTCCTGCAAGAACATAATAATAGACACAATATTCTTGTAGAAAGATAAAAGGGCAAGAAGAATGCAAGAAAACACAGCAGGGGAAGATACATCCACAAACTTTGTATTTTATTGCTTCCTGGTATGCACAGTTCAGTCTATTACAAGATAAGGGCCTAGATCACCATGCAAGGAGTCCACTACAAGGGCTTGCAACACACTGGCTTCACAAAGCAATTTTGACAGAGCTTTGCTACCCAAAAACTCTCTCCTTACAATGAGCCCAACACTCCAATTTATAGAAAAAATGAGGAGAAGAGAAGGGAAAATAGAAATCCCGAAATCTATCCTTCAACCACCTGTAAGAAGCATTAAATTGAGTGAAATGATTGTATATTACTTGCAAAAGGCTCCCCATACTGTCCCATGTGCTGCAGCAGAGAAAGAATGATGACCATGCCTCTTAATTGCACTCCCAGCTACCAAATAAAACACTGCATTCGAACCCGACCACGTTTTGTTAAAAAAATTGATTAATATCTCATCAAATATAGAATTTATTGATTTTTTTGCGTTGGTCTTGGAGCAAAGATTCCAACGGTACCAATTTTGTGTGATTTCATTGAGAAATGCAAAAGTTATGGCCTTACGAGTGCGGGCAGCTATTTTGGGTCCGGGCAAAGGGCGTTTTTCGTCATTTGACGAGAATGAACATTAACTGACCGTGGAACCGAATATTTTTCTCTTAATTAAATATACCTACCCTCATTAAAAATAAGAAATCCAGTTTCGTGGCATAGAGGATGTCGTGCTCGTTCCAGAAAGTCCAATTTTGTGAAAATCGGAGCTCGGAGTCAAAAGTTATGGCCGTTTGAAGTTTCGCAGGTCAAACGTTGACTTTTCCTCTTCTGTCTTCAGCCATTTCACGCTTTCGCATCCCACGCGTCCCTCACGTACTTTTGTCCCGGCTGTCCCAGACGAAAAACTCCTCCTTCGGCCGATCCGCGCTTTCGCGTCCCACGCGTCCCTCGCGTACTTTTGTCCCGGCTGTCCCCTGCATAAAAAATCCTCCTTTGGCTGATCCACTCTTTCGCGTCCCTCGCGTACTTTTGTCCCGCTGTCCCAAACGAAAAATCCTCCTTCGGTCGATCCGTGCTTTTGCGTCCCTCACGCATACTTTTGTCCTGGCTGTCCCAGATTTAAAAACTCCTCCTTCGCCGATCCGCTTTCGGCGTCACGCGTCCCTCACGTACTTTTGTCCCGGCTGTCCGGACGAAAAACTCCTCCTTTGGCCGATCCGAACTTTTGCGTCCCTCGCGTAATTTTGTCCCGGCTGTCCCAAGACTAAGACTTAGCCATTTTCATGATTTTTCTTGGCCCGAGCCTCTGTCTTCTCTGACCTTTTCACATTTTTTCGAGCTTGCTCTTTCTTTCTTAATAGCCGGGAGTTAGAAAAAATCTGGGGACCCCAAAGAACATGATGCTTTGCCTTGAATCAATATAATTGCTTGGGACTAAAGAATTTGATGCATGTTATCAAAATTTACCTTGGGGGTGAATTTTGGATAACAATTTGGCGACTCAGCGGGGTTATCTGCCTGCCAGATGAAGAACGGCCAGCTGCTTGTAGCAATCCATTGGGCATGGAGTCTGTTTGATAATCTCTCAGCTGATCTGAAATTTGAAAGCTTGTATCAATGAGCCATTTGACATTTGTTGAGCTGGTCTTCTCATGGCGACAAATTCTTTTCCAGGAACTTGATGAACTGCAAACATGCACATACTAGAAGCAATAGGACATGTGCAGAAGCACTTAGGGAAATAAAAACTACTCTAACAGCAGTACAATGTGCATAAGCACTTAGAGGAATGGAAAATCTAAATTAATATTTACAAGGATGAGAAGCTATCTTTCTAGTAGCAGCGTTTGAGATAGATTCCATTGACCGGAATCTGTAATTCTTCACCATCCAACTTAGCCAGTCGGAAAGCATTGCTACCTTTGCATTCAATGATCATATACGGGCCACTCCAGATGGCATCAAACTTGGAGTGCTTTCCTGGTTTTACACGATCAGCATCCCACTTCAGTACCAAATCTCCAGTTTGCAATATCCTGGCCTTAGCTTTCTTGTCAAAACTCTTTTTGACCAATGCTTTATCCTTTTCTATGGTCTGTATTGCGTGCTCTCTTGTCTCTTCTAATTCCATCAGCTCTGCATACCTGATTTCCATAGGTTCAAACTCAGCTAGTTCCAACTGTTTCATGAGTTCCAATGCTGGCAACTCAAGTGATATGGGTAGAACTGCTTCCTTTCCGTACACAAGCTTGTATGGAGAGCTTCCTGTAGACCTCTTGGGTGTGATCCTATCAGCCCATAGGGCTGATTTGAGCTTTATGTGCCAAGTTCTTTGGTTTTCATCCGAGTCCTTCGATGATCCTTAGTAGATTATTGTGTGTATCTCAGCACCTCATCAAACTATTACCCTCAAGGTAATGGTCGGAAGTGACATGGGAGGGATCATTCTTGTCTAATTGTGAAAAGACCAGGTCCCTTGTAGTTTCTGACTCCCAAATGGCAGCTAGAATGTCACTGAGAATACAAACACTTTTGACATGTTGTTCCATAAATTTGTAAATAGCTTTAAGCATAGAAATGGTACAATCATGTCACCCTTTAGCATTTCCCAATATATTATCCAAAGAGTTGAGTTTCTTGAAAATTTTAAAATTTTCTCATTATCCATGGTAGGTTCAAGCATCTTCCTCTTACCTACACTTTTACCAATCTGCTTGAGTTCATCTTTGAGGTCCATAACCTCCCTTTCCAACTTGTCAATCCTGCTTAGAAGCCCTTCTTATTTTTCTGTAGTAGAGTCTTCAATGGGATTGCTGATATGAAGTAGGTTTTGGCTGATTCAATCTCTTTATTACTACTGAAGAACCCTCTAAGAGGGGTACATGGGATTCTTGATTATAATTTTACAGCTAGTGGAAGCAGAGATGGGGTCATTAGAATCTAGTAAAGGGGGTAATAGGGAAAACAGGAAAAGAGAGAGAATGTGAAAGAAAGTGGTGATGGATCAATAGAATAAGGCCTTGGTGGAGGGGGACAACACGAGTATGATTTTGGAACTCAAGAACAGAGCATTCCAGTGAGTTCAAAAGGTAATGTGGGAAATTAACAGTTAAATTCCTCCTGAAATGATTAAGGAAGACCAAATGCTTAAAAGGAATTGTCACATATCTGCCCTCAAGAGTGACATACCTGACCATCATTCGTGAAATTTCAGCAAATGGCTCTGGAATAGAAGACACTTTTATACCAGTCGTTACATATTCAAGATTTTCTCCTTCATCAAGGAATTTCTTTTCTTCAACATTCATGTCGACACATTTGTTGAAGAATTTTTCCCCATCTAAGCTCAATCCCATGACTTGAGAAATGAGCTCTTTAGTGATTTTAACATTGATATCTCCATATTCAACTGCTCTTTTCTTCCAACCATTCGCGAATTGAACCGAGATATCTTGGTCATGACCCTACATTTTTTCTATGAGATTCAAAACCCCACCCATTCTACTTTTGTTTCTTCCTTGGTTCTCAATGGTAAATTTTGATCCCAATACTACCTTTCACCACTTTTTGTCACTGTATACCCAGAAAGCATGTGAAATATTAATGAAATTATTAACCCTACATGCAAAGTTAATAATCACTTTCCCATCGGTGGAGGGATATTTTTAATGATTATTTTGAATACCATACTTATCTTTGATGATGTCATTATGTACCTTGGCCAGGAGAAGGTCACCACTAAACCAATTTTGCATGTTGTTACTAACTCCATAGTTGGCCAGACTATCCCTGCCACTTTATTACCTTCACGATAGGAATGTATGATCTTGCAATTATCAAAATCTTTACAAATATCTATAGCTTCATAAATAAAATCTCTAATGGTCCAACTTGGGGGTTGATTTTGATTTAAGAGATTTATAATGTTTAAAGAGTCCCCTTCAATTATAATATTTGAAATATTACAGTCTCTTACAAGCCTTATCCCCCATAATGCTGCCAGAGCTTCAGAATAATGATTTGTCTAATGACCCATATTTCCTGCAAATGTAGCAACAAAACATCCTCTGTGATCTCTGATCACCCCACCTCCTCTTGAAGCTCCAGGATTACCTTTGGAAGCTCCATCAAAATTCAATTTATACCATGAGGTGGGTGGTTGAATCCAATGCACTGAAGATATGTCAATGTTGTTGTTACCCTTATTCTAAATGTTGTCAGTATCAATCCTCCAAGCAACAAGAATGTGTTCCTCTTCCTTGGGATATAATCTATTTTTTGGAGGCCTAAACCTTTCAATGTTATCCTTGATAGCAATAACAATTTCTTTTTAAAAATTAGTACAAACATGTCTTCTATTCCTGAAGATAACATCATTTCTTGCTTTCCACAATCTCCATATGGTATGAGGAAGAACCAGACTCCATAATCTCCTTATCATGCAATGTTTATACGGTGGATCCCATTGCTCCCATGTCTACAAGAAAGTATGAGGAAGAGTCCAATACAGATTGAAGTTTGCAAAGATAAGACTCCAAACCTTGGAAGCATACTCACAGTGTAAGAAAATATGCTTGATGTCTTTAGCCTTATTTTTACACATGCAACATCTATTAGGCATAATAAAACCCTTTCTAATAAGATTATCATAAGTGATAATCTTACCTTTTAGAACAAGCCACATAAAAAAGTTGACTTTTGGGGTTAATTCAGGCATCCAGAGTTTGTTCCACTTTATATCACTTTGGTGAGCATCAAAAAAAGTATTGTATCCCGACTTGACAAAATAATCCCCATCAAAAGATTCCACCCATATGAGCTCATCTTTGTTGTCCTTTTGATTAATAGGAATGAGAGAAAGTTGATTTTGTAGAGAAGATACCACAGGTTACAGATTTTCCATATCCACTTTGAGTTTCTTCCAATTCCTCTTATTTCCAGTCAACTCAATGTAGTCTTTGACATTATTACCATAATTTTTAATTAGACTATCTTTTATGGAACCAAAAGTATCACTCAATCTGAAATCAGTCTAGGTATCATGCCAAAAATTAATATCCTACCCATTACCAAATTTCCATCTACAACCCTTAACAAGAATATGCCTGATTTGAAGCAAGTTGTTCTAGAATATGGAGCCATTGGGAAGTTGTTGATAAAAAAGGAATGAACTCACATTTTGTTGAGATAATTATTTTATCCTAATAAGCTCAGTCCAAGGTTTCTTTTCCTTCACTAATCTCCAGCCAAGTTTGGAAATTAAAGAAACATTCATTTTTCTGATATCCTTTATCCCCAAACCACCAATCTTTTTGGAATACAAACTTGATCCCAGGCTACTAAATGGTATCTAAATCTTTCTTCTGTCCCATGCCATAGAAAATGTTTTTGAATTCTCTCAATACTATCCACAACTATTGCTAGAATGTTGTACATTGACATGATATATATGGGAAAATTCTGAAGAGTGCTTTTGATTAACAAACATTTTTCTAGCACTGGAAAGAATAGCTCCTTTCCATCCAACCAATTTTTTTCTAAAATCTATCTAACAAAGCATTCTAAATAGCATTAGATACTTTAGTAGTGCTCAAAGGTAGTCCTAAATAAGTTGTTGGTAATGAGATGATTTTACACCCCAAAATGAGTGCAATTATTTTTGCCTATCAAAAGGAGTATTGAATAAATACACCAAAATTTTGTCAAAATTGACTTTCTGACTAGAAGCTGCTTCATAGAATATGAGAATAGTTTTTATATATTTTCTTCAATAATAGAGGCCATCAGAAGTAGAATAGTATCATCAGCAAATTTTTGATGCAAAGTAGTTTGATTAGTGGAAGTAGGTTTAAATCCTTTTAGCATGCCACTATTCATAGCCTTAGTTATAGATCTACTAAGATTGTCTACCATAATGATAAAAATCAAGGGGGATATAGGATCCCCTTGTCTTATACCTCTACTACTTGCAAAGAAACCCACTAGCTCACCATTAACCACCACTGAAAATCTAGAAGAGGAAATGCATGCTTGTATGATTTTTCTAAATTTATTCTGGAAACCAAATTTGGTCAAAACCTTATCTAAAAATTTCCAAGACACTCTATCAAAAGCCTTATGCATGTCCAATTTTATTGTCATCCCAGCTTTTCTACTTTTATCCATGGAATGGATAGTTTCATGAACCATGATTACCCCATCTTGAATAATCCTACCTTTTATGAATCCACTTTGTTGCTGAGAAATAAGTTCAGCAAGTAAAGGTTGCATTCTAGTAGCTAAAATTTTAGTAAATATTCTGTAGACCACATTTACCAGGCTAATGGGTCTAAAGTCCTAGAAATCTTTTACATCCAGCTTCGTTTGTGCTAGAACAATGTGATTAGTATTCATCTCTTTGATTAAGTTTCCAGTCCTATAGAACTCATTTACATCCTTCAACAAATCTTCTAAGAAAATGTCCCAACATTTTTGAAAGAAGTTAGCTAAAAATCCATCAGTCCCGATGCCTTGTCTCCTTCTAATGCAAAAACTACCTTTTTCAACTCTTCAATGGTGACATATTTAGTAAGACTTATGAATCTCTCATCAGAATAATGTTTCTTGGAATGGAATCAAGAAGAAAATAAGTTGCTTCCTCATTACAGGAATTACTCTCTGTCAACAAATTCTCATAAAATTTTAAGGCTTCAGCTTTTATATCATTTTGATCCTTTGTAATAATACCATTTCCTTTAGAAACCTCAGATATTATGTTACAAGCTCTGTGTTTAAGGGTGGTCATATGAAAGAAATTTGTGTTCCTATCCCCATCTTTCAACCAAAGAGCCCTAGATTTCATTCTCTAAAAGGTTTCCTCTCTACTATTTATATTATGTAAATCAGAAAGTAATTTCTTTTCCAGCTATTGATCTTCATAATTCATACCTTGTAGTGAGAATTTCAGCTCAAGCTCTTCAAGTTGTTGTTTTACTTCTCTTTTCTACTCAAAAATATTACCAAATACTTCTTTATTCCAGGTTCTAACATGTTGTTTTACATTTTTCAACTTTTGAAGAAGCCTTGAATTGAGTTGTCCCTTCACCATCCCAAAGCCACCATTCCTTTATCCTATACAAAATATCCTCATGCTCCAACCACATTTTTTCAAATTTGAAAGAGCAATGCGAAGGTTTGGACCAATTGAAAAGACTAAGAGCAATATGATTATGATCTAATCCAGTTCTAGGCAATGAAGAGAGATGAAAATTTTGACTTAAAATCCAATTAGCAGAGATAAGAGCTCTGTCTAATCTAACTTGTATCAAACTCTCGTCCTTCTGTTAGACCAAGTGAATTGATTACCATGAAGCTCAATGTCCATTAGGTTAAGGGAAGATACAAACTCAACAAAATCACCCATACTAGACAGAGAAATCAAAGCTACCTCCATTTTTTCCCCAAGGTTCAAGGGGGTATTAAAATCCCCCATGACCAACCAATTATAATCTTGAAAGCTGTTTCTAAAACATATTAACTCTTTCCATAATTTTCTACGACCAAGTAATATTGGGAGCATAAATATTGGAAAGGATCCAGATTAAATTATTCTCCAAATTTTGAAATTTTATAGCTAAATGATTATGAGAAGATAAAATCACATTACCATGAACAAATTTGTTGTCCCAGAAAATTTCTAAACCTCTTGATGCCCCTTGTGAATCCACAACAGCGAAATCAGAATTCTCCCAAAATTTCTTTTACATTCTTCCATAGTTTCAGTCTTCATTTTAGTTTCTTGTATCAAGAGAATGTTAGGTCTGCTAGATCTTCTAAGATCCTTAAGCATCCTTTGTTTAGGACCTCCATTCAGTCCTCTGACATTCCAAGAAAAAATTTTCATCTAAATTTTTGGGGGAAATAGTTGTCGATGACTCAATAGACTTTGAGTTCCATCTACAATTTCTTTCTCACTCTCTTTCTTTCTTAATTCATTTTTTAAGGCCTACCTTTTTAATATTAGCTCCAATATATGCCACCCTTTTAACAAATGATCTAAGTTAATGATAAATGACATTAATGAATTGGGGAAAGATATCATTAAGTATATTGTTGAATAATTGAGGTTGAAATCTATATGGGAACAAATTTATCTAAGTTTAGATGATAAAATTATACATTAGTTGAGTGCAATAATATGTATTAACATTTGAAAAATATACATTACGACAATGTCATAAAGTATAATTTATAAGCATGTAATCGCATTGCATAGTAAGATATCTTAAATAATAATTAGGATATCAATGGGTTATAATTCAAATACTCAAAGCTAATGTATCATAACTTGTTACGATAGTAAACTTATGAACTTTAGGGACATAGTAGATGCAATAAATCTATCATTGCGATACAAAAGGAAACATGTCATAAAATGACTAAATTGTAAATAATTAATCCAGGATAAGATGTTCCTAATGAATGGAGCCTAACATGCCGCTTTAAGATGGTTGTTATAAGTTCATATTTATTTAATAATGCAATTCATTAAGTAAATACTAACTTATAACAAGTATCTCAATCTTATCTATCGTGTAAAATCTTTACGAATATAATAACTAATGGTAAACTATGTTTGTTGAGTTATAAGATTAATTCAATCTGATCGGTAGTAACACTTTAGTACCAACTTAAGTTGGCTACAAGGAAGAAAGTGATTACATAATGATGTAAGTCATTATGTAAGTATTTTCTCTCCTATAAGAATCCTAAGTTAGCACGTATGTGTTCTTTCACACACGTTAAATAGGTCTTGTTCCTTATGCATAACTTGTAAATTAATTGGACTTAATTAACTAATTCAAATCTATATAACTAAATTAAGTGCTATGGTGGAAGGAATTTTTCTAAAGATGAATGTTTTCTCTTGAAATAGTATGCCCGCATGTCTCTTAAAATTTTTCCGAAGTAGTGTAAGTTGATAATTACGTTGTAAGATTCACCAAGTTATAAATAAAGGTATATGATGTCCGATGGGATTCGATTGAATAAATTCTAGGTAGAATCTTAGAAAACGTCACTTGATTATCAATTCTGGAAAGGTAAAACACGTATTCCAATATGAGTAGATTAAACTATGCAATTGTTTGAAAGATCGTTTAATCATTTCAAGGAATCCAAGATTGATTTGTAATACAATAAATAGAACATGTTTATATTTTATAAGGGCTAGTGGCCTCTAGTCTTTAGCTTATACTTTGGAAGAGGGTTCTTATCAATTTTAAATTGTTGTTAACATTAAAATATTATAATTGTGGGAAAATATTTAAATGATGTCATAAAAGCCAACCTTGGTCTACAAAACAATAAACTAGTGATGTTTATTTTTTATACGGGCTAACAACTTCTAGGGTAATTAATTTCAAGATATGTGAGACACTTCCAGGTTCATTTACTACGATGTGATTAAACCTCATTGTAAGTAGAGAATTATTGAATATATTTTGAATAAAATAGCATAGGGTGAGGATATAGAGTATGAGAATATAATTAAATGTAATTTGTCTTCTAATGCACATGGTAGTGGTGTCGGATACCTTCCGGCCCTTCTCATTGAACTTGTATTCGGTGATCTTCTTCTTTCAACTCGATGATATTCGGTGGTGGTAGAAAAAATTCCAGATATTCATTATCCTCTTATTTAAGCTCCCTACATCACACTCTATTGGATGTCATCATTGTCATCCCTAATTCAAAAAATGGTTAAATTCAGAAAATCCTAGTGCATTTAGAGTAAATTTTAAGGATTTGAAGACACTCAAATCTCCCTACAAATAGAAATAAACAAACGCGTTTGTTAAAGTGGACACATGTTGAGCTTAATCAATGACATATAATCTTGATAATTTTTCTTTAGTGAAAAATAAAAATTTATTATACTAAATGAGGAAAGTAAAAATATGAGAATCATTACATTCAAGTAAAACACAACCGATCCCATCAACACTAAAAATACTATAAAACCAATAGTGGAAATAAGTAAAATACTCCATAGAAAGAAGGAAAGATGCCCGGTTTTAAGTCTTCCTTGCTTTAATTTAAAAAAAAGTCTTCCTTGGAGTGGCCCATTCAAATATGAGAATAATATTATCATAACCATAGGCATTGAGCTTATTGATATCTCTCTGAGCATCCTCCATGTTGATAAAATTAACAAAACTAAATCCCCTTCTAATCATGCTTTTGATTCATGGCCATGTGTAGACACACATGATGTGTCTAAATGAATTGAAAATATCATGCATATTGACATCCCTTGTGGTCCTTGGATAGACTAGTAACTCGAACAAAATTTTCATCATTTCTACAATGAATCCTATGACTGGAGTAGTCCACGCCACCCCGAGACAAGGAGGTTCCTAGCAATGATGGTGGTAGCGGCCCGGCCATTGATACCTTAGCGAGAGGTGAGGCCCTTGATGGCCTTATCCCTTGTTAAGGTTTTTTTTGGCACAAGTGGGGAAAGATATTTGTAAGGGAATTTTGATGTATAACAATCGCCCATCTTACTACAGATATGAAACACTATGAACACCGCACTATCCTTGGAGTGAGAGAGATTAGGAAACACATCTCTTCTCGGCTGGAAACATCAGCCATAGATCCCGGTGGGTGGAGTTTCTCCGTAGGGTTCCTAGTTAGAAGTAATGTCAAAATTGTGCCACTCGTGGCACTCGAGAGTGCACTTGTTAAGACATGCCTTGGCCACTTTGTGGATGTGCCTAGTAGTGGTGTGAACTACCTTCCGCCCCGTTCATTGAACTTGTACTCAAAAATATTCATTGTCAACTTGATGATATTCAATAGTGGCGAAGAAAATTCTAGATCTTCATTATCCTCATATTCAAGCTCCTCGTATCTCACTTTGTCAGATGCCATAACTGTCATCCCTAACTCAAGAGATGGGAAAATTCTATAAATTCTCATGCTTCGGGAGTAAATTTTAAGGGTTTCAGAGACACTCAAATCACACTATAAATGAAAATAAACAAATTTTTTTAATTAAAGTGGACACCTATTGAGCTTAATCAATGACAAATAATCTTGATAGGTTTTATTTAGTGAAAATAAATAAATCATTATACCAAACAAGGAAAGTTAAAATAAAAGGAGAATCATTATGTTCAAGTGAAGTAAAATTGATCTTATCAACACTAAAAACCCTACAAAATCTAAAGCGTAAATATGTAAAAGACTCCATAGAAATAAGGAAAGATGCATGCTTTTAAGTCTTCCTTACTTTAATTGTTAAAAAAATGTCTTCCTTGGAGTGGCCCATTAAACTCTAATAATATGATTACCGTAACCATAGGCATTGAGCTTATTCATAGCTCTTTGAGCACCCTCCTTGCTGAAAAATTAACAAAACAAAATACCTTGTTTATCCATCTTCTTATCCATGGCCAAGTAGACACGCGTGATCTCAGTACAAATGACTTGAAAATATTGTGTAGATTGACATCCCTCATGGTCCTCGGATAGACTAGTAACTCGAATAAAATTTTCATCATTTTTGCGGTGCATGTTATTACAAGAGTGGTCCACACCACCCTTGAGACCGAGAGGCCCCAAAAGTAGAGGAAGTGACAAACCCGCGGTGATGCTTCTATTGGAGGTGAGGTCCTTGATGGTCATATCCATTATTAAGGCTTATATGACATCGGTGGGGGCAAGATACTTATAAGGTAATTTTTATGTGTAGTGATCACCCTTCTTACTATAGATATGAAAAACTATGAGCATCACAATGTCCTTGGAGTGAAAGAGGATGGAAAATGCATCTCCATCAGATTTGGAATCATCGGCCTTAGATCTTGGCCGATGGGGTTTCTCCAGTAGGGTTCCTAGTTGATAGAAATGTTGAACTTAGACCACTCACAGAACTTGAGAGTGCACTTGTTAAGGAGTTCTTTGGAAACTTTGTAGATGTGCATGGTAGTGGTGTAAACCACCTTCTGGTCCTACTCGTTGAACTTGTATTCAATTATCTTCTTTGTCTAGCTTGATGATATTCAGCGGTGGTAAAAGAAATTCTAGCCATTCATTATCCTCCTATTCAAGCTCCCCACATCTCACTTTGTCAGATGCCATCACTGTCATCCCTAACTCAATAAATTGGAAAATTCGATAAATCCTCATGCATCCGAAGTAAATCTTAAGGTTTTAAAGACATTAAAATCACTCTATAAATAAAAATAAACGAATGTGTTCGTTAAAGTTTATACCTATTTAGCATAATCAATGACATGTAATATTTGTTGTGAGAAATGATGCATGACATTACGGGGAGCCTTCGATCTTTACGTGCATGTCAACAAGACACTCTTATGAGAAATTTTTCTTAGAAAAAGAAAGAAACTGCCTCAAGTCCTTTATAGTGCATCTATGTATCTGCTGCATATTTCGGTACAACTTAATTTTAAAATCCATTCATTTTATTATGGAATCATTATTGTTGGAGGAACCATATTATAACTCATAGAATAGGTAAATATCCTTCCACATCATAGTCCTTCAAGAATCATATATATATATATATATATATATATATATATATATATATATATATATATACATGTATTGCTCACCATAGAGAGAAAATCAAATAATAATTGACTTTACAATACTTGATGCTTTCACATGATTTGATAAGAAGCATGTAAGAGCCAAAGCGATTTTGGTCTTCATTGAAGTACTATTTAACTAAATGTGAGATAAAATATTTACTAAGAAGAACTATGTTAAGAAATTTTTCTCAAGATATAAAATATTACCTGAGAGTAAACATAACTAACAAAATTATCCACACTTATATGCATAATAGGCACCGTTGATGCAAAATCACAGTACCCTAGACATTGATCAGATTTCTAGGTTGATCATGTTAGCATCCAATGTGATTGCACAACATTGAAACCTTCCTCTAAGTGTGGGACTTGCAAAGGTGAGAAAGGAATCTCCAGAGAAGGCTAGTTCCTACTCCTAAACTACACCGCCACAAGCTATTCCATACAGAAAGCTAATCTAATCCTAATCTAACCATGCCAAGGAGACAGAGAGAGAGAGAGAGAAAAGGGAAAAACAACAAAAGCCTACACTAAAACGGTGATACACCAGAGAAGGAGAATGTTGAACATCTATCAAAACTGCCATGGAACAAAGAGAGGTGAGCGATGGGAAGGATGGATAGATGCATCACAAACCCAATGATAGATTTCACACGAGAAAATGTCCCAAAACTCCATGAACACGTATCCGGACCTGCAATGAACATTAGAACATGCACAAATACCCGAATGAAGAGAGGCAAGAAGAGAACAAGTGAAAAATGAGCAAGGATGGACGATGCATCACAAAACATGTTTTTGTTGCTCCGAAGTTTGCATGAGAACATCATTTCAATAGTAAAAGGAAAAAAACACTATTACAGAGCAAGGGAGGAGGTTTGAACTCCATTTTCAACCCCGAGAAGAAAAAAGAAGGGAGGACGAGCTGAAAAGATGAACCACTTTTAATGAATATCAAAATGAGCCAAATCGGCCTTTTACAATGCATGGGTCGAGCCGGGAGAGAGAAAACATAGGAAAATGTGCAAGTAGCCCAACCATTGACCAAAATGCATTCTTCATTAAAATCGGTGGTTGAAACATCTCCTCTAGCGATGTTAGAAGAAGAATACGACCCATGTGCATTAAACTGGTTGTTGAAATGTCACTTCTGGCCGTCTTTGAAGAAGAATGCGACCCATTTGCATTAAAACTGGGTTGTTGAAACGTCAATTCGGCCATTACTACACGTCGAGACGCTTTCTTGATTTTAATCACTCTAAACTAAACCAAAATGCAAGATTGACCACCGGAATCGTGTAGAGAATTTCACCAGATTTCCATTGATATAAAGAACGTGAAAATCGAGCTCGGATCGAAAGATATGGCGATCTGAAGATTTTAGGGGAAAAAAAGGCAAAAACGGATTTTGAATTTTTCCCGCGCTCTCACCACTGGATGACACGTGTCGTGCAATCGATTGGATGAGCAATTCTCTCTCCTCCACCTCCCATGGGTTTCCCTTTGAAATTTTGACATTTCTATAATTTTGGAAAAATTCTCATTTTCCCCGCGCCCCGCCACTTGGGACACGTGGCATGCATTGGTTTGTTGACAGGGGTGCGGGGAAGACCTTTTTTTTTAGTTTTTGGCCAAAGAACTTATGCTAAATTTTCTAAGTCCTCCCTGAGCTCTGCACTCCCCCGCCTTAGGACATGTGTCCCGTGTCTATTAGCTCGGGCCGACCCTTCAAACCTTGCCCTTTGAAATCTTTGGGCCAACACTTAGCAAATTCTATTGCGCTTCCCCTTGTGACACGTGTCACATTCTAATTCATTGGCGGCTTTTTCGGTCTTGGCGTCCCTCGCCTATTTTTGGCCCGGATGTCCCAAACCGTGCAGGACAAATTTCTCCGATCCGCCCGATTCGGACTTCCACTGTCCCTCCTTGCGGTGAAGACATGTGGCAAGATTCCATTGGATCTCGATTCTTTTAGCTTTTCGTGTCCCATGCATACCTTTGTCCCAAATGTCCTGCAGGATAGTCTCTATTTCGGCCGAACCAGCCTGGTTCACGTCCTCCACGTACTTCTATCCCAACTATCCCGGACTGCCTGGGACAAATTTCTCCGATCCACCCGAAATGGACTGACTTGTGCCAAACTAGCCGATCCGCGTCCTTCACATATTTTTGTCCCGGATGTCCCAAACTCTACGAAGCAAGACTTAGGCAATTTTCTTCCCTCTTTCGGCCGATTCACCTTTTCGCGCCCCACGCGTCCCGATGTCCCAACTATTGTATGCGACCACTGAGGCTTTTCGGCCGATTCGCGCCCAACGTCCCAAACCGTCCTGGGATTTCTGGACTATGAATTAGCTGATTTTCTTCATTTTTCTGCCCTAAGCTTAGTTTTTGCAATTTTTCCACCTTTTTCTAACCTATTGGGTTTTCTTTTTGGACAAGAGAGTTAGAAAGAAGGCTGATGGGCCCAAAAACATGATTTTGGGCCTTTAAACAATCTATTTTCCCCGGGACTTGAATATTTCGATCCATGTTATCAAAATTACCCCGGGGTGAATTTTGATAATGTGCACCATTCTTTTTTGGTTGTGCATATTGAAACATTTTCCGAGTTAGATGATGAACATAATTGAAAAATAACTATATTATTCAAGGAAACAAAGTATAATTGATCATGTTTGTTTTTATACGAGCTAGCGGCCACTAGGATAATGACTTTAAATAGATGTGAGACACTTCTAGATTCATTTACTATGACTTTATTGAACCTTAGTGTAACTAGAGAAATATGAAGATATTTTGAAGAGACTAGTAGAGGGTAATGATCCAAACTATGAGGATATAATTAAATGTAATTTTTCTTCTCGATGTTCATGGTAGTGGTGTGAACCACCTTCCTGCCCTACTCATTGAACTTTTATTCAAAAATATTATCTGTTTATCTCGATGATATTCGTTGGTATCGAGAAGAAATTATAGATCTTCCTTATCCTCGTATTCAAGCTCCCACATCTCACTCACGTTGGACGTCATCAATGTTATCCCTAACTCAAGAAATACACAAAGTCGGGAAATCCTCACATGTCTGGAGTAAATTTTAAGGGTTTGCAAACACTCAAATCACCCTACAAATAAAATTAAACAAACATGTTTGTTAAATTGGATACCTATTAAACTTAATCAACTATGGATAATATTTTTGTGAGCAATGACATAAAACATTACAGGGCGGTCGATCTCTGTCTACATGTCACTAGACACTCTTATGAGAACATGTTTCTTAGAAAAATAAAGAAACCAACTCAAGTCCTTTATAGTGCATCTATGTATCATTTAAATATTTTGGTACAACTTAATTTTAAAATCGAGTCCTTTTATTATGGCATCATTATTGTTGGGGAACCATATTTTTTAATATATTTTAACTATTTTGGTTAGAACATTAAAATAGGAGATTAAAGGGATCCCACCCGACTATAAATGAAAAAAACACCAAGAAATACTAAACCAATCCTTCCAAAACCAAAAACCTTCAAATAAGGAAAGAAATCGAGAAACCAAAATGCTACAACAATGAATGACTAGAACCGACCCAAAGAAAGAAGATAATAGACTGGAAACATAAAGATTACTCATAAAGTAAGAATTTTGGGGCTAGCCAACTTCCTACCACCGATATATGCCCAACTCAAGTTTACTTTGGAGAATAAACTTATATGTGAACCCCATATTTCTTAGAAAACTAACCATGCTCTTAGAATCTAAGAGCATTGGTGCCGATGTGCTTCTTGTAAGTCCAATTTATCAAGCGTTCTACCTTCATAGATCCCTGTTGAACACACTTCATGGACATCTGACTTGAATTTCATAAGCACCACATTTCTGGTAGAAAACACCGCAATCACTCTCCGAGATTCTTCAATGTTCTCGCCCTCATGTATCGTGTCTAGCAATGATTAAGTCTCGATCGAATTCCTCTAACACCTCCAACACCTCTACCAAATTGATACGGTCTGGGGTTTAATGAAATTGATATCTATATCTCTAAACTCATCAAAAATATTCCACACCAGAGTAACCAAGAAAAACCAAGATGCCACCTCCGAATTCACCCTAGCCCTTGTAGAAACATCCATGTATTCTTCCCCAAATATTCTCACAATGGCTTCACAAATGGACCCCAATTCTTCCTACAAAATAATTTGGATGTGAGCCTACGTTATACAACCAAAGAAGGTCATCGATGCTTTGTCCACTAAAGAAATAGATAAGGTAGTGGAGGATGCTCCACTCTCTAAATTGATTCCACTACACCATAGCCACCACCAACAATCCTATGCAAAAGTGAGACAAAGACAACACCACCCTAAAATTAATTGCAACCAACTCTCCCTTCCCGAGAAATAATGTCATTGAGCTCCTCCCACGCATTTGCATGCTTAGAAATGACCAGACCATCTCTCCTAATAATGCCTTGATTATCCAAGAAATCAGCTTACAAAATTGGACTCCCTATAGTTGTGTCTTAAACTCCACGTAGTAATTTGACTCAGCCAATGAATGATATTGCTAATAAAATAATCTAACTTCTAGGACATCACTTTACCCGAGAGTAAACAAACATAGATTTTTGTAAGTACAAAAATGATTTCTCAAGTAAAAGGTAAAATTAAAATTTTAGATTTGAATTTTCCAAAATATACCATGAGAAAAATGTCATGATGATTTTTTAAAATTAAGATTTGATAGGCTTTGTTTTGTGAAAACAAATAAATCATTATACTAAATGAGGAAAGTCATAATAAAAGGATAATCATAGAGTTTAAGTGAAATACAACTGATCCTATTAACACTAAACAACCTTACAAAACCTAAAGCGTAAATAAGTTAAAGACTTCATAGAAAGAAGGAAAGATGCCTAATTTTAAGTATAGCTTGCTTAAATTTTTTTAAAACATCTTCCTTGGAGTGGCCTATTCAACTATGAGAGTAGGATTATCATAAACATAGGAATTGAGCTTATTGATAGCTCTTTGAGCATCCTTCCTTGTTGAAAAATTACCAAAACCAAATCCACCGCTATCCATATTCTGATCCATGCGTACATAGGCACACGTGATGTGTACAAATGAATTGAAAATATCATGAAGATTGACATCCCTTGTGGTCCTCAGATAGACTGGTAACTTGAAAAAAAAATCATCATTTCTGTGGTGCATACAGTCTCGGGAGCATTCCATGATGCACTTTGATACTAGGAGGACCCCAAAAATAGAGGAAGAAATAACCCGCTAGTAATGTTTCCACCGGAGTGAGGCCCTTGATAATATTACCAATTGTTAAGGTGTTTATGGCAATCAGCATCGCGATATCCTTGTAAGGGAATTTAGATGTGCAGTGATCACCCTTATTACTATAGATATGAAATACTATGATAACCGCAATGTTGTTGGAGTGAGAGAGGGTGGATAATGCATCTCCACCAAACTTGGAATTCTGGTGTTGGATCTTGGCGGGTGGGGTCACTCCAAAGTGGGGTTCCTAGTTTGTAGTGACACTTAAGTTTCACAACTCATGGTGCTTGAGAGTACACTTGTAAGGGAATGAGATGAAACCCGATTCCAAGAGAGAAATAAATACACATTAACATCCCCTTAATAGTTATAAACCCGTATTCAAGCGAGGAATAAACCTAGATTACAAAAACATTAGCATCCCCGAATAGTTATAAATGTGTGATGAAATTCATCATTAACCCCCACATCATCCTCCACCATCCTTTCATGCCTCGAAAGAAGGGACATGAAATCACTAGGAAATTTTCCTACCACACCGAAAGATTAAATGACAATTAAAATTCTCCTTACTCCCCTTATCAAGAGGATACCTTTTCATAATTAAATATATATATGAAATAAATTAAAACTCCTTTTCTAAAGGTAGAATTATGGTAAATCATTTTAAGAATTATTTGAATTTTGTTGTAAAACTATTTGTCACATTGGGATCCCAAATTCACATAATAAATCATAGCAAAACAAATTTTTTTACACGATATGTATGAACACACTTATTATTGAAGTGGTTGAGAATTATTCAATTCCTTATATTCCTTAAAACAATGTGAAAAATTTGTGTAGCGAGACAGGTTAAGTCGAGAGGATAATATTACTTTAAAAAAGTAAGAGATTTAAAACTTAATGTTCGCTAGGTAATGATAGTGTAGCTTATCCAAGTAAATTAACATTAATCAAATTAGAATTCACCAAAAGTTTTTTTATGTACACTTATTTTATATACCAACATATCTATTATCGTAGAGAAACCCTAGGGTTCCACCTCTAATTGGTCCACCGAGCCAAGCATTGCAATCTTCCCGATAAAGGAAAATGGTGAGCCAATAACAATATTTATCTACACCACATGATCGGGAAGGGGTGGGGTAGGTTTTATGAGCACAACTAGGTCTAGTGATGGAACACTCAAGATAGAAACCCCATCGAATCGAAAAATACTTTGAAATGACTTGAAAAATTGATGTAGGACATGAATTTTCAATTCAAGGCATCACAAATCTTGCTATCAATACAAATTTATAAATATAGTAGGAAGGAATAATTCTACCAGAGATTGGTTAAACCCACACGATGACGTGGGTAAATGGAATGGGACGCAACCGCCATGACCACTCGCCTTATCTACACACACACACCGTATATATGAACATGAAGACACCTGCAATCTAGGAGTTGAAACAATATCTCCCGATGCTCGGAGATAATACATGCCCAATACATTCTCAATGCATTTAGAATAGGTGTGGATCCTATGCGAGAAGACATTGTGAAGATGATTGGAAGACACATGAGAGAGGAAAGGTATTTTTGGATTTTTTCCACGCAAGAGGATGAAAGGAACATAGGTAGACACCATGAGAGGGAAGGGGAAAATAATAGAGAGAAATGTGAGAAAATGAGTGATGGAATTCAAAATCACAACCCAATTAAGGTGTCCCTCCACTTGTGTGAGGGAGGTCTCGCACAATAAAAAATAAGGCATCATCAAGTTTTTCCCATGTATTGGCTAGATTATGAATAAAGGCTTCCACTGATTGATAAACACACATTATATAAAATAACATTTTATTTTTATTTTATTATAAGTGAAACAGGGTTGACGGGACCCTACCCCTTACAAGTCATAGCTCCAAAAAGAGTAGATAAGAAATTACATAGAATTAAAAAAGAAACATATTTATCGACTATTACATCTGAGCTCCTTCATGAGCATATAGACCAGTTTAAAACATAGTAAAAAAATTAATAACAATAAAGATAGAAATACATACTAACTAACAACAGAGTTAAAAGAAAAATAGTACAATAATATCCACCTCGACAAACATCACTTTTTTGCCTTTTCAATACCATCTAGCACTTTCACCCACTCCTTTGACAGAGACTCAATGTTGACCCCAACGATGCCAGTCACATCCAACAACATCCCCTTTTATTTTCTTTGAATTTCCATGCTCATCCATGAGCCTATAAGCATTGGCCAACTAACCAAGGGTTTGGAGATGTTGCAGAGTGGATTTCATAGTGACAACACTCCATTCCATATAGCTATGTAAAATAGCTCTGATGTGATCCACCTCATTAGAGAGGTTGTTATAGTTGGATTTCATAATTTCAAGCTTGCCCCCATTACTAATTTTCATAACATCTTTGACCTAAATTTTCATTTTGTGTTAGTCATTAAAGAGGAACTGAACAAAACTCTTTGTAAGCCTCATGTCACCCTTCAACTCTTCAATATCCATGGTCATCTTGGGAAAGATGATTATCCCCTTTCTCAGGACCCACTTGACCCAAAGCTTCAATCTACTGCTCCAATTGGGCATTCACAAGAACCTGATTTTCCTGCATGCTTGATTCACCTTTGGTTTTGACAGATTGACTAGGAACATGCTTTGATTTTAGCTCTCTAATATTATGAGTGGAATCAATTTCCACAACATCCTTATCATCCCTCGATGAATCTCCTTCCTGAGACTTCGTATCTTCACTAGAATCCTCCTCCTCCTCCTCCTCCTCCTCTCGAGTCTTATTCCTTGGCATAAGCCTCAAGAGATTTTGTGAGGGTACCTAATTTATCAATATCAAGAGCAACTATTTTAACTAGGGCAAGGATAAAACCTTGGTGAAGGGGGACAACAACTCTATTGTTTTTAAACTAGGCAATGGAAGCACTCAGAGAGTGAAACAAAAAATACAAGAAACTAAAACTATGGCCATGTCGAAATAATTAAGCATAGGAAAATGGTAGGCATAGATACACTTATGATAACCTTCTAGGGTAAGAAACTGAATAAGGGATAAAGCCACATCGTCAAAAGGCTTAGGTAAAGTAGAGCGAAGAAAACTAGAAAAATGAGTGGTGAGTTTTTCATTACCTTACAAGAATAGCTTCAACTCATCTATGGCTTCCTTTTTAGGCTTGTAAACCTCCCTACCATTAGTAGGAACACCCATCACTTTAGCAACAGACTCCATAATAATATTGATATGAACACCTTTCATGTCCACAATTGCCCCCTTTCTGGTTGTCTTCCAAGCTCTGACAAAGTCCTTACTCAAATTTTCATAATGACCTTCAAATATTTTGAGAAAAGGTGAGAAACCCTTTCTCTCAAACACTTCCATGGCTTCTAGCTTAACCCCATCTAGATCAAAAGGCTCAGTTCTCACAATATCACCCCCATTTGGAAATATGAGTACTAGTTCACATAAAAAATCCTAACTTTAGATTACTCAGAATGATACGAACAATCCCAACAATGTTGATGTTATAAGCATGGATGGAAATAATGGCCCTAAGGTGACACAAGTGTATCCAATCCCAAATATTCACATCATCCCACCATAAATTCACATGATTCATATGAATCTTATACATTATTGCCTTAACATACCATGACATGTCATTATTACCCAACGGTGATGTGTCCATGTTGATCTTTTTGGAGGTGTGCTCACACCTTAGTATCTAAATCTTCTTCATCATTGATTAATGTCATCTCATGAAAATTAACCCCCTTGTTGGAAAAATAATCAGCAACAAATTTTTCCTCTCTATAGATATGTTTAAAAGTAATAGTTTCAAACAAGTTAGACATTTCCTTTATACTAGTTATAGAGTTTTGGATAGATGTAGAAGTAGTAACTTTACTAGTAATGTTGTTAATAATGTTCAATGAGTCTCCTTCCACTTCCAATCTTACAAATCTATGTTGACAGGCTATAGAGACCCCCTAATAAATAGCCTTCACTTCAGCAATGTGATTTGTTTGAATACCAAGATTGCAATGATACCCAAGAATGAATCTTCCTTCAAAATCATGGAAGACCCCTCCACAACCAATTTTTTAGGGTTTCCTTTAGAGGCCCCATCAAAATTCAGCTTTATCCATTCCTTGCTAGGTTTTTCCCAACCTTGGAGCCTAGGATTATGTGTAGGAAGGTCAGTTTGAGTAGGGCTTAAACCCCAATTCTTAGATAATTTACTCTCATTTTGAAGAATAGTTTTCTTATGTGGGGCTATGTTTGAGAAGTTTGCATTAATAGCATTAAAATAACGAGTTCCAAATTTATTTTTCAATTCCTTCTTCCCTTTAAAATTCACCTATTTCTCTCTTTCCAAATTTCCCAAGCCAGGTGCATAATAGAAAGAGTCCATAGATGTTTGAGTCCTTGACTCCTAAAAGGGGTAAACCATTGGGACCACAGTTGTTTAATGGAACATGGGAAACCCACTTGATTTCAAATAGGTTAAGAAGGGTGTTTCTAACCAATACCATAAAAGGGAAGTGGAGGAATAGATGTAAAGATTCTTCAATATCTTTTCACACATAACACACATATTCACCATATGAAAAATTCTCTTATTAAGATTGCTTTGATAATGAGGATTTTATCATGGAGAACCAACCACCATAAACATATTGATCTTGGGAGTAACTTATTTGACCCACACACTTTCCCATTTGAAGTCACATCAGATCAACTTCATCAAGGAAAAAGGCATTGTAGGCACTTCAACCAAGAAGATACCATTATCCTCTCTAGACCAATATAAGCTATCATCTTCTAAACTCTCTTTATTAACAATAACCCCTCTTAGTTTGTTGTTAATAGAAGTGATATCATTGTTGTTATGTCCATCCAATTCAATTGTTTTCCATTGACCCAGGGGTTCCTCAAAATTGAAGTAATCTTTGACCTTAGTCCCATATTTAACCATAACATCCTTATAGATGTTAGGATAGATAACCTTAAGAGGTTTGTCTCCTAACCATTTATCTTCCTAGAAATTAACCACTCTCCCATTTCCAATCATCCATTTGCTTCCCTTGGAGACAATGTATTTATCCCAATTTATATATTTCCAAAGAGTAGAACCATTAAAGTTGGCATCACTAAAGCACCATTAATTAGCTAGAAGATTTGACCAATATTTTTGTCTTATGATGGAAGTCCACACACTATCTTCCTTAACCAATCTCCAAATCATTTTTGACAGCATAAATTTATTCATTTTAGCCCAATCTCTAATACCAAGACCCCCCATTTTCTTTGGCTTACAAACCTTCTCCCATGCAATGAGAGGAATTATATCTTTTGTTTTGAGCCACTCCAAAGGAATCTTTTTGGATACTCTCCAATTTATTAGCAATAGTAGAAGGTAATCTATAAATAGACATAGAGTACACAGGAAAATTTTGAATTGAGCATTTGAGAAGGATAACTTTACCTACTTGAGATAAAAGTGAGCCTTTCCAGCCTTCCAATTTTGAATTATATCTTTTTGAGAGAGGAATTTTATCTTTTTTCTGAGCCACTCCAAAGGAATATTTTTTGGATACTCTCTAATTTATTAGCAATAGTAGAAGGTAATATGTAAATAGACATAGAGTACACAGAATTTTTTTAATCGAACATGTGAGAAGGAAAACCTTTCCTACTTGAGAAGAAAAACTTTACCTACTTGAGATAAAAGTGAGCATACAAAATAACATTACTAAATATAGTTACAAACATTATACGTAAAGGTGTTATCAAATAAATTTAGGGACAAATTACATAATTGTAATTAGGTTATTGATTTAATGACATTGCAGACATATCCACATCTTTCAATAGTTGAAATATAGGCCACAATTCATCCTTCAATACGTGTATTTTTACAATTTTAATATGCATTACACTTTATCTAAATAATGCTAATATTTTTGCAAAAAAAAAAATTGATTCTTGGATCCTTGATAAATGGTACATTTGGTCACGATGTAATCTTCCTTTCTGAATATAATCTCGAACCTACCAACATCCAGAAAAATTATGTATCGCATAAATGATGACATCATGTCATTAAAATTTGACATTCTTGTTGATGTCCACACAACAATAAAAATAAAATATTTAAATAACGGTCTAGAAAATGTTTCTTTCTATACATGCTAGCGACGCTAGGCTTTATTTTTCTTTGGAATAAGGTTTTATAATTTTTAAAATGTCATTAAGATTAACATATGAAGATATAGTAAAAAATAATTTTATGATTTTAGGGAAGCCAACATGGATCTGCAAATCAATAAACATAACATGTTTATGTTTTATACTGTCTAAGCAATTTCTACGATTTATTTATCTTTTTAGAACAAGGTTCTTATAATTTTTAAAATGTATTTAAGAATAAACCATGCATAATTGAGGATAAAATAATTTTTTCATTTCAGGGAAGCCAACATCGATCTGTGAAACAATAAACATTATATGTTTCTATTTTTTACGCCTTAGCGAATCGCTAGGCTTAATTTTTGATTTGGAATAAGGGTCTTACCAATTATAAAATGTGTTTAAGTTTAAAATTTATAGATATGGGAAAAAATGTTCTTTTATTTCTCCTTGATCCATGATTCTCTCTTCACCCAAGTTATAAAAACTTATTTCTTGCAAAAAAAGAATAAAAAAATGATTGCGCACTACGAATCTTTAAGAACCTTAAGGTAGTTATTTTATTCCATATAAATGCACAATACATTGTTGGATTTGGAAGAAAAGTATATAATTCAAATGCCAATGGTGTGTTTGAAAGTTTTCAATGATCTACACATGTTTTTGTGTTCTCCTGCATGTTTCAACCATGTACATAATTCAGTGTAAATTTTTGAATCAGTCTTATAGTTTCCATCAAATCTCTAGTATGTTGGGGTTTTGAGAGTAATTTATTCTTTGAATTTGTATGAAAAGAATCTCATGTCATCGATCAAAATTATATTTTTCACCATATACATTACCAAAAATGTCTACTATCTACTTGACTAGTATTTGTTTTGAGCTTACATTGGTGGCATCCCCAAATGAACTTGAAGTGGGTATCTTGAACCAACTAAATTTTTTGATGAACATGTACTTCACCATTGTTGAATCCATAAATCAAGACCATAAGGAAGTGTCAAAATATTTTGATGTAGTACTTATCAATTCATCACTAAATTCTCATTCAAAGGACTCCGTTTTCCTAGATCTATAATCTGGAACCATATTACGAGGTATTTTGTCACCAATACCAAAAATTCGAAACAAAAAAACCTTCAACTCCCAAAACTAGTAAGTTCTAATCCTTAGCAATTGGATCTATAAATAAAAATAAAAATAAATGTAAGCTTCAAAAAGTGATTATAAACAGTCAACATATTATTTTCATAATATTTTATTTGGGTAATTCACACAAACAACTTATAAAACTATAATATCAACTTAATCACAGTGAAGATATAAATAATGTAAAATTTTAAATTTGTAATCTCAACATATAAAATAAAGAGTGACCATATGAATGTACGAATGAATATCATTGTAAAAAACATTTTGAAATAATTAATAGTTATATAATTTTTTTGTTTACTACGATTTTTGATGGCCTCTCGTAGCACTCAAAACCCGAGACAATATCTATGATATGTTTGTGTACAAATTGTTCATCAACCACTTATCTTTGAAACAATTTTCTTCATTGGATTTCCTCCCCACCATAAAATTTTCTGAAGGGTTTCCCTTTTGGCCTATTGTAATACATAATGTGTCTCAGAGGGCCAAAAACAATATCCTCTCTACTCCAAATATTTTGGAGATCTTTTACTACAATTTCATCTTCTACATAGCAATGTTATTTACCAAAAATAATAATTGGCTTAAATTCAACCACTAATTATTTTTCAAATCCTTAATAATGTTTTCAACTTCGGTGGAAGAGAGAAAGCTAGACAAAAATCCCACTTCACATTTTGTTGCTAGTATCTTTAAAAATTCCTTGAGCCTAGCTTGAAATTTTATACTCTCCTTACCAAACTTGATTGCCAACTCCTTATGGGATTGGTTTTCTCATAGAGAAACCCCTCCAAATCTAAAAAAATTTAATTAATCCTTTTGGCCAACTGCATATAAGTAATTTTATCTCAATTATCCACAATTAAATATTAACCAATTCAAATAATAAACATTTCAATAGAGTTAACACTTAATGATTGATATTTTGGCTTGGATTCCCTCGCACTCCCCCTCTACAAGTTCTTGTGATGCATGTTCTATTTAAAAAATAGTAATCAATTCAAAATAAATTTTAAGTCAAAGTAAAAAAATACGTGATACAACTTGCTTTTATACAATGTTCTACTCTTTGTTGGACAATATTACATAGATGTAGTTATATATTAGTGACCATTAGGATTAAGCCATTAATTTTTGGACTATGTTTGGGTTGATAGTATTTGATGGGATTAGTGACCGCTAATGGAAAATTTAAAAAAATTAATCAATTTAAAATAAATACCATGTTGACGTAATTAAATTCATGATATAACTTGCTTCTATTCAATGAAGAAACTCTAGATGGATACTATTACATAGATATTGGTGTATATTAGTGACCGCTAGGCTAACCCGTTATTTGTTGGACTATGGTTGGCTTGAAATTCTTTGATTAGCTTAAGCGCCGCAAATATCCAACTATACGAAAGTAATTTTTCTTCAATTGTCCACAAATTAATATATACCCATAAAACAAATAATTACTCAATTCATAATAAATCAAATTAAAATATGTATGTTAAATACCACTATGGTAATACATATAACAATTAAACTATTGCATTATAGGTTCATATAATTATGAGGGGATTATAAATGGTTTTTTTTAATTTTACATGATTATCATACTATTTTTTGCCTACTAGTTCATGTGTGACTTGCCAATAGCCTCCCATTTAGCATCAAATCTATAAAAAATTGAATTTTTATTAAAAATATGTAAATAATGAAAATCAAAAACTTCTTGTACTAATAAATATATAAAACGAGTATTTCCCACTAATATTTTATCGATGCATTAATTGGACAATCAATGACATCTAGGAAACAATTTGAATTGGTTGTGAAATGTTAAGAATGAAATTATCTCCTTTTTTTGTATGTGGAGAGGAAGAGATGATGTATTCTTCTATTGGTTGGGTATCTCAGTATAAATATTGTATGTATCGCTTAAAATGAATTAAACTAATAGAATTGTTTAAAGTGATCTTAATCAACATAAATTTTTTCAAATGAGAATAGTAATGTTTTAAAAACATTTCTTGATCATGTGTTTCAACAATAAAAACCACAAATATACCTCGAGTTATCAAAAACATGCAATGTAACACTACCTTTGTAAAGCGCTATTACTAGAGAATTTTTTGGAAGCGAGTCGAGTGAACATATGAGACAAAAAATCATAAGATCTCTCGTAAAGAAAAGGATGTGTATTTCCTTGTAACCAATTTTTCTTGTAGTCACAAATTACTTTGCGTGAATTTAGTCCGTCCAATACATGGTGATTTTTACTCTATCCCCATCATAAACATCACAATTGTGCACATTAGTTATTGTGTACATAAGACACAAGATCTTAAATTTTCCATTGTTGTCATAAATCAGCAGGAACCTTCCGCAACTTGATTCCCCCTTGTCTTTAACTTTTTGCATGTATTTTTTTACTATCTTTCTTAACATTTTCAAGAAGCAACATGTAAGAGCATAATAATAACACAATTTATCGGACTATATCCGACAACTTAAGTAGGTCCATTATTACATCAGAAGTTATTACACTAGATAAATTAGAAAAATTTGTGATCACAGATTCTACATTGAATGGATTAGTTGACGAAATAGATGATATTGTTAATCGGAGATGGAAGGGATATGTACGGTGGATGTAAACTCTTCAATGTCTTCCATGCTTGATGGAATTTTTTCTTCAATTGAAATCATGTAGTTTTCTATAATTGTCTCGAGATGTCTCTGGGAGAATCCCTTTGTCACTTCAACATAAATTTTTATTTTTATTTATTTTCACTTCCTCCGAATCATATATTATTTTTCCTTTATTCTCTTCTAAAGAAGAGTAAACACAACTAAGCGGTAGTGAGTTTCACGCAGACCAAAATTTTCAATAATATTAATTTCATATGCATTTTTTCATCTTTTACTCTTTAGCAACATAAGAATCAAAAGTCTCCGCTATGATTCCTACTTCATGAGAGCCAATACACCATAATTTCTTTGATTTCACATTATCTATTAGTAGTGAAATCTCTTCATCGATCATTTATCTTGCATCCTTGAATAAATTCCTCATGAACCTTCCTAGTGATTTTAAAAAAAAATTGGTTAGTTATCCTTAAAAGGATAACAAGCAAGCCCACCTGATTTAAATAAATCAAAGGTTATTGTCCATTTTGTCCATATGTCCTCGGTAAAAATAGAAATTTCATTTTATTAGAAACACTCTCTATCTTAAACACTTTGAAAATAACAAGACATTGCTTCTCGAAACATTGCATTAAAAGAGGAAATAGTATATTTACTTTCTGCATATTACAAAATTAAATTTTAAGTACAAATGCGTTAAAATTAAGTTTTGTTACCCTCAACTCATTTGTCTTTGCATTTCACACTCCAAGAATTTGAGGCCATCCTAAGGATCTCTAAATTGTTTGAGCCTTGAAGATACATCAATAAAATTGGTTTCAATCCAATTTTTGTTTACCTCATTTTGTTGCTTGCAAATATGAACAATGTCTTTGCTAGGTGTGTTTGAAGACATAATGCGAGCCTTTCTAAATTGCAACATAATATGTAATTAATTATATTTTATTTCAGTTTTTTTTTTTGGGCACAAATGGTATGTTGGCTATCAAGAATGTAGAACGCACTTCATCCCTTTTCAGGTCATCTGGATCCTCGAGTTGCACAAGTTCCTTTATAGAATGTAAAAAGGGAAGAAGAATTACATCCCTTAGTGTAGGAATAACATTAATCAACATTGAATGGAAAAGAAGGTCAACATTCTCATCATGCATAGGATGGTATTGATATTCTGGAGGTGCCACATGGCACCTAGAAACTTCAACTAGAAAAACATCACCATTGAACAAAAATAATTTAAATTGTTCAACGAGTTGAAGATTCTGCTTGCTCAAATATATTGGTCACTTTCTTTAACAATACATCTGATTTTTTTATTCTTTTTAAGCCCTTGCAACTTTGAATTAGAGGGATCTATCTCTAATTTAGACAAATAATATTGCCTTAGTGTTGTAAATAGCTTTGCATGTTTTGGTGGAGAAAGCAAATTTTTTCTATTCAAATAATGAAAATAGAAGATGTATTCTCGGTTCTATACAATTTTTTGAATACCAAATTCATGTTATTATAAATTTTAAGGGCATTTTCATATCCTCTTTTGTCCAACTATGAACATCCCCAAATTCCAAACATATTTAGAACATGAACACATCCTACTTTCTCTAGAAGCCTTCATTTCCAGTTTCTTGAACAATGAAACTTCCAACTCCATTTCAAGAATAAGGCACTTATTCATTACATCATTAATGCATTCAACCTGAATACACAATGTTTTTGATCAATATCTTCTGAAGTTAGTACCATACCAGCTTTGTTGAAAACATCTTAATCAACAAAAATAAGCACAAATCACCATGGAAATTTTCAGTGAATGCATTTTCTACAAACCATTCATTGTCTCTCCTTTTCATATCCTCTACTCCTTGAATAAAAGGAATTTTCATGAATCCAATGTGAACAATGGAAGACATATTACCTAAAAAAGGAATTAAACAAATTAATAGTTCGTAAGTAATTGGGAAGGATAAATATTGTTTCTCAATAGTGCAATAGAAGGAGATGTCATTATTTTGATAGAGTAAAAGTCAATAGGAATGGATATTTATATGTTCACAAATAAATCGACATACATCAACCCTCCTTTAGTTATAAAAATAAGAAATCATTAATAAAAATTTTTATTTGTTGCACTAAGTAATTTAAAAAATTAATCACTATTAAATTTGGTTTGTTTCAAGTTGTCAATTTGTTGCTAGAAGTGAAGACTAGCGGCCACTAGCATCTATATATTCCAGGATATATTTTCATCAATGTAAAAAATAATCTATATAGCTTTAGGATAGAGGAGCTAATAGTGGATTGATGGCTATCTTCCCATCACTATAAAAACAAATTTGAGTTACACTACATCATTGTGGAAACCTATAATCCAACATGGTTGATAATGGTTGAGAATTGAATATTTAATAATAACAAATCTTACATGTTGTGATGTGATTGGGTGTTGTAATTAGGTGCCTTTTATAGTTCTCATAATATATATCATGTATATCACATAATTCAAATCAGCTAGTATAAAGGAAAATGCATATCGGTCACTCGATTCAATTAGTAATTAAAATTAATGGTTTCTCGGTCTTAAGAATCAATAGTTTCTTATTTCAAAATAAGTGAGAAAATAACAAACATATCATGAGAAACCATGGTGTCTACTAGGATCCTAGTGGAGGCTAATCTACCTATCGGGCACTAGGCTTAAGATTACGTGTTTGACTACGTGTATTGTATTCTCTTGAAAAAAATTGAATTACATCTATTTAGGAAAGTTGTAATTATTTTTCTTGTCTTGGAATATTTTTGTCTTCTCTTGTCTTGGAACAACAAAGAAATGTAGTAAGCATCCACCCTAGTGGTCACTATTCTTTTTATATAGTATTATAAAATTTATTTACAATAATGAATCATGGTTGTTGGCTAGATTTTCTACACAACTAAAAACCTAGGTAGTCATGAGATAAATCTCCATCATTTACTTGGTGAGGCTCTCATGTAGTATTTTTCCGATTATATTTTCTAGTATCTATTTGTTGGTATTACTTTAACTATGTAGCTCATGAACCATAGCTATACAGTTTTGCAACAAGTAAGCAGTTGTAAGAGAAAGGAAATATCTGTAGAAGAGGAAAATAATGGAAAACAGGAAGAAAAGAGAGAAGATGTGCAACCCAATCAATAGTTTACAGAGTTGATCACATGCACATAGATAGAACAAATAGATCTTGACATACAAAATTAGAAGCAAAGGAAACTTTCAGATCTAGATCTAGAATAACACAAAGTTTATGAATAGATCTAAGAAAGAAATCAGAAACAAAATGCACCGTTGACACAAATTTCTCTAGAAATATGCCTCCTTTCTATTCCTTTTCTCTCAAAAGATATCAAGGGTTTCAACTCAAAGTCTAGAACACAAGAATGTTGCTTACAAATTATGATTTTTAACCCATAGGTTCTTCCTCTATTTATAGTGTATGGAGAGGAAGTTACAAATAGGAAACTATAACTGAACTGGCACATGTGGAAGTTGTAAAAGAAACAACTAGAAATCTCCCTCCTAGAATTCCTCTTTGCATGACATGCATGATTTATAATTGAAAATAGAACCTTCTATTTTGCATGTCTGCCACCTATCTCCAAGTAAATGACCTCTTCAAGTAATGGATTTTAAACCAATCACTTAAGTTTTATAATTTAATTGATTGCTCAATTAATTTGTCGAAGAAAAGAAGAAGAAAGAGGAAAATAAATTAGAAGAAAGCTGCAATAGTTCCGGTCTTATTATTCTCGTTTCAATATTTCGCATACGCAAGACTATTTTTCCTTTGATTCTCACCAAACTGGATCTAGAAGTAGCTTACTATGATTTTATTATGGGTATTTCCTTTGAATTGTCTTCCCTCTTATCCTTGAATATTTTTAGTTCTTCTCCAATACATTCATTAGTGAAATATTTACCATAAATAATTCGGACAAAACTTATCATTTTTTATTTTCAATTGCATATGAGAAAAAAAAATTGAAATCACTTAGGTAAATGAAAATACAAGTAAATTCAATGAAGGATTAAACCGGAATATTTGGATCACATGTACAAGATCCTGGAAGGAATTCTCCATGCACTCGACTTCTACACACGGCCGCGTCGAAACAAGAGGCTGAATTTTTCCGAAGCTTTTGCAATTATGAGATCTAGATCTATCGATTAAATTGGTGATAGGTTTGAGCCTCTGTCTATCATTGAATTCAAAAATCTAGAAGCTATGCATGATTTTGTTGATACTTTTCTTTTAGCATGCTTCATCATGGCTGGAACAATCTTTGTCTAGCTCTTTTTCCTTTAATTCTACTAGAATTCTTTGCAATTGGTGCGAGATCTAGAAATTTCTTGATTCGGAGGACATATTAAATGTACCTAACATTTATTTGAACTACCTTTCACTTGTATGAGCACCTATAATGAATACCTACAATTAATTCGGACAAAGATGGATTCTAGAGCATCAACACTTGATTTTTATCACAAAATCTGCATATTAAGCCCGCTGCCCTAAAATTTGAGGCTTTGCTTGCATGTAAAGAAAGCATAAATATTTTAAACTTCACCAGGCACTTATACCAACATGTAGATAATTAAAAATGCTTAAATCAAGATCTTCCAACCATAGGTGCTAAACTTTGAAGCTTTTCAGCCATAAAAAACACTTTTTGATGCAAAAATCCTCCTTTCTTGGGTGCCAAAACTATGCTCGGCTGCAATCCTCTGCAAAAAATAAATTACTTCTTCATTATGGAAGCCCATGCTTATATAATCCTCAACATACTATTTTTAATAATCTTCCCTTCCTATTTCTTGCAATTTAATTAATAAACAATCATGTTTATTCATCCAAATTGGGCACCCAATTATGCATGTTGCTGGTTGCTTTTAAATAAATAAATTTTATTTATTTTTAGCATGCATCCTTCAGTTCTCTTTGGCTTGTCTTCATGCATTGAATTTCCTTCTATTTATGGTGCCAAAATTGGGTGAATAAACATTAATAAATATTATTAAATGCATTGTTATTCACCCAAGGTGGGTCACATTTTTTGGAAAGGGTGAATTCTAAAAATAAGAAGTCAACTTCTGATGGGAATTTTCACCCTACACTATGCAGCTCTAATAATCCCTTCTTCCACTTAAGTTATTTGACTTTTATAATGGGAATTTTTATCTTGCAAGGTAGGTAATAAATTCCCACTTGCTTGTCACCTCTGATTTTCCCACTTTGCAGCTTAAGTGACTTTGACTTCACGGGAATTTTTACCCCGCAAGGTAGGTAATAAATTCCTACCCGCCTCGCTACTTCTAATTTTCCCATCGCAGCTTAAGTGACTTTGACTTCATGGGAATTTTTACCCTGCAAGGCAGGTAATAAATTCCCACCTACGTTCCACTACCAAAATCTCATTGCAAACTTAAATGACTTGATTCCCAAAAAGTGTGACTTGCCTAGGAGAGGATTTTTGTGCATGAATTCATCTTTTTTAACCAAAAGTTTGCTTCTGGGGCTGATTCCTTCTATTATGATGGCCATAAATTACCTCCAGATGTTCTAGGAAATTAAATAGACTATACTGGTGAAGGAATTGACCTAGGGGAATTTCACAGAGAAACTAAGGAGAAAACTAGAGAAAAACACAAAAGAAATAAATAAAAATGAAAAATGTTTCCAGAAATCACAAAAAAAGCTCAAGATTCATTTCTGATGAAAACCCTATTGATATATGTGAATACTGGCATGCGAAACTTCAACAGGGTTCAACTGGAGCACAATTTACTTCAAACAGGGCATTATTTATTTAATAAATAATTAAATAAAAATTTCCCACAGACAAAACTTGGTGGAGGGATAAAATGAGTTTTTGTGATATGGGTATTTGTTAAAATTGTATCATATGATTCACTGGGAATATCTTGATGCAATACATGCATCTTCCGCAATAAAAAAACAAAAGATCCATTATTTTAAAAGTACGAATTTTTTTAAACATGGGGTAGTCTCGATTTCAAGGTAAAATCTAGGGACACCATTAGTTTTTAATGTAGTCATTACTTCTTGTCTTGTATGCAAGACAATAAATATCCTAGTGGCCGCTAACCTCAAAATAGTCTTAAAATTTTAAATATAATAATGGATCATAGTTAGTTTTTAGTCTAGTCGTTCTTACTTGTCCTGTATGTAAGACAACAAATATCCTAGCGGCCACTAACCTCAAGTCTTTGTGATTTTCCACCGAGTGCTATTTAATCATCACCGACCTTAACGACCACTAGGATTTGAATATCATGTTAGGATAGGAATAACATGTAATATAATTTGAATATCATATTGAACTCAGTGGTTGCTAGGCTTAAAATTTTGTTTTTAATTACGTGTATTCAAGAAAGTCGTAAATATTTTTCTTGTCTTGGAATATTTGTTTTCTTCTCTTGTCTTGGAACATCAAACTAAGTAAAATGCTTGGTGACTTGCTAAGTTCCCGACTTCTCTTAGGTAGTTTCCTCTATATTTTTGGAATCCATTTTAAATTTGAGAATAACAATCAAAAGGATGAAGCCTTATGTATTACTTGTTGGATATATTTTCATATCATGTAATTCATGTCGGTTCATATCAAGGAAAATGCTTAGTGACCTGTTAAGCTCCATTACTTATTGAAAGGAGTGGCTTGGCACTCACTAGGCTCTACTATTTCTAGTTTTCAAAAATATTGACCTAATAAAAATTCATTGTCTACCTTAATGAACAAAGATAAGAGTTACATCATAATAATAAAGTACATATTTTAAACTGATACATATTTCTAGAAATTACGTGTTAAAAAAATAGTCCTAAACAATTTACTAAAAATTGAGGGTGAAGATGAACACAAATCTTGCTCAGGAATAAATGATCTAAGTCTGTGAAGAGCAATGAATGTTTTATGTTTACCAATTATTCATTGATGAGAGGCTAGTGGCCGCTAGCCTCTATATTGTCAACGAATCCATTTTAACAATGCAAAAAGTAATCTCAACAAGTTATTTTGTCCTTATTTGTAATTATATTATTTTTTGGACTATCCTTGACAAAAAAGCCAATTCCTTAAATAAATAATTTCATGAAGGTTGATTCCTTATGTAGTTCTCATTTGATATATTGTGCAAAAAATGTAATTCATATCTTTTCATATAAATAAAAATGATTTGCAACTGGTAAGCGTCGTTAGTTAATGAAAGGGAAGGCTTTGTTATTGCTAATATAAATAGTTTCTGGTAATAAACATAGCCACATAGTTAGGAAAGGTTAGATCATAGTAGTAGAAGTAAATCATAGTAGAAGAAGTATCATCAAAGCTTGTATGACAAGGTAGTCACAAAAATAATGCGTGAGTATCTTTAAGAGGCTATTATAATAATAATAACTTGACTAATGACTAGAAATTTAGTAAAGTATTAAATGTATAAATTAGTAAGGTTAAGTGTTGGAATGTTGTTGGTCCCTAGCTAATGAATCAAATAGCAATGAATTAATTATTGTAGGAGACTCCCATATTATTGTTAATGCCGCCATAAAAATCATACCTTTTCAGGGAAAATCAATCTTGTGTGAATAAAATTCCCTTTGTATGCTTTCATTAACTCCAGATTAGACCTTAAATATTATCTATTAAGATAGCTACTAAATAGGCATATTTTATAGAAAATTGAGGGACTGACCAAGTGTTTTGTGATAATATTGGTAATAAATATGTTGATTTTTGGACTCATCATGATTTCTAATAAAGGTTGATATTAAATCTACTAACAAGCTTGTATTAATTACAAACATGCGATGGCATATTCACTCCATATATTTATCTAGGTGCTCTCCTTTATTTTCACAACTTTTGGGTTTATTTCATGAGCTTTCATTTATTCTCACATGGCTGGACTAATGTTTCCTTTCATGAATATCTCTACTTCACTACGTGAAATGGGATTTTATACACAAATTTCTCGTTGTCCTTTGAAATATATTTTTGGATTGAATCAAAGAAATACATGGTTGCTATTGAGGGAGTTCTTGGAGATTATTATATTTCTTTAGAGGGACATCCAAGGATGAATGCATAAGTTTAATTACAAACATGCGATGGCATATTCACTCCATATATTTATCTAGGTACTCTCCCTTATTTTCACAACTTTTGGGTTTATTTCATGAGCTTTCATTTATTCTGTCATGGCTGGACTAATGTTTCCTTTCATGAATATCTCTACTTCACTACGTGAAATGGGATTTTATACACAAATTTCTCGTTGTCCTTTGAAATATATTTTTGGATTGAATCAAAGAAATAAATGGTTCTTTATTGAGGGAGTTCTTGGAGATTATTATATTTCTTTAGAGGGACATCCAAGGATGAATGCATAAGTTTCATGGACCTTCGTTTCTCATCTTCTTATCATACATCCGCCAAATAATTATGCTTAGGATATGGGTCGTCACTAGATCAAGCCAACTTCTAGTGTTGGCATGGAAGTAGAAATGGAAAAACCTCAAGTGCGTCGTGGCCCTTGCTCTTTGATGCTCATTATAAATAGGAAGGTTTTGTGGATGTTCCCATTTTTAATATTTTTACAATCGGTATTACGTGTTAATATTTTTCATGTAAGAAATGTCCAAATGGGGTGAGTGATCGGAGATGGAAGGTAGGTCACTCCACTTTGTTGACCAAGATTCTATGATTTTTCTACTAAACTGGCACCAACATGTTGTGATATTCTTCCCAGGGAAAGGTCGTGAGGTGTATGATTGGTTAAAGAGTCATGTTGTTATTGGAAAAGAGCGTCTTTTTCTAGAACTTCTTAGAGAAACTATTTTGAAGCCCATTAAGATGGAGGTTACAAAAGTGTTATTTGATTAAGATAAATAAGTTCTTATAAAATATGTCGGGATGTATCCTTGTTTTTATTGTTATATAGTCTTTGCTAGTTTGATTGTTATTCAATCATCATGTCCCGCCTTACTAGTCTCGGGGTTTTTTCTATATTCCTAACCACTTGGTTATTTTGCATAGGCCCTTGCATTTTTTTAGAAAAATATTGTGGGATCATTCATGTTTTTACATCGATCCTCTCATTGTATTTGTAATGTAAATGGAAAGGGACCCTTTAACTCTTCTTTAATTATAAAAAGAAATCATTAATAGAGGTTTATGCTATGCATTGCACTAAGAAATATAAAAAATTAATCTTCATTAAATTTACTTTGTTTCAAGTTGTTAATTTGTTGGTAGAAGTGAATACTAGTGGCCACTAAAGCATCTATATATTCTAGGATATATTTATATCAATATAAAAAGAATCAGTATAGATTTAGGATAGAGGTTCTTGATTGCAAGACAAGAATTATCCTAGCGGCCACTAATCTCAAGTGCTTATTATGTTATACCAATGCAGTGGAATAATCTACGACCTTAGTGACAGCTTATCCTTTGAATATCATGTGGTATACTTTGAATAACATATTGAACTCAGCGGTTACTAGGCTGAAAATTTTGTTTTGGAATATGTGTATTCAGAAATTCACAAAAAAATTGATGTCATGTAATATTTTTTGTCTTGGAACATCAAAGAAATAAAGTAAACATCCAACCTAGCGATGCTAGTCTTATAAGGTTGTATTATAAAATCCAAATATAATAATGGAGCTTAGTTATTTTTTGAGTTAGGTCATTACTAATTGTCTTGTATGCAAGGAAACAACTACCCTAACAACCGCTAATCTCAATTATTTGTTATGTTACACCAATAGAATATAATAATCTTCGATCTTAGGGGCTATGTGTATTCGGAAAATTGTTAATATTTGTCTTGTCTTCAAATATTTTTTGTCTTGTCATGTATTGGAATATCCAAGAAATTATGTAAACATCCACCCTAGCGGTCGCTAGTCTTGGAACATCGTATTCTAAAATCTAAATATAATAATGGAGCTTAGTTCATTTTTCAGTTGAGTCATTACTAATTGTCCTATATGCAAGACAAAAACTATCCTAGTGGCCACTAACCTCAAGTATTTGTGATGTTGTAACAATGCTAATTAATAATCTTTTACCTTAGCGGCCACTAGGTTTCAAATCTCATGTGATAGACTTTGAATATCATATTGAAATCAGTGGCCGCTAGGCTTAAAATTTTGTTTTGAATTATGAGTATTCAGAAATTTCTTCTCTTGGAAAATTCATTGTCTTCTCTTGTCTTGGAACATCAAATAAATGTAGTAAGCATCCACCCTAGTGGTCGTTAGTCTTTGAATATAGTCTTGTAAAATTTAAATATAATTATAGAGCATAGTTAGTTTTTCATTCGAGTCATTACTACTTGTCCTATATGCAAGACAAAAAATATCCTAGCAGCCGCTAACCTCAAGATAGTCTTGTAAAATTTAAATATAGTAATGGAGCATAGTTATTTTTTCATTCGAGTCATTACTACTTGTCCTATATGCAAGAAAAAATATCCTAGTGGTCACTAACCTCAAGTCTTTGTGATTTTTCACTAGTGCTATGTAATTATCTTCAACCTTATCATCCGCTAGGATTATAATGTCATGTTAGGATAGGTATATCATGTAATAAAATTTGAATAACATGTTGTACTTAGAATCTACCAAGCTAAAAATTGTGTTAGATCTTAGTTTAGTTTTCATTTTTCGGTTTTCGAGTCAATTCGTTACTCATTATCTTGAATACAAGACAATAATTATCCTAGCGGTTTCTAATCTCATGTCTTTATTATGTTATACCAATGCAGGTGGAATAATCTACAAACTTAGTAGTTACTAAGCTTTCAATATCATCTGATAGAATTCAAATAACATATTGAACTCAAGCAGCAAAAATGCAGAAAATTTCATTTGTGAATATGTGTATTATGGAAAATCATTTAAATTAATATTGTCCTAGAGTATTTTTGTCTCCAAACATCAAATAAAGAAAGTAAACATCCACCCTAGTGGTCATTAGTCTTAAAAGGTAGTATTGTAAAATCCAAATATAATAATGGAGCTTAGTTAGTTTTTCAGTCGGGTTGTTACTAATTGTCCTATATGCAAGGCAACAAATATCCTAGTGGCTGTTAATCTCAAGTATTTTTTATGTTGCACCAATGTTATTTAATAATCTTCAACATTAGCAACCGCTAGGCTTTGAATATCATGCTAGGATTCGATATCATAATACAAAAATAAATATAATAATGGTGCTTAGCTCGGTTTTCAAGTGAGTCGTCACTAGTTGTATCATATGTAAGTCAACCAAGTATCTTAGTGGTCATTAATCTCCATTCTTGTTTGAATAAATGTATTCAAGAAAATCTTTAATATTTTTCTTGTCTTAGAATATTTGTTTCCTTGTGTTGTCTTGTAATAGCTAAGAAATGTCGTAAACATATAGTGTAGTGACTGTTAGTATGTGAATATGGTATTTTAGAATTTAAAAATTATTACTTTAGGTTGGCTCATTTATCAAGTAAGTCATTACTAATTGTTTTCTACATGAATGTTTTTGACAAAGAAGAATTATACCTTTGTGAATTCTAGGTTAATTTTTTTCTTGATTGAATTTACAAAAAGGTACATAAATATACGAGTACAATCTTGTATTAATATATTTCAAAAAATTCTAAACTCAACCAATGATATGTAGCATAATAAAAATATATGGCATAACATAAGGTCCACAAAATGAAATATATGTTTGTAAATAGAATGATTAAAATTTATATTTAATAAAATTTCTTGAAGTACATATAATGTTATTCCTTTACTAAACATTAAAAATGGTAAATACATTACATTTAACTATTTCTATGTGGGAAAATGAATATAAATAACTAAATATATCAATACATAAATCATGTAAGTATTGAACATTGAAATAATTACTCATGACTATTTATTTCATATAAAAATAATTAGAGTTCAAAATGATTACCTAAACTCTACAAAACCCATTTAATGTATACATGAATACTTGAGCTACAATTGAACATAAAAATGGGTTTTCAAAAAGAATAAATATTGTAAAAGGGATTAAAATTTCTTTGGTGATGGTAGGAAAAAAATTGTGGTTTCATACAGAGCAACACATTTAGACATGGAGATGAAATGGAACTTCAAAGGTGGCGGAGGGAAAGGAAGGGACATATTTCAAAGTGAAAAACACAAGAACTAGATGAATACGAGTAATAAAGTACCGCCATCTACTATGGTACACATACAATAACATAGATGCTTTTATAAATATATGTTTTAGTATTATCTAAAAAATTTATGTGGTTGATAATGTTTGTTGGTGCAAGATTCTTCCTTTTACTGTGCTTTATTATACTCAATTCACCATCACTTTAAGCATGCATGGCTCTTCTCAGGTCACCCTTGCTAGAGGATCCATCTAAAATCACTTTTTCTTGATGTGGATCATTATATTCACTTAGTGTAGATTATAGGCACATTTCATTGTATAACCTCACTCAAGCATATGCAAGGAAAACATGAATTTCATACCTTGAATTTAGTTGATCAATCTGCCCTACTTTATCACATCATTTTCCTAGACACTATATTTGGTTTAAGCCTTGTTCTTTATCTCGATCTATTCAACACTATACTTCTTGGTGTAGCCTCCTCTAAGTAATTGTAATGTACTTAGGATTCCAGCATGAAATGCTCACACCTCTAATCAGCCCCATGGTTTCACACCTGGTTATCACCCCCAATTACATACTTGCACCTTCTCGGACTTCACTTTACACACTCATCTTCATACTCCACCTTGTTCATACAAATACTTAGCTATATATCCTATATAGGTTCTCTATAACTTTCTACCCTATCCTCGATACTAAGCATTCTACCATAAGTCCAAACCATCCTTTTCCAACACTAAATTATATTTGTTTAGTAACTAGACTCTAAATTCTTCTTAGCTTCACTCTTTCCTAACTAGCCTAATAGGTTAGAATGCCTATGTAGTCAAATATTGTGCCTAGGGGTTTGGTTCACCCTCAACATCCATGAAATGCTTAGTCTAACTTATTATGGTGTATCTAGTCCTTCAAACTCAACCCAATCCTTGTTCTTGTTCTTGAGTCCTTTAATTAGCCTCATTTGCTAGTAGCCCTTCCTCCATACAAATGCTAGTGAATCTCCAATATCTACTCAAACAACCTCATCATCCGATGAATAATTATTATACCCTTTATTGAGTCGTTGCTCATGTGTGAAAATCATCTACTAGTCTTTTGTATGGAATGACCCTTATTTACATGTCCTAGGCTCATTTTAGGCATAATTAGGTCTTCTATAGGTACTATAGATGAGTAATGAAATACTTGAGGTGTATGCCAACTTTAAGTTCCCTTATTCAAGTGAATGGAGTGATAACAACTATTCCAAGATCTATTGGTCTCTAGGTGACACTATAACATCACAAAAATACCACTTTGTAGTATCCACTGGTAAACATGAAAACCTAAAATATGGAATTTCATGTAAAACACATCCGTTAGTAAAATTGAACTTTGTACTCCTAGACAAAGTGCTAGGGGAAATTATGAACATGAAGATTTAAAAAATTAGAATTTTTCACAAGACAAAAATGAAGATATTGAAAGCCCTAGTTTAGGGCAGTCAAGAAAAAATCCTTCATACTGAGAACACTTCACGGGGTTTCAAAACTCCAAATAAATTTTGTTAGCCTTGTAGTAAGGTCCCGTAACTATTCCCAAAGACATCACGAAGGTTTTCTTACTTCCATTCTCCGATCATCACTCTTTAGCTCTTGGTCTCACAAATTTCAAATGCATGCATGGAGGAAGCATGTAAATTTTTCCAAATTACATTATGAAACACTCTCTAACCTTCAATACTTGTTATTTTCCCCTTAATTCCACCTGATTATAGTCCTCTTGTATGAAGGAATCACATATGGAGACTAACAATCCCATTTTTAGAACTCAAAGACCATATTCCTAGTCTAACTCAACTACCTCCTAAGATGACTCAACATCTTCCTAACTTAAGAATAGACTTCAAAACTCAAAAATAATACTTGATTGATTATTATCTAGGTTACATGGTGTTGAGAAGACATAATATTATTCTAAGGATAAGAAAAAAAAATAATATGTGTGCGGGAATAAGGCACATTTGAAGGAGCTAGATAATAGAAAAGGAAATGCACACGAGAAAATTTGGCTTAGTACTTAGACATTTTTATGGATAAGAGGCTATTTTTTTGAGATAGCATGCAAAGCACACATCAGGATGGAGACTTACGTGACACACAAATGGTATTTTGGGAATGAGTAGCTGATAAGTGCCATGCATGGTTGTAGTTAATAATAGGATTACTTCTTCCAGTTAACTATAGGACATCTATTATTAGTGCACTTGCATGTGTGCATGTTATTGTAAAGGCACATGGCTATTAATAACATGCACCTATTTTGAGAAGTGTGTAAGCGGTGAAGGGAAAGTCCCCACCTCTATAAATATGTATTGAACTATGTAGTTTAGAGAGAAACATTTATTGTAAGTTATGTTGTTGAATCTGATGCGCACATGACTTATGGTGATACTTTATAATGTAAGAAGCTTATGTGTTTTACAAGTGTTTAATGTAATGAATGATATTGGTTGATAATGGTGTTAGACATAACTAAAACTTGGTTCATGTATGGTTAATCTTATTATAATTATTGTTTAATTCATGATTCTCTAAGATCTAGATCTGGATTATGCACTATGTGGAATGTTTATGTTTATTTATGGATTTGAATATGTCTTATCTTCATCACACTAACATCCTACACAAGAAACTCTAAAGAGGGGCTGATACCTTTGTGTGCTTTGGGTGAGCGCTCAGCTCAGGTTGGGTGATGTGTCAACATGCATGCCTAGGTTATTCATAGTAGATTCTAGGATGCATCATTGGTTCCATTGTTGGGACCTCTTTTTCAGCTGTTTTCAGGATGTTTCATCGATGAAGACATACCGGTTGACCTTAGCAAGTGTTGAAGAGTGGATAAAATATCTAAAAGAAGAGTACACTCGAGGTTCAACACTAGATCTGAGTTTGATGCACACATGTGGGTGGAGAAGAATTTGTATGATTGTTTGTATGAGAGCTTCTTTTCTATCTTTCCAGTAGAGTTGTATGAGTGGCTGGTTGCTTATGCATCTAAAAGGAATTGGAGGTATCACACACTTGTTTGGATGTAGGAAGAATTTCAAGCCCTATGATGCTTGATCTAATTTGGACGTGCATTTGTGGATACTTGGTTCCATGGTGTTTTGAATAGCTATATTTTGGAGTACTCAATTTCCACTTATTCTTTCCTCAGGTAGCTAAGTTCTAGTTTTTATGTTATCCCAGGGGAACTTATTTGCAAGGCATTCCACTAGAATCAAGATCTTGATGGTAACCCTGAACTTGGAAGAAAATTTGATGGCTAGCTAAACCCCACCACACGTAGGGGTAGGAGTAGGTTTGGTGAAGGATGGTGGACCTAGTGGTAGAGAGGAAAAGAGAAGAAAGGTGGATTAAGTACAATGAGGTGCATGAGAGGGAGATAGAGAAGTAGCATGATATGTAGAGTGGATGGCGTTGAGGAGAGAGATGGCTCATGAAGGATTTGGAGCTCACGTAGAAGGCATGGAGCCAGAGCATCTGAACTCCCCATTTGGGAAAGCATGATAGGGAACCCTCCTCGGCCTCACATGGGAGTGCACCTAGAGATATGACATGGGCCATGGTGCACATCTGAATCTACCTAGAACCTAGCCCTTGCGCTTGGTTTTCCAGTATCTAGTATAACCAGTAGTCAACAAGCTAGTTTGGGAGTAGTAGAAAAGATTTAATCAAGTAGAAAGTGCATCTATGGCTGGAAAACATCTTCTTTGTTATTTGGAGGTACCTTTTTAGGCACATCATCGGCACAAAACTCAAGCACGTAGAATTTTGGACTCACTTTTGGGAGTAGTACCACTTCGCATAGACTGTAGGAGTTCAATTTAGTACCACTGTTGGGACACAGGGTAAGTACATCCACTAGTCCACTTCCAGGCTATAGGAGGAGGATCAAGGGGCATAGGTGGCTCTAGTTCTGGTGGATCTGGTGGTCTAGAGGTAGAGGTAACATGGGGGTTCTAGATCAGGTGGGTAGGGTCCTCATCAACCCCAAAATATTTATATGGAGATGTCTCTTCATCTTCTAGAGTATATGGGAATAGAAGATGTTGTTAACATGTGCACATGTGTGAGATATTGTGGTGTGTAAAAAGGAATTATGGCTTCTGAGTGCAAGGCAAAGTTAGTTTTGCAAACTACATTGCAGGGGCACATCACAATTGGTACATGAAGTTTGACCTTGATCAAACTTATGTAGATTATGTAGCATTACGAGAATATTTCCTTAAGGAGTTTCATATCCCTGAGTTTGAGAAGAAGAGTATAAGCACTCAAGGATATTAAGTAGGGAACTACTAATGAGAGTGTTTGGGAATATGATGCCCATTTCAAAACACTTTTTCTAAACTTTCATATGATATTCATGCAAGCCAACATGCACAGTGGTTTGTTGGGGGCTTGATCACACCATTTAGAAGGGCATTATCACATAAGACATATACGGACCCACGTGAAGCACTTGAAGCACTTTGCACACTGAGGTAGTCAAAAGTATAGACACTGGAGTGAGCCCATTCCTGGAAGCACAAATTATAGCTATGGAAAAGCAGTTGGAGAAACTATCAGCAAAAATTCAACACATGAGATGCACACTAGGGGATTTGGTGTATAAATTGTGAAGTGGAAGGGCACACTAAAGATAGTTTTCCTCACAGTTAGTATGTTCATTGTTGCTAGACTATGAGATATGTCATTTAGACCATGATGCAAGTCATGTTCCCATTATTACAACATGCACGATAAGAAAGAATGTATCTTGTTATTGTAATATTTTCTAGTCCACAACTCATAATACAAAAGATTACAGGTTGATTGGTCAGATCCATGATGCCATAGATATTGGTGTGTGACAGATAGGAGTATTAGATAATGCTAAAAGTAAAAATGAGCACCATGATCATGATCACAACCAAGGGTGCTATGATCGGAATGAAAGGGCATTTTGAAGGAGGTCATGGTAGAGGTTCGAGGATACCATGGTGGATTTGGGGGTCGAGGCCATGGTGGTGGATGAGGTGAGTTTCCTCATGGAACATGTTTTACATGTGGATCTCCTAACCACTACAGCATGAAATGTCCTCAAAATATTACTTGTTCTTTTTGTGGGAAGAATCATAACTATGAGGAATGCCCGGAACTTATATGAGCATCTTAGAAAGCAAACATAAACAAGAGAACAAGGGCACATAGGATGGTTAGAATACAAATGCACCATAGAAAATTAGTGGATGCCAAAGTTGGCACCAGAACCTGAGGTAGTACCTATGAAGATTACTACACGTGTGAAGTTATGCACACTAGAGAGACATTACAACAAAAGCCTACCATCACTAAGGAGGAAGTTTTACATGCAAGGTACCCATAGATCCTACACATCAGAAGGAGGTTTATCAGAGACCATGGAGGTACTCAAAAATCTTCAGGTGAAATACAATGTTTAAAGGAACAATCAAGGAAGTTAGAACAAAAAAAGAAGGTAGTAAAGATGGTCCAATCGATATTGATGATTTGAAAGAGGTATGCAAGATGTTGCACCAAGAGAATATCATTCCATTACTAGGAATTGGCTAAAGGGAAACACTCTACATGCAAAGTATTGAGAATGGATGGTAGATCCTACATGCTAATCTTCCCCCTCATAGCTTGGATTATGACAAGGAGATCACTCTGAATGTTGTTGTGGATGGATGGATTTTGAGAAATATATTGATTGACACAGTGCATGGAAGTGAATGTGCTTACTTTAGATGCATGGGTATAGATGGGAAGACCTCCATTACAGTCATCCTCTAATGTACTATTTTTATGGCTAATCAAACTAAGGCCACTCCAATCGAGTTTTAAAGGATGCATCCATTACTATATAAGGGGCCAAGTTCACTGGGACTTTGAGGTCTTAGCACTTGTAGAAGCAAGACAACTTCCCAACTCTACTTGGGTGCCCTTGGTGTTATGCAAATAATGTTGATCTACGGTTCAACAAGGGGTATATAAGTTTTGAGAACAAGGAAGAAAGAGTTATTATCCCTTTGATAGATGGGAAATATGCACCTTATGTTGAACCATTGAGTGAGGAAGACCTGAACATAATTTATGTATGCGCCATTCGAGATCCGAAGTACTTGAGCCATCTAAGGAAGGAATCCTCTAGTGGGAAGATGCATAATCTATTAGTGATACTACAAGTATTTTGTGATAATTGGGCACATGGAACCTATGAGATGGTTGGGCATGAAGTAAGAAGCACATTTACATGGAGAAGAAACCCTCATTGTATTAGGAGAGGTAACAACTTTGTACCTTGGTATACTGAGAAGGAGATCCTATGGTATTCCTACATGCCATGGAGGAGTAGTGGAAAATCAAGTTGAAAGAAGAAATATGTTAGTGTATACCCTACATGGGACAACAAAGGTTGGGTGGATGGTTCATAGGATAATCTCATAGAATGGAATGAAGTCAGAATTTCTCTAACCACTCGGTTTTCAGAGCAATGCACCTACTCAAATCTACATATATCATGGTAATCAACTTATTCAACACCATGTTCAGTAGTGTGAGAGACTCTAGAAACAGGGGGAAGGAAGATTTACCACCTTCACTTTGGGTGCACAAACTTTATTCCACTTTGTAAGGTTGCACACGCGCTTGGTATGTTTATGCAGAACTGCATAGGGAGACTAGAAATTGGCAAGACTTAATTATAGGAATGACCCAAACTTTTGAGTACTTCTCTACTAAACCTCCGGTGAGAGAGGAATTACGGGTTATGGAGCACTTAACTATGGGAGATAGTGCAAAGGCTGAAGAACTCATTCAGATTTATTTGGTGAGGAAGAACAAGGAGCACATTTTTTGATGAAGTAGATGATACAGATGCTGAACTATTTACATGCACTTGCTTTGAAAAGGAGAAAGGAAAGATGGTCTACATAGTGGATGATGAGGAAGTAGAAGATTTGGACATATCTCATTCAGTAGGTATGCATGTGAGTGTTAGATAATGTGTGGATAAAAATGCACATGTGCCTATCATGAACCTATGAAGACCAAGAAAGTGAACATTGGCATGGATGTTGAACCCAAGGAGGCCATAATTGGGATTATTGGTTTGATTTTGAAGTGGCAAAGATAATTGAGTTACTACGAGATTTTTAGGATTTATTCCCTAGGGGCTACCATGAGTTAAAAGGAGTGCATGAGTCATTAGGTGAGATGAAGATTAAGCTAAAGGAAGGAGTGCACCCGATCAGAAGAGACCTTACAGGATGAACCCGAACCTATGTGATAAAATTTAAAGAAGAAATTGACAAAATGCTGAAATCTGGCATCATTAAGCCCCTAGAAATCAGAGTGGGTTAGCCCCATGGTAATCAATATAAAGAAAGATGGTCGGATTAGGATTTGTGTGGATTACAGGAGTTGAATGTTGCATGTGTGATTGATCCTTTTCCTACACCTTTCACCGAGGAAATATTAGAAGGCATTTGTAGGGCAAAAAGTTTACTCTTTTACAATGGATTCTCTGGTATCATCAGGTTAGAATTGCACACAGAAGATCAAGAGAAAATGACTTTCACCACTGAATGGGGAAGTTTTGCATATATGTGATGCCCTTTGGTTTGAAAAATGCACCTACTGTATTTTCACATATAGTTGTTCAAGCATTCTAGGATTTTATTCACAAATTCTTGTAGGTTTACTTGGATGATTGGATGGTATATGGGCTTGTTAAGGATCATTGTGACAATTTGTGCTTAATGTTTGAAATATGTAGATAGTTAAGCATCTCTTTAAACATCAAGAAGTGTGTGTTTGCTACACCTTTTGAACTCTATTAGGGCATATCATCTACAAGGAAGGTTTGTTAGTAGATCTAGCTAAGGTTGCAGATTATTGTAGGCCTGAGGAGCCTACCAATCAAAGTGAGGTGCATGATTCTTGGGCCACACAGGTATTATAGAAAATTTATCAAAGGATATGTGAAGATTGTCATGCACCCTAGAAGAGTTACTAAAAGGAAAAGGGACATTCTATTGGGGAGAACCACAACAACATGCATTTGAGGCATTAAAGGAGAGACTTACTACAACACCTATTCTATGTTTTTCCCTCATGGAACCAACCATTTCACGTACATGTGGATGCCTCTGGCACAACCATTGGTGTGGTGTTAGCTCAACATCCTGAGAAGGTATTATAGATCATCCTATCTATTTTTCTAGTAGAAAGTTGACTCTACATAATAAAATTACACAACTATAGAGCGCGAGGCCTTGTCAATGATCTACGCACTGCATAAATTTAGAAATATTTTCTAAAACACCCTTTTGTATTTTATATAGATCACATGGCATTAAAATACTTGGTAAATAAGCCCATTTTACAGGGGCACATATGTCGATGGGTGCTCTTATTCCAAGAATTTGACTTTACAGTCATGGTAAAACTAGGTAAAAGTAATTCTGGCCCAGACCACTTATCAAGAATTCAATCAAGGGAGGATGATGTAAAAATTAAGATACAATGTCGATGCATAGTTGTATAGGTTACATCACACACCTTCAGAATTGAGGATATTGTTGTCTTTTTATGCATAGGTATGATGCTAGAAGGAATGAAAGCATTAGAGAAGAAACAACTTACAATTCACGTGACACCCTTCATGTTGATCAATGGTGACTTATACAAACTAGGCTAAGAGATGAAGTATTGCATGCCGGTGTGTACTAGGAACATGAGCACATATATATCATGGAAGAGGCTCATGGTGGTATTGTAGGTGGGCACTATGCAGGTGACCACCATGTGTAAGATTCTACTCATTATATTATGGTGGGAGACCCCAGATAAAGGATTGTAAAGAGTATTGTAAGGTGTGTGATCATTACAACACTTGGAAAACCTAGGGAAAAGAGATGAAATGCCTTTGAGGCCTATTACTAGTGCAGAGCCATTTGAGAAATGGGCTATAGACTTTTGTGGGTCCTATTTCCCTAGCCACACGTAGAACTGGATCATGCTATATCATCACTTGCACAATTATCTTACAAGGTGGGTAGAAGCAGCACCTACAAAGGATTGTACAATAACTACATCAACAACAAGGTTCTTATGGGAAAATATTCTCACTAGGTATGGATGTCCATTGAGCTTGACAAGTGATAGGGGCACACACTTCTTGAATGAGACAATCAGATATTGTTGGATGAGTTTATGGTCACACACCACAAGACTACACCTTATCACCCTCAAGAAAATGGGACTACTTGAGGCTTTCAACAAGATATTGAGCTAGACCTTGACAAAAATTTGTGATGTTGGAAGGAAATATTGGGATGATAAAGTTTTTGTTGTACTTTGGGCATATAGAACAACCTACAAGAGGTTGAATAAGGCCACACCCTTTCAGTTGGTGTTTGTGTAGAAGCAGTTCTTCCAATGGAATTCATGTTACCATCATTACATATTGTGCATGCTGAGGTCTAGCTAGATGAACATGCATTAGAAGAAATAATTGACAAGTTAATACAATTGGATGAGAGGCAGCCATAACACATTGGAGTCAAAAGTAGGAAAAGGCCAGGTAGAAGGCATGGCATGACAGACACATCAGGACAAGAAGCTTGAGGTTGGATAGATGGTACTTCTTTATGATTCCAAGTTTCTACGCCATCCAAGAAAACTTAAGGTGCATTGGTTGGGACCGTATGTTATCACTCACATCCTTGAATCAGGCTTGTTATTAGAGAGCACTGCTGATGGAACACAGGTTACCCAATTTACTTTAATGGGAGTAGGCTAAAGCCCTACTATAAATAAGTCTTCTTGGTGTTTGTAATAAGGTAATATTTCCATTTAGTATAGATTTCCTTTTATATTTATTTTAATGTATTTCCTTCTTCATCGCTATGCTTTGTCAATTTAGTTTGGTGTTTTGTGTAATAAGTGCATTTGTGCACTGGAAGCTAATTACAATCTGAAGTATTTTTATGCGCAGAGGACTACACATACCATTGGTGTGGGGTGGTTGTTATTTTTATTCAAAAATGGGTACACATAAGAACATAAATTGTTATAGTGTGTTATTTAAAGTATGGAAAGGAAGTCACTTAGAAAGAAATTGATCCTAAAGAAGACCATAGATGGAAATAAATGAATGAACAATATAACACGAGGTAAGTAAGTGATCATGGAAACTACTAGAAGAGGGCACAGTGGTGAGGTACTTTGGTGCATGGAAGCATGTAAAGAGAAGTCTGTAGCCATAAGGTAGGAAGGCATGCTAGAAGGTTATAGTTGGGGCATGAAGGTGTACCACATGGAAAATTGGGAAAATGGTCAATTAATGAGAGGATTGTGGTAGGTGAAGGAGCAATAAATGCACTAAATTTTTGAAAATCTATATAAGGACATGATGTGGGTTCATTTTTACCTTTGTGATCACAAGTATTCAAGTGAGCTAAGTGTGACCAGCCAAGAGAAAATGTGTTGAGGTGCAGAGAGCTATAAAACCAGATGTGGAGAGAGATTTTGCACAGAAGTGGCTTGCATCCCCATTGGTGAAGGGTTTGAGCATAAGCATTGAGAAAGGAGCTAGGGCATTGAGAAGGAGCTAGGGCACATGGTTTTGAGCTAGGGTTTGAGCTTACTTGACACATAAAGATAAAAGGTGGGATTTTTATAATGGCACCAAAGAAAGCACCTGCAACAGTACGAAGGGGAAGAAAAAGGTGGAAGTTGAGGTCAAGTTTCTCCCGAGAGTAATTTTTCAGAGATGCAGTATCCAAAAGGAGTTATAGTCAGATGGGATTGGGATTCCCACATTCATAGATGTAAAGTAAGTGATTACAACCACCACACCACCGACAACAAGGGAGAATTGATGCATTGTTGAACAAGAAGACCAACAAGCACATGGTGGATGATATGCCAATATATGATGATGTTGGGGAGAAGTTTCTTAAGAAGGTAGGGGTTTATCAATTATATGAACTCCCATATTTTGGAAAACCAAAAGCTTTATACCAATGGCTTATGAGCAGAGTCCATGAGGACTTTTTCTATTTTGTTGGATGGAGGGTAAGGATCACAACAACCCTGATTGCTACATTGACATGATTAAAGGGCACATGGACAGATATTATTAGTGATCTAACTGATAAGGCAAATTATTATAGCCACCAAAGCAAGGAGTTGGGATACTCCAAGGGTCCACATGGAATGGACATATACAAATTAAGGAAGTATCCTATGTGTGGCAGGCAACACACATCTTCTCTCACTAAGTTGAATGATCAAGAGAGATGGTCACAGGTAAATACCATGTGGCTATATATCAAAGAAAATGTCGAAGGAGAAGTCTACAATCTAGCAGGCTATATAGTAGAAAACTATTACTAAGGAAGCACACACACATGTGAGAAGATAAGTTTTGGCACTATTCTATTATCTCTTGTCTTTGTAGAAATTGGAGTGCCCGATGGGCCAAAGAACAAAATTTGGGAATACCCCATAGAGAAAGAAGTCCTCACGAGAGAGGTTCAAGAAATACTTATGTGAAGGAACAATGAGTGGCCCATTCAAGAAAAGGGTAGAACTATGGTATGACCAACTTCACATGGCATTTGAGGAGGAATGGCACATTCCAAAGGATTTACCTCGTAGTGGGGGAAAGGAAGTATAATTCATGGTGTATCAACATTTCTACATCACATGGTTTGTAATGAAGGATGGGACATGGAGTCCATGGTGTAAACTTCCCTATGCCTTCACAATGCACTACTTCTAGGCCTCAGTTCATAGGTTTACTGATGCACACTGCAGCTGAACTTCAACAGACAAGGTAGATTGTGACTACCATACTCTCAGAAAAACATATGTTTATCCAGGTCAGTCTTCCTACATTGAGAGGCTCATTTCAGATGTTATAAATATAAAGCCAGTAAGTTTGGCTATTGGGGACAATGGTGGAGCCATGCTCATCTATCTTCAGCTCAAGCCTAGGCTAGAGAATAAAAGTATGTGGAGAATGAATTTTTGTTACTAGGGCCACCTAAGGGAAAACACATGGTTGAGAATGTGGAAGCTCCAAATCCTATTGCCACGACCATAGAGATAGATGAGGAAGAAGAACATGAGGATAGTGGAGGCTTGGACCATAGAGGCCAGGAGGAGCCCACATATAGAGTGGAGAGTGAGCATGCAGATACTCCACCACAAGTGCAAAGAAGGAGAAGAGGACTTGGATGTGGATGTAGTCCCTGAAGAGCACCAGTTTAAGAGGGTATTCAAAGAACCAGACCCAAGGCAGGAACATCACAACCTATAAGAATATCACCTCAAATCTCCCTTAAAAAAAGCACCGAGAAGAAGAAGAAAAAGAAAAAGTTGAAGCTTAGTGAGGAGGTGAGGAGTCCAAGAGAGCACACTGAACCCAGTTCAACCGAAGATGTGGAGGAGCCCCATGATGAAGAAATGAGAGATGAAGAAGAAGGGGTGAAAGAAACAAAAGAAACTATGCATGAGTAGACCAAAGGCACTAGTTATAACTCAGATAGAGAAGGGCCAACTCCAAACCTTGGCGCTCAGGTTCCCAAGGGGCCAAGAAAAAGAGAAGTGAAGAATATATTGTGCCAAGTATGGGCTATGCTGAGGACACAAGAAAATCATCCACACCCAGTTTCAAAGCACAATGGACCTTAAGGAATTATATGGATGGGAGCTGATGGATCCAGATATGGCCACTACACGCATGCAAAGGAAACAACTATCCTGGTCCATGTAGACCCATATGGATGAACCAGATTTTGATGTATGCGAGGAGTCTTGTGTCTCAAGAAGAGTAAAGAAGGCACCACAGAGAGACACATGACCATAAAGCCCACTCTTATGTCTGATGAGAAGGTAAGAAATGCCTTAGTCAAGGTATCTACTGAGGTGGCACAGAGAAATATTGATAAGGCCACCACCATTAGAGCATTGATGGAGGATAACAAAGATAAAACTATAGAGATAGAGTGGTTAAAGGAAGAGAAGGAAAAGAATGGACAAAGAATGAGGCCTTTCATTAGCATGGCGGAGGAAATTGGTGATTACATTTTGAAAGGCAAGGCCTCATCTTAAACCAAAGGTACCTAAAAATTTCCTTCTACTATGCATTATGTGTGCACTTTGGTTGATTTGGTGCTAGAAGATGGACCACTTAGAATGCCTACACCAAAAGATGTTGAACAAGAAGTAGAGAGAGAAAGGGCCTCTATGATCAAAAAAATTTCAACATGTATGAGGCATTGCTCCAAAATTTAAAGGATGAGCTAAAGAAAGAAGACCAAGCTCTTAATTTGTGTGCACACTAGAGGTAGTGATAAGGATCAAGACTCTAGTTGAAGATAATGAAGTCTCTGAAAAAATGAAAGATGAGACTTTAGGGCATGCAAAAGATTGAACTAGTAAAACAAAAGTGTGAAAGCCCTTGCAGTAGCCCAAGATCCACATAAGGAGAGGATAGATGAGATTGGGAAGCTCATAATGAAAAGATGGATCTTCTGGAAGGAATGATGTCTATATGGCCAATGTTGTTCGAGTACTACAAAATGAGAAGGAAAATATTACTCAGATGAGTTGGATGCCATCACCACAAATATTCCAGAAAGACAAGGACAACACTAGATGATTGGAAAACATGTTGGAGGCTAAATTATCAAATGAATATCTAGAGTTAATCCTCCCAGTTGAAGAAGAGGATGTTGTAGAGTAAAAAGATTCATTCTTTTGTATAGTGATTCTTTAATTCTTTCAATTCTTATTCTTTATTATTTGGGAACATCAGAAAGAATCCCCATTGTCGGGATGAAATGTACTTTAGTGTGGGGTAATGTTGAGAAGACATAATATTGTTCTAAGGAGAAGACACACAAAAAGAATATGCATGTGGGAACAAGGCATTTTGAAGGCACAAAAATAATAGGAAAGGAAACACGCACCAGAACAGTTTGGTTTGGACTTAGCCATTTTTGGATACATGCTATATTTTTGGAGATAGCATGTGGAGCACACATCAGGATGGAGACTTGTGTGACATGAAAATGGTATTTTGGGAATGAGTGGATGATAAGCACCATGCATGGTTGTAGTTAATAATAGGATTACTTCTTCTAGTTAACTATAGGACATCTATTATTAGCACACTTGCATGTGTGCATGTTATTGTAAAGGCACATGGCTATTATCAACATGCGACCTATTTTGAGAAGTGTGTAAGTGGTGAAGGGAAAGTCCCCACCTCTATAAATATGTATTGAACTATGTAGTTTAGAGAGACTAGTGTGTGTGTGTTATTGTAAAGAGTTATGTTGTTGGATCTGATATGCGCATGACTTATGGTGATACTTTATAATGTAAGAAGCTTATGTGTTTTACAAGTGTTTAATGTAATGAATGATATTGGCTGGATAATGGTGTTAGACATAACTAAAACTGGTTCATGTATGGTTAATCTTATTATAGTTATTGTTTAATTCATGATTCTCTAAGATCTAGATCTGGATTATGCACTGTGGAATGTTTATGTTTATTTATAAACTATAACCATGATAACACCTTGATTCAGTCCATAATCTCCATTATATTAAATGTAGTAATACACATAAGCTTCCTTACAATAATAGTAGTATACGCTCATGCACGTAACAGATTTGTCAACATAATCTCACTATAACATAGTTCTCACACCTATATACTCTCTCTCTCTGCTACACAGTTTACTACATATTTATAAGGGTGGGGACTTTCCCTTCACCACTTATCTAATCCCAAAATAGGTCACATGCTATTATTAGCCACACACCATTACAAAAATAGCCACACATGCAAGTGCTACTAACAATAGACTACTTTTAGTTAACTAACAATAGTAGTAGATCTATTCTCGACCTGTGTCCATGTAAAGCGCTTCATAGCTGATCCTCCAAAAATAGCCAATGTGTGTCACACAAGTCTTTGAATCGGTTTGTGTGCTCTCACACTATATCTCCAAAATAGATCCTCATCATGAAAATGGCTAAGTCCCAAACCTATTTCTTTCTCACATGTGATCCTTTCGATACTTCCACACCTTTGAATGCACTCTCTACTTTCCCATGTGAACCTTCTATATTTCCTTCACTAAGTGCCAGATTCTAACTGATCAACATTACCCCACACTAGTTGCATTTCCACCCTGAAATGGTTGTCTCCAAAATGAATCAAAGAATATGAATAGAAGAATAGAAATAATTTTGATGAATAAAAGAATGTCTTTACCCTACAATATCTTCTGCTTCAACCTAAATAATCAATTCGGGATATTCTTCTTTTATTTCCACCTCTAAGGTCTACCAATCATTGAGCGTGGCCTCTGCCTTCTCTAGAATATCCACTACAATTGACTCTAATTCATCCCTTGCAATCTCTCCCTTCTCATTCTGTAAGACCAACACAATGTTGGACATGCCAGTCATTCTCCCTTCCAACAAGTCCATCTTTTGAGTGATGAGTTTCCCAAGCTCATCCAACCTTTCCTTGTGTGGTTCTTGAGCTTGTTGTAAGGCCTCACACTTCTTTTTAACAAGTGCTAATCATTCTACGTGGCCCAATGTCTCATCTTTCATGGCCTTCAGACTCATTGTCTTCTAAAATGGTCCTGGTCCTTATAATGGCTTCTGCACTGTACAAATATTCAACACTTGATCTTCCTTCTTTAGTTCCTCCTGCAAGCTCTGAAGCAACCCCTTCATATGATGCAATCTTCCACATCACTGAAGCCTTTTCCCACTCTACTTCCTATGTTGGATCCTTTGGTTAGCATGCACAGAGGTTCATCTTCAAGCACTAAGTCCACCAATGTACTTACATAATGTATTGCTTAAAGGAAACATCTTGGGTACCTTTGGCTCTAAGTGTGGCCTAGCCTTCATGACATTGTCACCAATCTCCTCTACCATGCTGATAAAAACAACATTTCTTCTTTGTGCCAAGTCTCTTTCCTACTTTAGGCACTTATTTCCTCATCCTTAGTCTTGATCTCCTCCCTTAGCCCTAATTGTTGCAGCTTTATCCATATTCCATCATGCCACCTTCTGTCAGAGACTTTCACCAAAGCATTGCTTACTTGTTCATCTGACATAACAATAGGCTTTACTGTTATGTGTCTAGCCTGAGGTGTCTTTTTCAACCTCCTTGATACACATGACTCCTCACACACATCAAATTTGGTTCATCCATGTGTGTGTGCATCGACCATGACAATTTCTTCCTTGTGCACATGGTTGCCATATCTTCATCCATTAACTCCCAACCATACAACTCCTTTTGTGTCATTGTGCTCTGGAAACGGGCATGAGAAATTTTACCTGTGTCCTCGGCATAGCCCATGGCTGGTGGAATATATTCCCCACTTGTTCTTCTTGATCTAGGCTTGCTTAGGAACTTGGGCTTCAAGATTTGGAACTTGTGTTGTTATGTCCTGAGTAGTCTCGGTTGTTGTCTCATCTCTGCCCTTTTTCTCCCTCTTCTCCATCCTTCATTTCTTCATCTTTTTGTTCTTCCACATTCTCTAGAGGTGTAGGAGAATTGGGCACTTTCCTCACTCTTCCACTTCCTCATTCAGCTTCAATTTCCTTCTTCTTTTCTCAGTTGTCTCCTTTTGATGGAGAGAGTCGAGGTGATCTATGCACTATTTGCAGAGTAGCACCTTGGGTCCTTGTTCTCCTGAATACTCTTTTGAAATGGTGCTCTCCTTGGACTACATCCAAGTCCTCATCATCTCCTTCTTTGTGGCTGAGGTGGTGTAGTTGCATGCTCAACTTCTTCCTTATTTGAGGTTGTCTTCTACCTCTATGTTCCAAACCACCACTATCTTCATGCTCTTCTTCTTCATCATCTACTTGAATTGTTTATGTGGGCTTAGGTGTTGGAACATTTTCCATTGTATGCTTACCTTTTGGTGGCCCTGGGAGCGTGAACTCATTCTCCACATACTTAGTGTTCTCTAGCTTGGGTTTGAGTTATAGGTACACAAGCATTGCTTCTCCAGTGTCCCCAACTACCAAGCTTATAGGCTTCATGCTTATAATATCTGAAATAAGCCTTTCAATGTAGGCATTCCACCCTGATATACATATTTCTTTCTCAGAGTGTGGTAGTCACAATCTACCTTGTCTGCATTGAAGGTTAGGTGGCATGCATCTAAAACCGGTGAACTGATGCCTAGAAATACCTTGCTATGAAGGCATATGAAATTTTCACCATGGGCTCCAAGCCCCATCCTTCATCACAAATCACGTGATGCAAAAATGTTGGTAGACTACAAAAACTAACTTCCTTACCCACCACCAAGGAAAATCCTTGGGTATGTGCCACTCTTCTTCAATGCCACATGGAGTCTATCATACCACATCTCCACCCTCTACTTGAATGGTCCACTCATTGATCCATCACACAAGTACTTGCCAAATCTTTCCGCAGTGACTTGTGTTCCATGGGGTACTCCCAAATCTTCTCCTTTGGCCCATCAGCACCCCAATCTCCATAAATACTAAAGACAATAACACAACACCAAAAATTATTCTTGTCACCTATCCATGCTTCTTCAATGATTGTCTTTGCTATGTGATCTGCAATATTGTAGACCACTCCTTGAGACATCTTCTTTGTGACGTGTAACCACATTGTGTTTACCTAGCGACCACCTTCCTTGGTCATTCAACTTTGTTACAAGATGTGCAATTGCTTGCACTACTGGGTACTTTTTCAATTTTCAATGTCCATGCCACGCATGGACCTTTAGTATACCCCATCTCTTTCCTTGTCTCCAGATTGTGGCCTTATCAGTTAAATCACTATCCAGATCCAACCCTAAGGCCCTTAGTCCTGATCACTATTGAAATCAAAGCAGTTGTGATTCTTACCCTCCATCCGGAAAAGTAAAAGAAGTCCTCATGGACTCTTCTCATCAACCACCATACAATGGTTCATACTTTCCAAAGTATGGCAGCTCATACAACTGGTAGACTCCATTTTGCTTTAATAACTTCTCACCAATGTCATCGTATACTGACATATCTTCTGTCATGTGCACTTGTTCATTTTTGTGCTCAACAATGCATCGAGCTCCTTCTTATTATCTTGATGTTCGATGGTTGTAATCATTGATTTTACATTGGTGGATATGGGAATCCCATTCTTGTCCCACAATCATGCCCTCTGATACTACATTTCTAAGAAATTACTCTCGGAGAAATTTCTTCTTCCACTTCAACCTTCTTCTTCCCTTTATCTCCTATTGTGGGTGCTTTCTTTGGTGCCATTTGAAAAATCTCTCTTTTCTTCCCTCTATAATCAAGCAAGTCAAAACCCTAGTTTAAATCTCCATGCCCTAGTGGAAATCATGTGCCCTAGCTCATTTGTAATGCATCTTTTCACTCAAACCCTTCACCTATGGGAACACAAGCTTCTCCTACACACAACCCTTCTCTCCACATCTAGTTTCACACTCTTCACACCTCAACATGATTTCTCAGCTCATTCGCACACTTAACCCTTTTCAAATTCTCTCAATTACAATGGTAAAAATGAACTCACATCCCATCCTTATATAGAATTTCAAAAATTTAGTGCATTTATTTCTCCTCCACCTACCAACAATCCTCTCATTAATCGACCATTTTCATTATTTTCCATGTGGTACATCTTCACGCCCAAGCTATAACCTTCTAGCAGTGCCCCTCCTACCTTTTGGTTGTAGACTTCTCTTCAGCACGCTTCCATGCACCTGAGTACCTCATCACTACACCTTCCACTGGTAGTCTTCCCAACCTCTGTCTTACCTCACATTATACTTGTTTCTTCATTCCTCTCTATCTATGGTCCTTGTGTCTAGAAGAAATCTCTTTTTTTTTTTTTCAATTCTCCAACCTTGAATAACACCCGTAGATAGTTCCTTTCATGTGTACTTATTTTCATCAGTCATGTACCTAGATATCAACAACCTACCCCACACTAAGGGTATGTGTAGTCCTCTGCATAAAAATTCTTCAAATAGTAATTAGCTTCTGGCGCGTAAACATGCTTATTACACAAACACACCAAACTAAATTGACAAAGCATAAAAAAAGAAGAAAACACATTAAGGAAATGCAGAATTGAAAACCTAATCTAAATGGCAACACTTGCCTTATTACAAACACCAAGAAGACTTATTTATAGTAGGGCTTCAACCTACTCCTCGTTGAAGTAACCAGGTAACCGTATTCCATCAAGTGCCTCTAATTGACAAGCACCGATTCGAGTATGTGAGTGATAACATACGGCCCCAACCAATGTACCTTGAGTTTTCCTAGATGGCACAAAAATTAGAATCATAAAGGAGCACCATCTGTCCTATCTCAAGATTTTTATCCCTGATGTGCCTGTCATGCCATGCTTTCTACCTAGCCTTCTCTTGTTTTTTACTCCAACATGCTATGGCTCATCACTCATCCAACTTGATTAACTTTTCAATCCATTCTTCTAATGCTTTCTCATCAACAGACCCTCAAAGTGCACATAATACACAAAGAAGGTAACATAAATTCCATAGGAAGAACTACTTCTACCAAACACTAACTGAAATGGTGTGGCTTTGTTCAACCTTTTATATGTTGTTTGATATGCCCAAAGTACTACAAATACTTTATCATCCCAATCCTTTCTTCCAACATCACATATTTTTGTCAATGTCTGGCTCAAAATTTTGTTGAAAGCCTCAACAGATTCCATTTTCTTGAGGATGATAGGGTGTAGTCTTATGGTGTGCAATCATGAATTCATCCAATAAAATTTGATTGTCTCATTAAGAAAATGTGTGCCCCTATCACTGGTCAAACTTAAAGGACATCCATACCTTGTAATAATATTTTCCCAAAGAAACCTAGTTGTTGTAGCCATTGTATAATCCTTTGTAGGTGTTGCTTCTACCCACCTTGTCGATAATTTGTGCAAGTTATGATGTAGTGTGATCTAGTTCTCGTGTACGTAGCTAGTGAAATAGGACCCACAAAATCTATAGCCCATTTCTCAAATGGTTCTGCACTAGTAATGGGTCTTAGAGGCATTTCATCTCATTGACCTAGTTTCCCAAGACATTGACAATGATCACATGCCTTACAAAATTCCTTACAATCTTTATATAGGGTCTCCCACCATAATCCAATGAGTAGAATCTTGCGCGTGTAGTGGCATCACCTACATAGTGGCCACCTACAATACCACCATGAGCTTCTTCCATAATATTTGTGTGCTCATGTTCCAATACACAAATGACACAATACTTCATCCCGACCTAATTTGTACAGGTCACCACTAATTAACATATAGGGGGCTGCACATATAGCAAGTTGTTTCTTCTCCAAGGATTTCATTCCTTCTAGTGCCATACCTATTCATAGAAAGACAACAATGTCCTCTAGTTCTGATGGCACTTGTTGTAACTTGTATAACTATGCATCTGGCATGGTATCTTCAATTTCCTGTGCTTCTTCTCCTGATTATATTCTAGATAGATGGTCTAGTCCAAATTACTTTTCCTTGGTTTTACCACAACTATGAAATCAAATTCCTGAAATAAGAGTACCCATCTCATATATGTGCCCTTGTAGAATGGGCTTATTTACCAAATACTTCAATGCCATGTGATCTATATAAAAGATGAATGGTGTAGCTAGTAGGTACTATCAAAATTTATGTAGTGCATAGATCATTGACAAAAGCTTCATGCTCTATAGTTGTGTAATTTTTTTCTACAGAGTCAGCTTTCTACTAGAAAAATAGATAGGATGATCTACAATACCTTCTCTAGGTTGAGCCAACACCACACCAATGGTCATGCCAGAGGCATCAACATGTACATGAAATGGTTGGTCCCATGAAGGAAAATGTAGAATAGGTGTGGTAGTAAGTTTCTCCTTTAATGTCTCGAATGTGTGCATTGTTGTGGTTCTCCCCAATAGAACATGTACCTTTCCCTTTCAATAACTCCTCCAATGGTGTGAAAATTTGGCATATCCTTTGATAAACTTTCTATAATATCTTGTATGACCCAAAAATCTGTGCACTTCACTCTGACTGGTAGGCTCTCTTAGGCCTATAATGACTACAACCTTGGCTTGGATCAACCAACAAACCTTCCTTGCAGATTATGTGTCCTAACAATATTCCAAATGGTGTAGAAATATGCACTTCTTGATGTTCAAAGAGATACTCAATTGTCTACATCTTTCAAACATTAAGCATATATTGTCACAATGATCCTTAACTAATCCATACACCATCCAATCATCTAAATAGACCTGTAAGAAGTTGTGAATAAATTCCTTGAATGCTTGAACAACTATGCGTGAAAATACAACAGTGCATTTTTCAGACCAAAAGGCATTACAGTATAGGTGAAGCTACCCCATTCAGTAGTAAACATAGTCTTTTCCTAATCCTCCTGGGAAATCCTAACCTGATGATACCCAGAGAACCCATCTGTAAATGAATAGATTTCACACCCTAAACATTCTAGTATTTCCTCGTGAATGGCATAGGAAAGGGATCAATCACACATGCAACATTCAGCTCCCTGTAGTCCACACAATCCTAATCCATCCATCCTTCTTGATACTGATCACCATTGACTAACCCATTCTAGACTCATCAAGGGGCTTGATAATCCCAGACTTCAACATTTTTTCAATCTCTTCTTTGACCTTTTCACACAAGTTGGGGTTCATCCTATAGGGTCTCTTTCTAACTGGGTGTGCACACCCTCTTTAAGCTTTATCTTCATCTCCCTAATGATTCATGCATGCACCTTTAAGTTCATGGTACCCCTAGGGAATAAGTCCTGATAATCCCTTAGTAACTCTATGATTTTTTCCACTTCAGTTTGACCAATAGTCTCCAATTATGGCTTCCTTAGGCTCAACATCTGATCCAATATTCACCTTCTTTGTCTTCATAGGTTCATGATAGGCATGCATGGGTCTTATCTACACTATCCAACACCTCACGCCTACCTATTGAATGGTTTACATCCAGATTTTCTACTTCTTCATCATCCACTAAGTAGACCATTTTTCCTTTTTCTTTCTCAAGGCAAGTGCATTGAAGTAGTGTGGCATCACCTCTGTTTCTTCAACAAGATGCGCTAGTTTCCTTCATCCAATAACTCCTGAAGGAGTTCTTCAACCTTGCACTATCTCCCATAGTTAAGCACTTTATGACTTTTAATGCTTCTTCCACTAGAGGCTTTGTAGAGAAGAAGTCAAATCTAGGGCCATTCCTACAATTAAATCCTACCAATTTCTAGTCTCTCTATGGAGTTCTGCATATACATACCAAGCACACGCACATCCTTATAAAGTGGAATAAAACTTGTGCACCCATAGCAAGGTGGTAAAGCTTCCTGCCCTTCTATCCAGAGTCTCTCACACTTCTGAATGTGGTGTTGAATAGGTTGATTACCATGATAAGTGCATATTTGAGTAGGTGCATTGCTCCTAAAGAACCTAGTAGTAAGAGCAATCCTAATTTCATTCCATCCTACAAGATTATCCTTGTGGGCCACCCACCAAGCATGTTTGTTGTCCCACGTAGTGTATATGCTAGCATATTTCTTCTTTCCAATGGGTCTATCCACTATTCCTCCATGGCACACAAGAATACCATAGGATCTCCTTCTTTGGTGTAACAAGGTACCGAGTTGTTACCTATCCTCCTGACATAACGTGGTTTTTTTCCTTAGAAATATGCTCTTTACTTCACGCCCTACCAACTCATAAGTGTTATGAGCCCAATTATCACAAGCAACACTTGTAGTATCACTAATAGATTATGCATCCTCCCACTGAATTATTCCTTCTTTAGTTGGCTCAAGCATCTTTGGATCTCGGATGGTGTACATAAATCCTATTCAGATCTTCTTCACTTAAGGGCTCAACATAGGGCACATATTTTCCATCTGTTAAAGGGATAATAACTCTTTCCTCCTTGTTTTCAAAACTGATATAACCCTTGTTGAACCAAGATCAACATTATTTTCATAGCACCAAGGATGCCCCAATAGAGCTGGGAAGCTATCCGACTCTTCCAATGCTAAAACCTCAAAGTCTCCAGTGAACTTGGCTCCTTGTATGGTAATGGATGCATCTTTCAAAACTCCGATGGGAGTGGCCTTAGTCCGATTAGCCATGAACAATACATTAGAGGATGGTTGTAATGGGGTCTTCCCATTTGTACCCATGCATCTAAGGTAAGAACATTGACTTTCATGCCTATATCAATCAATATATTACTCAATAGCCACCCATCCACAACAACATTCAAAGTGATTTCCTTGTCATAATCTAGGCTATGAGGGGGAAGATTTACATGCAGATCTTCATCCAGTCTCAATACTTACATGCGAGAGTGTTTCCTTTTAACCAATTCCCTAACAATGGAATGATATTTTCCTGGCGCAAAATTTTACACACTTCTCTCAAGTCATCTATATCATTTGGACCATCTCTATTGCTTTTTCTCCATCTTCCGTGATTTCTCTTTTAAGTATTGTATCTCACCTTGAAGATTCCTAAGAACTTCCATGGTTTCTGATAAACCTCCTTCTTGATGGGCAGGATCTGGGTACCATGCATGTAGAACCTCCTCCTTAGTGATGGTAGGCTTCTACTGCAATGCTTCTCTAGTGTGCGTGCCACCTCAATGTGGGTCATGATCTTTACTTGCAATGCCTCGAACTACTTCCAACTTAGGCATCCATTGATTTTCCACAGGTGCGTGTATCCTAACCATCCCTACACCTTTGTTTTCTTGTTTATGTTGCTTACTAAGATGCTCATACAAGTCTGGAACTCCTCATAGCTATGGTTCTTTCCACAAAAATAACATGTAATATTCTAAGGACATTCACACCTATAGTGGTCAAGAGATCCACATGTATAACATGTTCCACATGAGGAAACTCACTTCTTCCACCACCACGGCCTCATCCTCCGAATCCACCATGGTATCCTCGACCTCTACCATGACCACCTTCAAAACCCTTCATTCCGATCATAGTGCACCTGATTGTGATCTTCCAATCCTAATGCTCATTCTTTCCTTTAGAGTTATCTGAGACTCATGTCTATCATACACCAATATCTATAACATCATGGATCTACCAATCAATCCGGGTAGTCTTTCGTGTCATGAGTCATGGACCTACAGATTTTATAGTAGCTTGAAATGTTCTTCCTTATCACACATTGTAATAATGGGTAATGGCTAAGCATCATGGTTTAAATGGCATATCTCACAATCCAACAAAAATGAGCACACTGATCTATGAGGAAAACTATCCTTTGTGTGACCTTCTACTTCACAATCTATGCACCAAATCCCTATGCATCTCATGTGCTGAATTTTCTGATAGTTTCTCCAACTATTTTTCCATAGTTGTGATCTGTGCTTCTAAAAATGGGCTCACCCCAGTGTCTATGCTTCCAACTACCTCAATCGTGTAAGGTTACTTCAAGTGCTTCACGTAGATCAGTGTATGTCTTATGTGATAATGCCCTCCTAAAAGGGTAATCAAACCCCCAACAACCATTGTGCATGTTGGCTTGCATGTATGTCATAAGAAAGCTTAGATAACAAGTGTTTTAAAATGGGCATCATACTCTCTACACTTTTAGTAGTGCCTTGCTTAATATCCTTGAGTGCACTTATACTCTTCTACTCAAACTCGGGATGTGAAACTCTTTAAGGAATGCATATTTTAAAGTTGTATAGTCTACACAAGTCTGATCAGGGTCAAAATTTTTGTACCAACTGTGTGTGCGCCCTTGTAACATAGTAGCAAATTGGCTTTCCCTACGCTCAGAAGCCATGATTCCTTTTTGCACACCACAATATTTCACACATATGCACATGTTCAACAGCATATTCTATGCCCCTATACTCTGGAAGATGAAGAGACATCTCCATGTAAATATTCTGGGGTTGGTGTGACCTTTCCCACCTGATCCAGAACCTCATGTGTTTCCTCTACCTCTAGAACCACCAGATCTTCCGAAACTAGAGCTACCTATGCCTCCTGATCCCAACCTGTAGCTGGGTCGAGAAAGAAAGATGTACTTCCTCCTATGTCCCAACAGTAGAGAACTGAAATATACCCATACAAGATCTGTGAAGTGTTACCACTCCCGAAGTTAGTCCAAAATCTACGTGCACTGATTCTGCACTAATGATACACCCAAAAGGTACTCCCATATAACAACAAAGTCCATTTGTGCTGCCATCATGTGCCTTTATAAGACTCACTCCTACTCTCCCACTACTTGAATTAGCTTGTTGACTATTTTTGTACTAGATGCTGAAAACCAAGTGCAAGGGCAAGGTTTCCAGGTGGATTCAGATGCACACCTGCAGCCATGGCCCAGTCATCTCTCTCGCGCACTTCTACGTGAGGCCGAGGAGGGATCCTATCATGCTTTCCCAAATGGGGGAGTTCCTGATGCTCTAGCTCCACGTCTCCTACATGAGCTCCAAATCCTTCATGAGCCATCTCTCTCCTCAACACCATCCACTCTGCAATGTCACGCTTACTTCTCTACCTCCCTCTCACGTGCCTCATTATACTTAAGCCACCTTTCCTCTCTCTTTTCTTTCTACTAGGTCTGCCATCCTTCACCAAACCTTCCTCCTTCCCCACGTGTGGTGGGGTTTAGTTAGCCATCGTTTACTCTCCAAATTCAAAGTTACCATCAGATCTTGATTTCCAGTGGAATGCCTTGTAAGTAAGTTCCCCTTGGATATCGTAAAAACTAGAATTTAGCTACCTCTGGGCATGAATAAGTGGAAATTGAGTACTCCAAGATATAACTATCCAAAACACCATGGAACCACATATCCACAACATGAGTCCAAATCAGATCAGCATCATAAAGGGCCTGAAATTATTCCTACATCCAAACAAGTGTGTGATACCTCCAATTCCACTTAGATGCATAAGCAATCAGCCACTCATACAATTCTACTGGAAAGATAGTGAAAAAGCTCTCATATAAACTATCATACAGATTTTGTTCCACCCACACGCATGTGTTAAACTCGATCCATCTGTGTGAACCATCATGCGTATTCTTCTTCTAGATCATGTATCCACTCCTCAACACTTGCTAAGGTCAACCAATATGTCTTCATCATGAACCATCCTAAAAACAACTAAAAAGAGGTCCCAAAAAAACCAATGATGCAGCCTAGAATTCACCAATACAAGCCTAGGTGCGCTTTGCACATCACTCAACCTAGACTGAGTGCTCACCCAAAGTGTGCAAAGGTACCAGGCCCCTCTTTAGGGTTGTTATTAGGATGTTAGCATGATGAAGACTTAAGCATTCAGATCTATGACTAATATATCATTCTACAGTGCATGTTCAGATCTAGATCTAGAAAATAACAAACTTAAAAGATAACCATGATGAAATCAAGCATGCAATACTAAACTATAACCATGATAACACCTTGATTTAGTCCATAATCTCCATTATATTAAATGTAGTAATACATAGAAGCTTCCTTACAATAACAATAGTATACGCTCATGCGTAACATATTTTCAACATAATCTCACTATAACATAGTTCTCATACCTATATATGCTCTCTCTCTTCTACTACACAGTTTACTACATATTTATAAGGGTGGGGACTTTCCCTTCACCACTTATCTAATCCCAAAATAGGTCACATGTTATTATTAGCCACAGTGCCATTACAAAAATAGGCTTACATGCAAGAATGCTAATAATAGATACTCTTTAGTTAACTAACAATAGTAGATCTATTCCCAGCATGTGTCCATGTAAAGCGCTTCATAGCCGATCCTCCAAAAATATTCAATGTGTGTCACGCAAGTCTCCAATTGGTTTGAGTGCTCCATATGCTATCTCCAAAAATAGATCCTCATGATCCTTTACGATACTTCTGCACCTTTGAATGCACTCTAATTTCCCATGTGAACCTTTTGTATTTCCTTCACTAAGTGCCAAATTATGGCTGATCAACAGGTTGGGTGATGTGTGAGTGTGCCTAGGTGATTTAGAGTAGATTTTAGGCTGCATCACATGGTTTAAATCCTCTTTTGACTATCTTGAATGTATTGTCTCTTGTTTTTATCAGTGACTAAAATTTTTTCATCTTTACCTTCCTTCCCTTTTGGTGTTTTGTATACTTCTCGTGAAATATCAGCCTTCATTCCTTCTTAACCTTCCTAACTCCAAATAATGCTTGTACATCGCACTCATGCATGTGTGTGTGCTCTTATGTTCCACGTTTGTACTTTACCATAACTTTACCTTTCTTCATTTATAACTAGGCTTCTATTAGAGTGCATGAAGTATTGCTTCTCATTGAAAAAGTGTTTCTTCACCTTCAATCCTATAATCTATTCCTTCCTTGAGATCATGCTCCATGTTCACTTATTTTTTTTTCCTCCTTTGTATGTTGTTCTCTTGTTGTATCAGTTTTACTTCATTTAAATCTTCATACCAAGTATTTAATAGCTCAAATTATAGTCCACTTTCACTTGAAACATTTTAATTGCTTCACCCTTTATCTTTGGTATGTTCTTTCTCCATAGTATTTTGGCTCTTAAATACATAGGAAGATCCCTTGATTTTAGTGACAACTTGTATATAACTCATACCTGTTGATCTATGTCTCTTGATTGGAATTTTTCATTCATTAATACTAAAACTTTGGTCTTTCTCCTCAAAGGATAACTACCTTTGTTGCTCACTGATTGTAATTGATGTCTTACTTCCATTATCATATTGAAATTCATCAAAATTGAGAAGTCATTATTATTCAAAAGGTGTTGACTAATGTCCAACCCACTAATCCTTTAAGAAATTCAATTACATTCCTATAAAAATTAATACTTTGACCTATATACTGATTCCCTTAGGTCTTATCTCTCTTGATTAGTTTTGACTCTTATTTACTTTATACAAGTTGGTCATTTCCCTAAACAATAAGATTTATTACCTTGTTCATTTATATTCCTTTCTTAACCTTCATGCTCCTCTTTTCTACAATAAAATCGTATGTCCATCCATTATTCTTGGGATGCCTCAATTTTCTTGTTCTTGACTCCTCTTCTCCATTTTACATTCTTTGTTTTGCTTGTTGGACAAAACCATTGCTTCTTCTTCTTGCTTGATGGGTTTGATTGTACTTATCTTTCTCTCATGATTTTTGACCCCCATGGAGGTACTTCTTTATCTTTATATGCCTTCAAAGGAATCTATTAACTCTCTTACTCAATTTCTCATCCTCCTTGATCATAGTCTTGCCTAAACTCCTTGATTTGTATAGTAGTCATCCACGCTTTAGCTTGATCTTCTTCATAGACCTCCTTTATGAGTTCTTCATGTTTACATGTATGTCCTTCACCTTCATGTTGGTCCTTCATGGACTCAAAAATCTCCTCTAGCATTTGAAACTCATCTCTCAATGTAAGAGCATCCATTCCTTCCTCTTCATCATACATAGGACCAAGTTTTTATTCTTCCCTTACAGTGGCATCACCTTCATCACTTATTTTACCTATATATTCACTAAAAACAACATTTTATGTGTTGTACATGCATATAAACATGCCCACATAGTGTTTGTTAGAAAGCTTAATGGTCTCTTGACCTTCATTCCTTCTTTTCTCATGGATTCTTGTTCTATTTTTTCTTCATTAAAGAAATTTAATGCTCTTCAAGGTAGTATTTATGATCCACCATCTCTTTTCCTTTCCCATAACCTCTCTCTATTTTCATATTCCTTATATGACCAGCTCCTTGGTCACCAAACACCATTTTGGTGTTTATGTTCTCATCCACAACTCACCACAAGGGAGGTTTGTTATCCAAAATGTACCCCTTGCTCATTTTGTGGCTAACTCCTTTCATTCTTCCCTCTCTTGTGCCTCAATCATAATTTTTGCTTTTCAGGCACTCAAAACTTTCTGGAAATGGCACCATTGGATAGAGCTCTTTCTCAACTTTCCAGAAAGGTAAAGTTTTCCTCCTAACTCCAAGTACTTTTGATGTTATGGCCCGACAAAGTTTTTATGGGAAAATTTCCCTGAAAGGCCCGCATGACCAATGAAATGGTGCCACGTGTCCAAGGAAGTGGCAGGTCGGAGGAAAACTTGGTTTTTTACCAAGTGTTTGGAAAAATTTCAAAAGGGAAGATTTTCCCCATGAGACCCACTGGTGAATCGGATCCTGCCACGTGTCCAAGGGGAAAAATTGAAAAATTTGACTAAGTGTTGGTGCATGGAAAATTTGGGAGGAAAGGCCCGCACCCAATCACATTTTACCACGTGTCCTATGGCATCGGATTGCCAGAGTACGGAGGAGAAGTTATAATTTTGGCAAAGTGTTTTTGCCAAATTTCAAAAGGAAAATTATTGGCCCTTGAGTCCGCTGACCATTGAAAGAAGGCCACATGTCCCCGAGCACCCAGAATGGCGGAGCGCGGGGAGATTGGGATTTTTTCCCAAAGGGATTGCGCAAAAGGAAAAATGTTTGTAGAGGGTCCGTGGTAAATGAAATTATGCCATGTGTCCTGGATTGGCGGAAGGCGGGGAGAATTTGGGAAATTTTCCCAAAGGAAAAGAAGGAAATTTCAAAGGAAAAATCATCCCCGAGCACGAACCAATGGAATCTCACCACGTGTCAGGTGGTGCCAAAAAACTCAAGACAAGCCCACATGGAAAATTCAAAGGGAAAGGCCCAAAATGAATGAGGTTTTACCATGTGTTGGAGTCAAGAAATAGGAACAAATAGCAAGAAAATTTAAAAGGACAGGCCCATGTCCAATCGGCCACGTGCCACGTCTCCTCGAGATCATTGGAGCGCGGGAATTTTGGAAAATTTTCCAAAGGGCAAAACAATGGAAAATGAAGCATTAAAGTCCCGCACCCAATAGAACATGCCACATGGCACCTAGAATGGTAGAGTCTTTAGGGAATTTTGGAAAAATTTCAAAATGACCAAAAAGTGGAAAATTAAAAAATTTGCCCGCCAATCAATTGGCCTATTTTGCCCTAAAATTTCAAACGGCCATATCTTTTGATCCAGAGCTCTTTTTTAATGTTCTTTATATAAATGGAAATATGGTGAAATTCTCTACAAAGATTTTAATGTCGGTTTGCATTTTGATGGAGTTTAGAGAGAAAATTGAAAAATGCCTCGGCACGTGGTCATGGACATAAATGACGTTTCAACCACCATTTTTAATGAAGAATGGCTCGCATTCTCTCCCAACATGGAAAAAAAGGTTAGGGGATGGGCTTGTAAGGATGCTCATGTTGTTTTAATGTGTTTTGGGTCAGTGGTTGAAGCTCTCCCATGTTTTACCACATTTCTCTCTCCTGGGGTCGTGGCTTACATTGTAAAAGCTGATTTGGCTCATTTTCAAAGGGTTGAACTTTTTTATGTATTGCGAGGCTCCCTCATCACTTTGAAAGTAATTTTGTGGAAAAATCAGACCTTTTCCAAGACTACAACCTCTTTTTCCTCTCGGGTGTTGTAAAGCAAGTGGTTTTTGATGTTAAAATGACAATACATGCTCTGTGAATGAGTTTTAATCCTGTTTTTGTGTCGTTTGATTCATTGCTGACCCTCCATTATAGTTATCGGTTGTGCATGAAGTTTTGTTACATTTTTATAACTGTGTCAATATTCGAAGTAAGAAATTCTCACCACTCCTTTGGTGCATCACCTTATTAGCACTAGTTTTAGTTTTTGCATTCTCTATCTCTGCGCACTTTGGAATTTAGAGTAGGATTTTGAGTTTGAAACCTCTATATAACTTGTAAGTAATATATCCGATCAAGGGAGTTAAGGAACCAGACCTCTAACACTGAGATTCCTTTCCCATTTTCAAGCCCCACACTTGGGCGAGAGGATTTAATGTTGGTGCAATCACATTGGATGTCTAAAATGTCAAACTAGAAGTTTGATCAACATCCGAGGTCTTTGCGATTTGCAATAATAGTTTTTGCTTGGCACACCCGATGGGACCTTAGAGTCTTCATCTTCTTTGCAATAAAATTGATGTGCATTTGTTGCAAGTTTATTTCTTAAAAGAGTCCTAAATTGCACATCTGGAAACTCCAAGGAAGAATAATCAGCTGGTTTTAGCGATGCGGACTGCAAACTCATGAGAAGAATCAACACAAGGTCAAGAGTTGGAGAAGAAGAGGTGTTTTTGAGTATTTGCGATTATCTCCAAGAAGAAGGAAAATAAGGAGGAGGAGTCAAATGTCTCCATCTCCACCAAATAGAACTTTATCAACTCCTCCACCTATTAGGCCTTTCATTCAATCAATAAGGGTTTTAAGGCCAATCGAATGGAAAAAAATGACCCCCTGTCAATTTCAATGGCGTGACCCACTTGCTCTCAATGCACAAATCCAATCCCGATTCTGCATTGAAGAACATTCCATACTTTACTTGGAGAAAATCAGGACTACTCTTGGTGATCATGTTAAGGATATTGCTAATATTTGTGTAATCCATGAGATCAATGAGATGCAAGTTGTTGTCAAACTGCTAGCATCTTCATTCAAAGGGAAAGCTTTGCAAAGGTTCAAGAGTCTTGCCTCAGGTTCTATCTAAAATTGGAACCAGCTATGTATAGCCCTCCATGAGTAGTTTGGAGAAAAGGGAGACAACTTGTCCCTTTTGGAACAGCTGACAACCATCAAGAGCTCCCAATGAGCGGATGAGTCGAATTCAACTTCAGATTTCAAATGACTTGGGAGAGAATTCTAGTGGCAGTAAAGCCAATAGCAGAAGGTGCTTTTCTATATTACCTTAAAGCTTTAAATTCTGATATTTCTATGTTAATTCAATCCATGGGAGGCACAACTATCCCCGTTTCTTATAGCATTGCCATTAGAGCTGAAAACTGTTTGATTCAAGCTGAAAAGCTAGCTCTGAGCCTCCAATGACATTATTTCCAAGTTTAGAGAGCCCAAAAACTAATCAAATGCCTAATTTAGCTCCTATTCCCAATCCTAGAAATTAGAATTTAAGTGAAGCTTCTACTTCATCTCCTAGTGCCTCAAATTAACTTCAAGAAGTCATGAAGCAACTGCAAAATTTAGGTAATGAGCTGGTTACACTCAAGAGGTAGTAAGCCCAAGGTTTTAGACCTCCCTTCCAGCCTCAAGCTTAGCCTAACAGGCAGCCATACCAACCTCAAAGACCACCCAATCCAGCTGTAAATTTAAACCAAGCAAGACCTCCTGCCAACAGACCATTTCAGCCCTATAATCCCAATGCTATATCTACCTCTAAGGCATTAGTGCCAGTGCAAAACAACATAGCTCAAGAGTATGATTGGTGTTTCCCATGCAATGAACCTCACAACCAGTCTATGTGCTTCAATAGTGCCTTAAATCAAGCATTAATGGTGACAACTACTGGTGTGGAGGGTGAAGGTAGTCAAGGAAATAACCAACAACAAGAAACATTCCAGCAGTAATTAGCTCCAAATGATACCACACTTGTAAACTGGCAGGTAGAAGATTTTTGTGGCATGAATCAAACAGTTTCCCAAAGTATTGCAGCCATCATAAGGTCAAAAGGAGGAATTTGGGTGAAGAACAGCCATTGGCTCCAAGTAATCCACAACCTCCTACTATTCCACAAATTATTGGTAAACAAAATTCAGTTCCAAACATACAGGGCCACCTAAAACAGCTCCTAGGCCAGCTCAAATGCCATTCTTGCTGCCCATGTGTAAGGAATGAATGTGCAGGACAAGGAAAACAGAGAGATGCTTCATCTCCATTCAACATCATTGATTAGATGAAGAAGACAAATGTAAACATATCAATGTGGAATCACTATCTATCCCGGGCCAAAGAGATTTCTACAAGCTGCCATGAAGGATTCAACTTCAAACCAGCAAGTCCAAATGCAAGAGAAGGTGCTCATAAATGCTGCCCATCCCGAGAAGAATCATGGAGGACAAAGCAAAGGTAAAATGTTGAAACCCCCTCCATTATATGTTTCATTTATCATTGAAACCAATTAGTACACAATTGCATGATTGATTCCGGGCAAGTAGTTTAGTAATGCCCAAGAAAATAGCTGATCGAGTTGGGAATTCAATATGAGGTTATATCCAAAGGGTAGTGCAATTGGGTGGGACAGTAGTAACAATGGTTGGAGTGATAAAAAAACTTGAGTCTTACTTTACATGCATGCCCCAATGTTGTTGTTTTGCAAGATGTCTCGATGTAATAGACCTTCCACCACTCTTTGCCCTATGTACATCGGGATTTCACAACCAAGATTGGAGGTTACTTATCTACTGATTGGTCACACATGTTATTCAGAACAAGATATGGAAATAAAGCCATAATCAGACTTGAGCTTATTGCAAACTTTCACATTGAGCCTTACACTCCAAGCCAAATCAATACTAATTGTTAGGTGTTTGATCAAGAAGATTATCCAAGCAACGATGAAGTGACACCAAGGTTGGAAGTATCCTAGATCTAACTCTTGATGAATGGGAAAAAAGGTGCATGCTTTTGACCCTTATCAAGAAATAGAAGAATATAAGCTAGGAGTCTATTGCATGCATGAATAAAATCATCTTATTCCCAACATCACCAAGCCAAACCACAAGGATGAAAATGAGGTATGCGATTTTTTTTTATGGATCAAGGAGTAGACAAGGTGCGGGAGGGGGAGATATGCTGGTTTCCCCTCAAGAGTCAAGTATTATTTAGATTTTAGATTTCAGTTTGCATGCTCTAATAACTTGCTGACTATGAAGCTTTGATACTGAAGATTGCATTGGTCAACCAAGAGAGGAATAAAGAACTTGCAGTCTTTGGTGACAGGTGAGTTGATTATCAACCAAGTTAAGGGCGAGTATGCTATCAAGAATAATCTACTCAAGTGCTACAAAAATAGGGTGTGGACCTCATTGAATATTTTGAGGGCTTTGGCATAAAATCCATTCCTAGAAAAGAGAACCAAGCTGCTGTTTGAGGCTTACGGCGGTTGGGGAATCCTTTGACATTTTGAAAGCATTCAAAAGGATAAGGTATAGCCAAACATCCATGTGATCGTGAGGCCTTGATGTACAGACAATAATGTAAGTTGGCAAGTGTTTGAAAATGATCATAAAATCATCCATTTCTTGCAAGAAGAGGCTGAGTTCTCAACTTAAAATCAGAAAAGTTAGAGTAGCGGTATGGTGACCAAGTGGTACATCCCAGAGAACCACAAACAACCAAAGGGACTTATTACTTTGGAGTCCATTTTCAATCCTAATGATCATTTTAGGAAGGAGAAATAAAACATTCAAGTCAAGGGAGAAGATTCGGTGTCCATCTTGGTGGAAGAAGGAAAATCACTCTAAATTAGTAAGGTGACAATTGAGTGAGAAAGGTATTGTTGTAGCGGGCTCACATCACCCCTGGATGTAGATCGGCTTCTAGGTTGATCACTTTAGCATCCAGTGTGATTGCACAACATGGAAACCTCTCTCCAGTGTGGGACTTGTTAAGGCGAGAGAGGAATCTCCAGTTAGAGGCTGGTTCCTCAAACTCCTCGATTTAGATCTAATTCTTGCACAACTACAGAGGTTCAGGTCCTAATCCTACTCTAAATTGCAAGGAGACAGGGATAGAAGTGCAAAAATTGAAACTAACTAAAGATGGTGATGCACCAAAAGGAGTGGTGAATAATTTTTGTCAAGCAAAAAAACACAAACCAAAGATTGCAACATAAAACATACACAGGCTGATAAGATATAATTTAGGATATGAAATGAAGCAAATAATACAAACAGAGGACTCGAGACTCATTCACAAAGCTTGCATTATTATTTCCAATGTCAAAACATTGCATTACAACCCTCACAAAGGTAAAAACTGTTACATGTCTTTGAAGAGTCGATTCTTCTCAACAATCACTGTTGGAGGTGAAAGAAGAAGACTGCTATGCCCAAAAGATGTTCTACCTTTTAAAATGAGCCAAGTCTAGCTTTTACATTACATGGGTCGAGCCCAAGAGACAAACGTACAAAAAGGTGAGAGCCCATTCCTCCTTGATTACAGATGCATTAAAACGGCATGGGGTACCTTACAAACCCATACCCTATCATTTTTGACTGAATTGCAAGAGAATGCGACCCATTCTGCGTTAAATTTGGTCACTGAAATGTCACTTCTAGCCATGAACACGCGTCAGAGCTGTTTCTTAACTTTCTCTCTCCAGACTACACCAAAATTCAAGATTAACCCTAGAATCATGTAGAGAATTTCATAAGCTTTCCGTTGATATAAAGAACGTGTAAATCGAGCTCTGGATCGAAAGATATGGAGATCTACAGATTTAGGCACAAAGCAGAGCAAAAATGGATTTGAAATTTTTCCCACGCTCTGTCACCTGGATGACATGTGTCAAGCACTGATTGGATGCGTAATTCTCTCTCCTCTACTCACCCATAGGTTTTCCTTGAAAATTTTGACCTTTGATGATTTTGGAACATTTTTCACTTTTCCCCGTGCCCCGCCATTGAGGACACATGGCATGCATTGATTGGAGGACAGGCACGGGGTCTTTCTTTACTTTTAGCTTTTTGGCCGAAACTTTTTCCAAATTCTCTAACTCCTCCCGAGCTTCGTGCTTCCCTATTCCATTGGACACGTGTCCAATTCCTACTAGCTCGGGCAACGCTTAAAACCTCACCCTTTGAACTTTTAGATGTTTCCCTCTTGTGACATGTGTCGTGATTTGATTGGTCTCGGTCTGCCGGCTTTTCGCATCCCTCGCGTCCTCATGGCCTCGCCTGCCTCAAACTGCTTGGGAAAATTCCTCCGATCTGCCCTTAAATGGGCTTCTCTTGTCCCTTTTACTGCCGATGACACGTGGCGTAATGTGATTGGCTCTTGGCTCCTTCGGCTATCCACGTCTTCGTGTCCTTCTGTCCCAGATGTCTTGGCCCGAAGTTCTCTCGCGCCACCAATCCGGCGGTTCGTTTCCTTCACGTCCTCACGGCCCGGATGTCCTGCAGGCCTTACGCTTAGCGCTTAGTCAATTTTCCTCTGACCTTCAGCCGGTTCACCTTTCCGCATCCCGCGCATCCTCACGGCCTAAATGTCCCTTTGCTCTGCAGACTGCCTAGTAGCCTTTCGGCCGATTCACGCCCAGATGTCCCTCATGTCCCGACTATTGTGAGGACTAGGACTTAGCCATTTTTCATGATTTTTCCTGGCCCAAGCTTGTTTTCTGTAACTTTTTCACCTTTTCTCAGAACTTGCTCTTTTCTTCATAGATAGGGAGTTAGAAAAAATATGAGGGGACCCTAGAAACATGATTTTTACCTGAATCAATCTATTTTCCCGGACTTGAGAATTTAATGCATGTTATCAAAATTACCCTGGGGTGAATTTTGGATAACAATTTGGCGACTTCAGCGAGGTTACACCTGCTAAGTAGAAGATACTAGTTTCTTGAAGCCCATTAGGCATGGAGTCATCAAATATTCAGTTAGAACCCCAACCGACTCGAGAATGTGTAAGGAGGAAGATGGAATATCACCCGATGAAAGCAAGGACTGCAAAACATCTCCATGGACAGCAAGTCAGTGCCAAAGCACTTAGGGAAAACAAAACTAACCTACAAAGAAAACAATGTGCACAACACTTGGACGAATGAAAATCTAATCTAATATTTACAAAGTAGTGAGCTTCCCTCTAGAAGCAATGCTTGAGATAGATTCCATTGACCGGAATCTACAGGTTCTTCACCATCCAATGAGGCCAATTAAAAGCATTGTTGTTCTTGTACTTCGTGACCATGTATGGGCCACTCCAAATGACATCAAATTTTGAATGCCTTCCTGACTTTGCTCTATCCACATCCCATTTCAACACTAGATCTCCAACTTGAAAAGATCTATCCTTGGCCTTTCTATCATAGGTCTTCTTGATCAAAGCTTGATCCTTTTCCATTGCTTGGGATGCCTGATTTCGATCTCTTGTAGCTCCATCAACTCTGCATACCTCACCTCCATGGGCTCAAACTCTAGCAACTCCAGCTGCTTCATGAGTTCCAATCTTTGGCAACTCAAGTGACATGGGCAAGATTGCCTCTCTTCCATAGACAATCCTGAATGGAGAGTTACCTGTGGATCTTTTGGGAGTTATCCTATCAGCCCATAAGGCTGATTTCAGTTTGGTATGCTAAGACCTCTCGATTCTTGTCAAGAGTCCTCCTAATGATCCTCAACAAGTTCTTGTTTGTGGAATTGGCCTCAGCCATTACCTTGAGGGTAATAGTTTGATGAAGTGCTTAGGTAAATACCATTCTTGATAGCCCACTCAGTCACCTTGGATCCAATAAATGCCAATGCATTATCAGAGATTATTGTAGCAGGTACACCAAATCTGGTTGTTATCCCCTCATAAAAGTCTAAGATGCTAGACTCATTTACCTCTTTGAGTGCTGCTGCTTCTGCCCATTTGGTGAAGTAGTCTGTGGCTGTCAAAATCTATTTGTGCCCTTGGCTTGAATTGGGATTAATGACTCCGATGAAGTCCAAACCCCATTGCATGAATGGCTGGTCAACTGAGATTGGGTGCAATGGAAGGGCAGCAAGCCTCTCTTTCCTGTGAAGAATGCACAATTCTTACACCTCTTGATCCATGCATAGCAATCACTGAAGATTTTAGGCCAATAATAACCAGCCTTCATGATTTTTAGAGCTGTCACTCTTGGTGCAAAATGGCCACCACCGGTCCACCATGAAACTCTTCCAACACCCTTTGAATTTGATTTGTGCTAATGTATCTTAAAGCAGCACTCCATTCACATCTTTCTTGAACAAAACCCCATCAACAATGGCATACGGGACAACCTACAATCTGAAGTGTCTCCTTTGGGTCTTGTTCATCTCTCGGAGGGCATAGGCTTGTGCCTAGGAAGTGCATAATACCTTGGGTCCAGCAAGGAGTGGGGGTAGCATTGTCTTCTTCTTGCTTGCCACTTGGCTCATGGCTATCCTAGACTATTAAAACAACCTCTTCTTCAATGCATACTTCTTTTTGCTTCCCCAAAACCAGCTTGCTCACACAATCCTTTCCCTCTTACCAGCTTGGTGATCTTGATCTCAATGTCATACTTCATGACATGGGTGATCCAACCTGCCCTTTTCTCATTCAAATCCTTGTTGAGGAGGAAGTCCTTAACCCCAACATGTGAGACCAACAATTGGATCTTGTTGTTTGAGACTAAATGCTTGAATTTCTTCAAGCTTCTGATTACTGCAAGCACATGCTTCTCAATAAAAGAGTACCTCACCTCATAGTCATCTAGGCTCTGGCTGAAGAAGGCAATTGGCTACTCATCATTATCCTTGTTCTGCTGTACCAAAATGGTAGAAATAGTGTCATTACCTCCAAATGCATAGAGGATGAAATCCTTGGAGAAGTCCAGGTTGATGAGAGTTGGTGCTTGAGAGATGGCTTCTTTGATTGCTTCAAAACTCTCCTTGCCTTCTATTGTCCACTTGAAAGCCATGCTCTTCTTTAACATTTTGGTGATGGGCTTGACAAGGGTTGCAAAATCTGGGACAAACCTCCGAACAAAGTTTATCCTTCCCAAGAAACTCTGAAGGGATTTCTTGTGGCTTGGCAATGGTAGTGCTCTTATGGCTTCAACCCTCTCTAGATCAATTGCTAATCCTTCTTTGGAGGAAAATGGCCAAGGAGCTTTCCTTCATGTGCAAGAAAGATGTACTTTTTAGGGTTCAAAGACACTCTTAATCTCCCGCATCTCATGAAGACTTGTCTCAAATGAGAGAGGTGGTCTGCTCGCATTGTTGGAAAAAAAAGTGATATCATCAAGGTAAATCAGCACCACATTGTTAATCAAACCTTTGAACACCATGTCCATAGCCCTTTGGAAGGTAGCACCAGCGTTGGATGGCTCAAATGGCATTTTCCCGTATGCAAAAGTTCCCCATTTGGTTGTGAAGGCTGTCTTGAATGGTCCTCTTCCTTCACTATAATCTGATTGTAGCACTGAGTAGCCATCAAGTAATGAACACCTCTCGTGAGCCACCACCACTTGGAAGATTTGTTTCATGGAAGGGAGTGGGTAATGGTCCTCGAGAGAGGCTCTATTTAAGTCTCTAAAGTCAACACACATCCGATCTCTCCACTCTTCTTTCTCGAATCGAACTAAGTTGGCAACCTAACTAGAATGCTTGATTGGGAATATGATCCTTGACTCAATCAGCTTGTCCAATTCTTTCCTCATGATAGGCTCCATGTGGGGATTGACTGGTCTTTGTTTCTACCGAGCCCGCTTAGTATTTGGATACAATTCAATGGTATCTTTGAGCTAAGTTGTGATTGAAACCTTTCAAGTCTTCATAGCTCCAAGAAAACACGTCGGGGAACTCTTGACATAGTTGTATGAATTCATATTTTTCTTGTTCAGTTGTCATCCTCCTAATTTGCAATGGTTTGTTCTCTTCTACCAAGATGGATACTTGAATCCTCTCTCTTGACTGAATGCTTGCTTTCTCCTTTCTAAACTGGTCATTGGGGTTAAAAATGGACTCCAAAGTGATAAGTCCCTTGGGCAGCTTGTTAGTTTTTAGTTGCACCACTTGTTCACCATAATTTGTTGTTCCAATTTTCTTGATTCTTGGTGAGAACTCAGCTTCTTCTTACAAGAAATGGATGATTTGCTAGTCATTTTCAAACACTTGCCAACTAACATTGTTATCCGGCACTAAACGCCTCGAATCACATGGATGTTTGGCTGTACCTTGTCTTGTTGAATACTTTTCACAATGTCAAAGGCTACCCTACTACTTTGCAAGCCTTTGTCGCAGCTTGATTCTCCTTCCTAGGAATGGATTTGATGCCAAAACCTCAAAATATTCCATGAGGTCCCACACCCTCGCTGTTCTTGTAGCACTGAGAAGATCATTCTTGGCAAAGCATGTTGTCCCTTGACCTGATTTACAATCAATTCACTATCACCAAAGACTTGCAAGTTCTTTATTTTCTTCTTAATTGCCCAATGCATCCCTTGCACCAAGGCTTCATATTCAGCGAGTGTTATTGGAGCATGCAAACTGAAATCTAAAATCTGAATAGTACTTTACACCCCGAGGTGAAACAAGCATGGCTCCACCTCCTACACCTTGTCCGCTCCTTGATCCATCAAAAAATAGCTGCCATACCTCATTGTCATCTTTGTGGTTTGGCTTGGTGATGATAGGAATAGGCTGATTTTCTTCGTGTATGCAATAGACTCCTAGTTCGATTCTTCCACTTCTTGATAAGGGTCAAATGCATGTATCTTGTTTGCCCATTCATCAAGAGTTAGATCCGGATGCTTCCAACCTTGGTGTCGACTTCATCGGTGCTTGGGTAATCTTCACGATCAAATGCTTGAGCAATTGGCATTAATCGACTTGGAGTGTAAGGCTTAATGTGGAAATTTACAATAGGTTCGACCTGATTGTAGCCTTAGTTCCATACCTCGTTCGAGCAAAGATGTGTGACCAATCAGCGAGATAAATATCCCTATTCTTGGCTGTGAAGTCCCTTGACAAACAAAGGGCAAAGAGTGGTGGAAGGTCTATGACTGATACATCTTGTAAAACAACAACATTTGGACATGCATGCAAGGTAAGACTCAAATTTCTAATCACCCCAACTATTGTTACTGCTGTCCCATCTAGCTACACTACCCCTTTGGATATTGTTTCATACTAGAGCCCTAGCTAATCAGCTATCTGTTTAGGCATTACTGAGCTACTTGCCTCGGATTCTATCATGCAATTGTGCACTAGATGATTCCCAATGATCAATGAAACATAGAAAGGAGGGGGCTTTAATGTTTTACCTTGTTGTCCTCCATGATTTCCCTCAGGCTGGGCAGCATTTGTAAGCACTTTGTCTTACATCTGAACTTGCTGATTTGAAGTTGGCTAGTCCTTCATGGCAGCTTGCAGCAGATCTCTTTGGCTTGGGATGGATAGGGATTCCCACATTGATATATTGATGTTTGTCTTCTTCATCTGATCAATGATACTGAATGGTGATGAAGGATCTCTTTGTTGTCCCTTGGCTCGTTCCTTTCTTGTGCATGGGTAGCGACAACTAGTATTTGAGTTGGCCTAGGGACTGTTCTTGGCTTCCCTTGTGCATTTACAACCGGATTTTGCTTGTCAATCATTTGTGGAGCCATAGAAGGTTGTGGATTGGTTGGGGCTAATGGCTGTTCTTCACCCAAATTCCTCCTTTCGACCTTGTGTTGGCTGCAACACCTTGAGAAACTGCATGGTTCATGCCACAAAATCCTCTGCTTGCCAATTTACTAATGTGGTGTCATTTGGGGCTGATTGTTGTTGGAATGTTTCTTGTTGTTGACTATTTCCTTGACTTCCCTCACCCTCCACACCAGTGGTTGTCACCATTAATGCTTGATTGAGAGCACCATTGAAGCACATGGATTGGTTATGAGGCTCATTGCATGGAAAACACCAGTCATACTCCTGAGCAATGTTGTTTTGTGTTGGCACCAATGCCTTAGAGGCAAATATGGCATTTGGATTATATGGCTGAAATGGTCTATTGGTAGGAGGCCTTGTTTGATTCATATTTGCAATTGGATTAGGTTGCCTTTGTGGTTGGTATGGCTGCCTATTAGGCTGAGCTTGGGGTTGATAAGAAGGTCTAAAACCTTGGGCTTGTTGCCTCTTGAGAGTAACCAGCTCATTGCCTAGGTTTTGCAATTGCTTCATGACTTCTTGAAGCTCATTTGGGGCACTTGGAGATGAAGTGGAAGCTTCATTTGAACTCTAATTTCTAGGAGTGGGAGAAGGAGCCAAATTAGGTGCTTGATTGGTGTTTGGGCTCTCTAAACTTGGAAACAATGGCATGGGAGGTCTAGGTGCAAGTTTTCCAGCTTGGATCAAACAATTTTCAGCCCTAATGGCAATGCTATAAGCCATAGGGATAGTTATGCCTCCCATGGACTGAATCAACATAGAAATATCAGAATTTAAAGCTTTGAGATAGTAAAGAAAAGAACCTTCTACTGTTGGCCTGACTGCCATTGGAATCCTCTCCCAAGTCTTTTGAAATCTGAAGTTGAAATTGGTCAGCTGCTCATTGGGAGCTCTCTTGATGGTTGTCAGCTGCTCCAAAAGAGACAAGTTGTCTCCCTTCTCTCCAAATTTCTCATGAAGTGCTATACATAGCTGATTCCAATTTGTGATAGAACCAGCTCTAAGGCTCCTAAACCATTACAATGCTTTCCCCTTGAATGAAGATGCCAAAGAACTTGACAGCCCACTTGCATCTCATTGATCTCATGAATTACACAAAGGTTAGCAATATCTTTAAGATGATCACTGGAGCGATCTGATTTTCTCCATGAAGTAGGGAATGTTCTTCAAGGCTACAATAGGAATTTGATGTTGCGCATTGAGGGCAAGTGGGCTGTTGCTTGTGAAGTTGACGTAGGGGTTGTTTTGTGCCATTCTAATTGGTCTTAAAACCCTTGTTGATTGAATGAAATAACTACTGTGTGGAGGAGTTGAGAGAGTTCTGTTTGTTAGAGATGGGGACCTTTGAGTCCTTCTTCCTCTTTTCCTTCTTCTTGGAGATAATTGCAGGTATTCAAATAGCACTTCTTCTTCTCCAACTCTTGACCTTGTGGTGATTCTTCTCATGAGTTTTCAGACCTACACTGCTGAAACCAGTTGATTCTTCCCTTGGAGTCGCGGATATGCAAATAATAACTCCTTTTAAGTAATAAAATTATAGCAGGTGCACATCAACTTTTCTACAATAAAAATGAGACCTCTCGGTGCCACCGGTGTGCAAAAATATTGTAGTGGGCTCACAAAGACCCTGGATGCAGATCAGGCTTCTAGGTTGATCACTTTAGCATCCAGTGTGATTGCACAACATGGAAACCTCTCTCCAAGTGTGGGACTTGTTAAACTGAGAGAGGAATCTCCAGATTAGAGGTTGGTTCCTCAAACTCCTCTGATTTAGATCTAATGCTTGCACAACTACAGAGGTTCGGTCCTAATCCTACTCTAAATTACAAGGAGACAGGGATAGAAGTGCAAAAATTAAACTAACTAAAGATGGTGATGCACCAAAAGGAGTGGTGAATAATTTTTTTCAAGCAAATAGACACAGACCAAAGATTGCAACATAAAACATACACAGGCTGATAAGATATAATTTAGGATCTGAAATGAAGCAAATAATACAAACAGAGGACTCGAGACTCATTCACAAAGCTTACATTATTATTTCCAATGTCAAAACACCGCATTACAACCCTCACAAAGGTAAAAACTGTTACATGAGCTCTTTGAAGAGGTCTGATTCTTCTCAACAATCACCCGTTGGAGGTGAAAGAAGAAGATTGCTATGCCCAAAAGATGTTCTACCCTTAAAAATGAGCCAAATCTGGCTTTTACATTGCATGGGTCGAGCCCACGAGATAGAAACATACAAAAACATGAGAGCCCATTCCTCCTTGATTGAATATGCATTAAAATGGCATGGGGACCTTACAAACCCATACCCTATCATTTTTGACCGAATTACAGGAGAATGCGACCCATTCTGCGTTAAATTTGGTCGCTGAAATGTCACTTCTGGCCATGAGCACATGTCGAGAGCCATTTCTTAACTTTCTTTCTCCGCACTACACCGAAATTCAAGATTAGCCCTAGAATCATGTAGAGAATTTCATAAGCTTTCCGTTGATATAAAGAACGTGCAAATCTGAGCTCTGGATCAAAAGATATGGAGATCTAAAGATTTAGGGCATAAAACAGGAAAAAATGGATTTCAAAATTTTTCCCGCACTCTGCCACCTGGATGACATGTGTCAAGCACCGATTGATGCGTAATTCTCTCTCCTCTACTCACCCGCAGTTTTCCTTGAAAATTTTGACTTTTGATGATTTTGGAACATTTTTCACTTTTCCCCACGCCCCCGCCACTGAGGACACGTGGCATGCATTGATTGGAGGACAGGGGCGCGGGGTCTTCCTTTACTTTTAGCTTTTTGGCCGAAACTTTTGCCAAATTCTCTAACTCCTCCCCAAGCTCCACGCTTCCCTATTCCATTGGACACGTGTCCAATTCCTATTGGCTCGGGCCAATGCTTGAAACCTCGCCCTTTGAACTTTTGGACGTTTCCCTCTTGTGACACGTGTCGTGATTTGATTGGTCTCCGGGTCTGCCGGCTTTTCGCGTCCCTCGCGTCCTCACGGCCCGGCTGTCCCAAACTACTTGGGACAAATTCCTCCGATCCACCCAAAATGGGCTTCCTTGTCCCTTTTCTGCCGATGACACGTGGCGTAATGTGATTGGCTCTCGGCTCCTTCGGCTATCCACATCTTCCGCGTCCCTCTGTCCCAGATGTCCCGAACTGAAGTTCTCTACACCGGCCGATCCGGGCGGTTCGCATCCTTCACGTCCTCGTGGCCCAGATGTCCCAGCAAGTTACGCTTAGCAGTTAGTCAATTTTCCTCTGACCTTTGGCCGGTTCACCTTTCCACGTCCCGCGTCCTCACGGTGTTGATGTCCCTTTGCTCTCTGAGTATGCCCGTGGCCTTTCGGCCGATTCACGCCCAGATGTCCCTCATGTCCCGACTGTTGCGAGGACTAGGACTTAGCCATTTTTCATGATTTTCCTGGCCCAAGCTTGTTTTCTGTAACTTTTTCACCTTTTCTCAGAACTTGCTCTTTTCTTCTTGGACAGGGGAGTTAGAAAAAATATGAGGGGACCCTAGAAACATGATTTTTGCCCTGAATCAATCTATTTTCCTGGGACTTGAGAATTTAATGCATGTTATCAAAATTACCCTGGGGGTGAATTTTGGATAACAAGTATGAGTTCATACAACTTTTTCAAGAATTCCTCGATGTGTTTCTTTGGGAGCTATGAATATTTGAAGGGTTTTAATCCCTATTTAGCTCAACACACCATCGAATTGGATCCAAGTACTAAACCCATCGACAAAAACAAAGGCCAGTCAATCCACACATGGAGCCACTCATGAGAAAGGAATTGAATAAGTTGATAGAATCAAGAATCATATACCCTATCAAGCATTCTAGTTGGGTGGCCAACTTGGTTCTAGTTATAAAGAAGAGTGGGGAAATCAGATTGTGTGTTGACTTCGGATATTTGAATAGAGCATCTCTCAAGGATCATTATCCTCTTCCTTCTATGGAGTAGATTTTACTGGTTGTTGCTTTGGATCTCGAGAGGTTTTCATTACTTGATGGCTATTCAGGTATAATCGATTATGGTGAAAGAAGAGGATCAGGGCTTCAAGACACTGTTAGTGCAAAATCACAAAGGTTCTGCTCCTAAACTACCTCGCCACAAGCTATTCCAGTGCAGAAAGCTAATCTAATCCTAATCTAACCATGCCAAGGAGACAGAGAGAGAGAGAGAGATAAGGGAAAAACAGCAAAATCCTACACTAAAGCGGTGATACACAAGAGAAGGAGAATTTTGGACATCTATCAAAACTACCATGGGACAAAGAGAGGTGAGCAATGGGAAGGATGGACAGGATGCATCACAGCCCAAGGATAGATTTCACACGTAAAATGTCCCAAAACTCCATGAACACAGCTCCAGACCTGCAATGAACATTCAAACATGCACAAATACCTGCAATGAAGAGAGGCAAGAAGAAAACAAGCAAAAACGAGAAAGGATGGACAGATGCATCACAAAACACGTTTTGTTGCTTCAGAAGTTTACACAGAACATCATTCCATTAATAAGAGGAAAAAATGCCATTACAGAGCAAGGGAGGAGGTTCGAACTCCATTTTCAACCCTAGAGAAGAAAAGAAGGGAGAGCAGAGCAGAAAGAATGAACAACTTTTTTCAAAATGAGCCAAATCTGGCTTTTACATTACATGGGTCGAGCCCAGGGGACAAAAACATGGGAAAACGTGTAAGCCCATTCCTCATTGAATACCAACGCATTAAAACAGCATAGGATACCTTACCAACCCATACCTTGCCATCTTTGACCGATTTGGAGGAGAATGCGACCCATTCTGCATTAATTCTGGTCGCTGAAATGTCACTTCTGGCCATGAACACGTGTCAGATCCGTTTCTTGATTTTCTTCCTCCAGACTGCTCCAAAACGCAAGATTGATCCCAGAATCATGTAGAGAATTTTACCAGCTTTCCGTTGATATAAAGAACGTGCAAATCCGAGCTCTGGATCGAAAGTTATGGTGATTTGAAGATTTAGGGCACAAAACAGTCGAAAACGTGTTTTGAAATCTTTCCCGCGCTCTGCCACTGGATGACACGTGGCACGCTCGATTGGACGAGCAATTCTTTCCTCCGTCTTTCGTGGGCTTTCCTTTTTGAAATTTCCTTGTGGGGCCCTCAACTTGACACGTGGCACCATTTCATTGGTTCGATTCACCTTTAAAACCCTGCCCTTTGACTTTTTGACTTTTCTCCTTTTGACACGTGGTGTGATCTCATTGGTTTCGGCCTCCCGCTCTTTCACCCTTCGCGTCTTTTTGTCCCGGATGTTCCAAATGCTTAGTGCTCCTTGTGTTGATTTCGGCGAATCGGCTGTTCGCGTCCATTTGTCCCAAATGTCCCAGCTTGCCTTTGACCGACTTGTTCCCATTTCGCCTTTTTCGCCGGCTTCGGCCGGTTCACGCCTCTTTTTGCCCCGCTTGTCCCAATCATTTTTGAGACTTCTTGTGCTCATTTCGCCCGGCGATCCGGTCGGGTCTCCTTTTTCCCAAACGTCCCAAAGGTGACCCTCTCAGCCAATTTTTCTTCTTTTCTGGCCGATCGGCTTTTCGCGCCCGCCCATACTTTTGTCCCGATTGTCCCCAAATGCAATTTGGGCCACTTGGAGGCTTTTCGGCCGATCCGCGCCTTGACGTCCCAAATGTCCCGGCTTGCTCCCTTGAGCAGACTTAGCCAATTTTCACACTTTTTTCGGATCAACCTACTTGCCTTCTCGCAACCTTTTTTTCACATTTTCTCGAGCTTGCTCCTTTCACCCGGACAGAGAGTTAGAAAATTTCCGAAGGGACCCTAGAAACCTATTTTTACTTTGAATCACCAATTGCCTCGGGACTTGAATATTCTGATACATGTTATCAAATTTATCCCGGGGGTGAAATTTTTGATTTGGATAACAATTTGGCGACTCAAGAGGGCATCCACTGCTAGATAAAAAGACCAAATTACTGAAGAATCCATCGTTATGGAGTCAGTATAAGCTAAAACGTGATCTCAAGCAATCCATTGGGCATGGAGTTGTTCTCACCAAAACCACCGAAATGAACTGTGCAAGCAAAACCAGCAACACCAAAACTATGTACGAACTAAAAATCATACATGTCCCCAAATGGAACATGCAGAGTGTGCACGAAGCACTTCTTCATGAAAAAAACTACCTACTCTACTCTAGCTAGAAGCAAAGGCAAGCTAAACAAACCCTAACAATCAAGTTGTGAGAAATAGCTTCCTTTCTTCAAAATTGGCAGCCATGCAATTGATTTGGCACTGATCATGGCTGTTTGGATGGATGGAAAATCAACAAGAAGCTGGTCTTCTATCCAAATCATCAAGGTATCAACTGAAAATTTCAATGCCTCTTTTAACTTCTCTGCATTTGGATTGAAGAGGTATGGCAGCTGATCCTTGGTACTTTGTAGCTCATCCTCATGCTTAGAAGCAAGCATGACTGGTTGTGGCTTCTCCTTTGGCTCGAATGAAGCCAAATACCTGATTGGGCAAGGTCTGATCCGTTTGATATGCCCATAGCTCTGATTTTCAACTCCAAGAATGGAGTCTTCTTGTAGACCTTGAATGGATGGTGTGGAAGCAATGGTAGAACCCTTCTGCCCTTTCTCTTCCTCCACAGCTAGATTGTGCTCCTCTTCTCTTGGATTTGGAGCAGCTTCTCCTTCCTCTACTACTTGAAGAGAATCTTGCTCTTGATAAAACTCTTCCTCTAGCATGAAGTTTGTCAAGTCAAACTCTTCATTCTGCTGCTCTAGAGGGCAAGTTGGGGCTGCAAGATCTTCTTCTTCTGCTGCAACAAAATCAGTCCTGACCACCATTTGTTCTCCAACCCTAGCCTCTTCTGTAGGCTTAACCATCAAGGGGATCCTTGTCATCCCAAACTTGGCAGCCCAAACCTTCAAGTCGTCTGTTATTTCTTTTCTTTTTGGCTCTTCCTCTTGTTGTCCTTGATGACTGATTTTTTCAATTTCTTCTTCCCCACATGGAATTGGGGATGCAAGAGGAGGGATAGATTGAAACTCAACTGATTTGACATTTTTTTGTGGTGGTGGAGGAGGTGAAACCTCTTGTTTCTTTGGAGGAGGGGGTATTTCTGTTAGCTCTTGTGGAGGGGATGACTGTTTGGAAGGGAAGAGGAAAGAAGAATCGAGGTGTGGTGGAAGACTGAGAGGTGGAGACATGGATTCAATACTTGGGACAGCAGATGGGGAGTTTAAATGAGATGGTGCTGCTTGATTAATGGAAAGAAAAAAACCAGATGATGGTGTAGAACTTACCCATTGACAAGGTTGTTCAACAACAAGTCTGTAGGCCTCTATCTCTGCTGTCCATTGTGCAAGTTGGGGCAGCATCTTTATCATGAAGTCCAGCTTCTCTTGAGGGCTGAAGTGTCTTGGAAAAGGGCCTCCCCATGGACAAGGAGTCCTGCAACCAATTCTGAAAGCTCTCATTTGAGCTGTTGCTCTGGACTGCAACATCTCCACCTCCATCTTTTGGATTTTCTCCAACAGACCAGCATCTTGGATCTGATGGTCTTCATTGTATGCATACTCTTGCTCTTGGGAAGCTTCATTGCCAAACTGACTTTGGCACTGCTGTTCATATGAGTATGCATGCTGATCTGGAGGATTTGTAAAACATGTTGGAAGTGGAAAATACTGCTGTTGTTGTAAATGTGAGTTCCATGATGGAAATGAAGTCATGGTTGCACAACTTCATGGAATGGAAAAGAATGAAAGGGATGGAAAGAAGGATGAATGAAAAATGGATGGAAATGAATGGAAAGGAAGGTCTGCAACTTCAGAGATGGTTGTTGACCAGATGGAGTCGCCAGATGTGTTTGCAAGTGCCTCCAAAGGCTGAAATCTTCACAGGAACACATCAACCTGCAAAAGATGAAGTGAAAGACCTCTAAGGTCCCACCGGGCATGCCAAAACTGTTAGTGCAAAATCACAGCACCCCTGGATGCACATCAGGCTTCTAGGTTGATGTTCAGGCATCCAGTGTGATTGCACAACATGGAAACCTCTCTCCAAGTGTGGGACTTGTGAAACCGAGAGAGGAATCTCCAGAGAAGGCTGGTTCCTGCTCCTAAACTACCTGCCACAAGCTATTCCAGTGCAGGCAAGCTAATCTAATCCTAATCTAACCATGCCAAGGAGACAGAGAGAGAGAGAGAGGGAAAAACAACAAAGCCTACACTAAAACGGTGATACACCGTAGAAGGAGAATGTTGGACATCTATCAAAACTGCCATGGGATAAAGAGAGGGTGAGCAATGGGAAGGATGGACAGATGCATCACAGCCCAAGGATAGATTTCACACGAAAAATGTCCCAAAACTCCATGAACACACTCTCCAGACCTGCAATGAACATTCAAACATGCACAAATACCGCAATGAAGAGAGGCAAGAAGAAAACAAGCAAAAACGAGAAGGATGGACGGATGCATCACAAAACACGTTTTGTTGCTTGAAGTTTACATGAACATCATTCCATTAATAAGAGGAAAAAATGCCATTACAGAGCAAGGGAGGAGGTTCGAACTCCATTTTCAACCCTAGAGAAGAAAAGAAGGGAGAGCAGAGCGAAAGAATGAACAACACCACTTTTCAAAATGAGCCAAATCTGCTTTTACATTGCATGGGTCGAGCCTGGGGACAAAACATGGGAAAACATGTGTAAGCCCATTCCTCATTGATTACCAATGCATTAAAACGGCATAGGATACCTTACCAACCCATACCCTACCATCTTTGACCGATTTGGAGGAGAATGCGACCCATTCTGCATTAATTTGGCCGTCACTGAATGTCATTTTAGGCCGCCATTATCACGCATCAGCACCGTTTCTTGATTTTCTCTCTTTAGACTACACCAAAACTCGAGATTGATCCCAGAATCATGTAGAGAATTTCATAAGCTTTCCGTTGATATAAGGAACGTGCAAATCCGAGCTCTGGATCGAAAGTTATGGAGGTCTGAAGTTTTAGGGCACAAAACAGGTGAAAACGTGTTTTGAAATCTTTCCCGCGCTCTGCCACTTGGATGACACGTGGCACGCTCTGATTGGACGAGCAATTCTCTCTCCTCATCTTTTCGGTGGGCTGTCCTTTGAAATTTTGACTTTTTGATGATTTTGGGACTTTTTTCACCCTTTTTCCGCGCTCCCGCCATTTGGATGACACGTGGCATGATCTTGTTGGAGGACAGGGCGCGGGGCTTCCTTTACTTTTAGCCTTTTTGGGGAACTCAGCCAAATTCTCTAACTTCCCCCGAGCTCCGCACTTTACTACTCTATTGGACACGTGTCCAATTCCTATTGGCTCGGGCCAGCGCTTCAAACCTTGCCCCTTTGACTTTTGACTTTTCTCCTTGAGACACGTGGTGTGATCTGGTTGGTTCTCGGCCCTGCCGACTCTTTCGCGTCCTTCGCGTCTTTTCATCCCGGATGTTCCAAACGCTTAGTGCTCCCTGTGCTGATTTCGGGTGAACCGGCCGGTTCGCGTCCATTTGTCCCAAATGTCCCAGTTGCCTCTGGACTGTTTGTTCCCATTTCACCCGGTTCGGCCGGTTCGCGCATTTTTGGCCCGGATGTCCCATTGTGTTTCGGACTGACTCGACCTTTTCCCCCCGGTTCGGCCGGTTCGCCTTCGCGGCCCAGATGTCCCAATCACTTTTTGACTTCTGTGCTCATTTCGGCCGATCCGGCCGGTTCGGGTCTTTTTGTCCCAAACGTCCCGAGCAACACTTAGCCAATTTTTCTTCCTCTTTCGGCCGGATCGGCTTTTCGCGCCCGCGCGTACTTCTGGCCCGATTGTCCCAAATGCAATTTGGGCCACCTGGAGGCTTTTCGGCCGATCCGCGCCTTGACGTCCCAAATGTCCCAGTTGCTCCCTTGAGCAGGACTTAGCCAATTTTCACACTTTTTCCTCGGATCAACCTACTTGCCTTTCTGCAACCTTTTTTCACATTTTCTCAGAGCTTGCTCTTTTCAACCTGGACAGGAGAGTTAAAAAAATTCCTGAAGGGACCCTAGAAACCTGATTTTTACTCTGAATCAGTCAATTGCCTGGGACTTGAATATTCTGATACATGTTATCAAATTTACCCTGGGGGGGTGAAATTTTGGATAACACACCTTTACAACCAAATGGGGAACTTATGCATATAGGAAAATGCCATTTGGGCTGTCCAACGCTGGAGCTACTTTCCAAAGAGCAATGGACATGGCGTTCAAGGGTTTGATTAACAACATTGTGTTGATATATCTTGATGATATCACTATTTTTTCAAAAAATGTAGTAGACCACCTCTTTCATTTGAGACAAGTGTTCCAAAGGTGTAGAATATTTGGAGTATCCTTGAATCCTAAAAAGTGTATTTTTCTAGCCCATGAAGGAAAACTCCTTGGCCACATTGTCTCCAAAGAAGGATTAACAATTGATCCAGAAAGAGTTGAAGCCATAAGAGCACTACCATTGCTAAGCCACAAGGCCCTTCAAAGTTTCTTGGCGAGAATAATTTTTTTCGGAGGTTTGTCCCAAATTTTACATCCCTAGTCAAGCATGTCACCAAGATGTTAAAGAAAACCATGGCTTTCAAATGGACAGCAGAAGGTAAGGAAAGTTTTTAAGCAATCAAAGAAGCCATCTCTCAAGCCTAAACTCTCATCAACTGGATTTCTCCAAGGATTTCATCATCTATGCATTTGGGGGTGATGATACTATTTCTGCAATTTTGGTACAGCATAACAAAAACAATGATGAGCAGCCAATTTCTTTCTTTAGCCAAATCTGGAGGACTATGAGCTGAGATATTATTTCATTGAAAATCATGTTCTTGTAGTAATCGGGATCTTGAAGAAATTCAATCATCTAGTTTCAAACAACAAGGTTCATTGCTGGTTTCTCATGTGGGAGTTAAAGACTTCCTCCTCAAAAAGACTCCGAATGAAAAGAGAGAAGGTTGGATTACTCGTGTCATGGAGTATGACATTGAGATCAAAGTCACCAAGTTGGTCGAGAGAAAAGGATTGTGTGAGCAGCTGGTCTTGAAAAACACAAGGAAGCATGCAATGAGAAGGAGGTTGTTTTGGCGTTACAAGACAGCCATGAGCAAGGAAGCACTCAAGAGGAAAATAATGGCATCCTCACTCCTTTCTGGACCCAAGACATGATGTACTTCCTAAGCACGAGTCTATGCCCTCCAAAGATGAACAAGACCAAAATAAGACACTTCATATTACAGGTTGTCCCATATGCCCTTGTTGATGGTGTCTTGTTCAAAAGGGACGTGAATGGAGTGTTGCTAAGATGCATGGTACAAATCAGATTCATAGGGTGTTGGAAGAGTTCCATGATGGACCAGCTGGTGGTCATTTTGCACCAAGAGTGATGGCTCTAAAGATCATAAGGGCTGGCTATTATTAGCCCAAGATTTTCATGATTGTTATGCATGGATTAAGAGGTTCAAGAATTGTGCATTCTTCATAGGTAAATAGAGGCTAGCTTCCCTTCCATTGCATTCAATTTCAGGTTGACCACCATTCATGCAATGGGGCTTGAACTTCATTGGAGTCATTAATCCCAATTCAAGCCAAGGGCACAAATGGATTTTAACAAGAATGGCGATTACTTCACCAAGTGGGTGATCAAGCAAAGAGCACTCAAGGAAGTAAATGAATCTAGCATCCTAGACTTCTATGAGGGAATAGCAACCAGATTTGGCATACCTACTACAATAATATCAGATAATGCATTGGCATTCATTGGGTCCAAGGTGACTGAATGGGATGCCAAGAATGGGATCTACCTAAGCACTTCATCAAACTATTACCCTCAGGGTAATGGCTAGGCTGAATCTACAAATAAGAACTTGTTAAGAATCATTAGGAGGACCCTTGATGAAAATCAAAGGTCTTGGCATACTAAGTTGAAATCAGCCTTATGGGCTGATAGGATAACTCCCAAGAGATCTACAGGTAACTCTCCATTTAAGCTTGTTTATGGGAGAGAGGTAATTTTTCCCATGTCACTTGAGTTTCCAACATTGGAACTCATGAAACAGTTGGAGTTGTTGGAGTTTGAGCCCATGGAAGTCAGATATGCAGAATTGATGGAGCTCCAAGAAATCAGAAATCAAGCATCCCGAGCAATGGAGAAGGATCAAGCTTTGATCAAGAAGACCTTTGATAAGAAGGCCAAGGATAGATCTTTCCAAGTTGGAGATCTAGTGTTAAAATGGGATGCAAATAGAGAAAAACTAAGAAGGCATTCAAAATTTTATGCCATTTGGAGTGGCCCATACATGGTCACAAAGTGTAAGGACAACAATGCTTTCCAATTGTCTTCATTGGATGGCGAAGAACTGTAGATTCCGGTCAATGGAATCCATCTAAAGCATTGCTACTGAAGGGAATTCTCCACCTTATACATATTATCTTAGGTTTTCATTCCTCCAAGTGCTTGTGCACATTGTTTTGCTGTAGATTAGTTTGGTTTTCCCAAAGTTCTCTCGGCACAAGCTTGCTATTCCTGGAAATGTGTTTACATCCCTTGCTCCATCAAGTAATGTTCCACCCTTCACCCTCCTCCTTGCAGTGTTCTAGTTAGTTGGGGTACCAAACAAATAATTTGATGACTCCATGCCCAATGGATTGCTTCAGAAACTAGTAACTTCATCCAAAGCGAGGCGGATGACCCCTCCGAGTCACCAAAATTGCTATCCAAAATTTACCCTTTGCTCATTTTGTGGCTAACTCATTTCATTCTTCCCTCTCTTTTGCCTTAGTCATAATGTTTTACTTTTCAAGAACTTAAAAATTTCTAGAAATAGTACCATTGGATAGAGCTCATTCTCAGCTTTCCGTAGAAGGTAAATTTTTCCTCCTAACTCCATGTATTTTTGAAGTTATGGATCGATGAAGTTTCGTGGGAAATTTTCCTTGAAAGGCCCGTAGCCAATGAAATGGCACCACGTGTCCAAGGAAGTGGCGGGGTTGGAGGAAAACTTGGTTTTTTACCAAGTGTTTGGAAAAATTTCAAAAGGAAGATTTTCCCCCAGACCCGCTGCTAATTGGATCCTGCCACATGTCCAAGGGGAAAAAAATTGAAAAATTTGACTAAGTGTTGGCGCATGGAAAATTTGGGAGGAAAGGCCTGCGCCAATCATGTTTTGCCACATGTCCTATGGCATCGGACCAGCGGAGCACGGAGGAGAAGTTAGAATTTTGGCAAAGTGTTTTTTCCAAATTTCAAAAGGAAAATTATTGGCCCGCAGGCCCGCCAACCATTCGAGAAGGCCACGTGTCCCCGGGCACCCGGAATGGTGGAGCGCGGGGGAGATTGGGATTTTTTCCCAAAGGGATTGTGCAAAAGGAAAAATGTTTGCAGAGGGTCATGGAAAATGAAATTGTGCCACGTGTCCTGGATTAGTGGAAGGCAGGGAGAATTTGGGAAATTTTCCCAAAGGAAAAAGAAGGAAATTTCAAAGGAAAAATCACCCCCGAGCACGAACCAATGGAATCTTGCCACGTGTCAGGTGGCACCAAAAACTCAAGACAAGCCCGCATGGAAAATTTGAAGGGAAAGGCCCACAAAAATGAGGTTTTGCCACATGTTTGAGTCAAGAAATAGGATCAAATAGTGATGGAAAATTTTAAAAGGACAGGCCCACATCCAATCAAAGACACATGCCACATGTCCTCGGATCATCGCAGCGTGAGGAATTTTTGGAAAATTTTCCAAAGGGAAAAAAATGGAAAATGAAGCATCGTAACATGCCACATGGCACCTAGAATGGTAGAGCATGGGGAATTTTGGAAAAATTTCCAAATGACCAAAAAGTGGAAAATTTAAAAAAATTTGCCCGCCAATCTGATTTGGCCCTGTTTTTCCCTAAAATTTCAAACGGCCATATATTTCGATCCAAAGCTCGTTTTTCACATTCTTTATATAAATGGAAAACTGGTGAAATTATCTACAATATTCTAAGGTCATTTTTGCATTTTGATGGAGTTTAGAGAGATAAAATTGAAAAATACCTCTGGCACGTGGTCATGGACAGAAATGACGTTTCAACCACCATTTTTAATGAAGAATGGCTCACATTCTCTCCCAGCATGGCAAAAAATGTTAGGGGATGGGCCTGTAAGGATGCCCATGTTGTTTTAATGTGTTTTGGGTCAGTGGTTGAATCTCTCCCATGTTTTCCCACATTTCTCTCTCTTGGGGTCGTGGCTTGCACTGTAAAAGCCAGATTTGGCTCATTTTCAAAGGGTTGAACATTTTTTATGTATTGCAGGCTCCCTCTGTCACTTTGAAAGTGATTTTTGTGGAAAAATCAGACCTTTTCCAAGACTGCAACCTATTTTGTCTCTCAGGTGTTGTAATACAAGTGGTTTTTGATGTTAAAATGACAATACAGCTCTGTGAATGAGTTGTAATCCTTTGTTTGTGTTGTTTGATTCATTGTTGACCCTCCATTACGCTTATCAATTTGTGCATGAAGTTTTGTTACATATTTATGAATCATGTCAATATTCGTAAGTAATAAATTATCACCACTCCTTTGGTGCATCACCTTATTAGCACTAGTTTCAGCTTTTTACATTCTCTATCTCTGTCCACTTTGGAATTTAGAGTAGGATTTTGAGTTTGAAACCTCTGTATAACTTGTAAGTAATATATCCGATCGGGGAGTTGAGCAACCACCCTCTAACCGGGAGATTCCTTTCCCATTTTTCAAGTCCCACACTTGGGAGAGGATTCAATTTTGGTGCAATCACACTTGATGTCTAAAATGTCAAACTAGAAGTTTGATCAACATCCAGGGTGCTACCGATTTGAAACAACAGAGACTTCTTTTACTATCTTCATCTCCTTAACCTACTACATTTTTCATGCAAATACTTCCTCATGGTCATTAACATGACACTTCCTCTTTCATCACCTGCTTCACCCTTCAAGGGTATGAGACTATGCTCAATTCCACCTTTACAAAACTTGTAAACATTAGTCTTTCCATCATGCTTGGCTTTCCTATCAAATTTCCAAGGTCTACCTAAGAGCAAATGACAAACATCTATAGGTAGAACATCACATAATATTGTATCTCTATATGATCCAATTTGAAAATCAACAATACTTTGCTCACTTACTAAGATATTATGACTTTGTTTCACCCATGAAATGTAGTAAGGCCTACATCCAAATTTCTATAAATTGATCACTTGTTTTCAAGAAAATGGTTGGAGAATTATTTTGTGCATCCTTGCAATTGTTAAGCTGCCTTCTTTCCTGCTAGAAACTACATAGCCAATCTCAGTTCTATTGTGTTATCTTTCTTCCACTTGCATTGTTCCAGAATACCAATTAAAGCTACCCATTGCTCCAATGCTTTCCTTTTATTTTTTTCATTGCATTCCCAACCTCTGGACTCACATGGACACAAGGAACTGAAAGGATAAACTAAGGGGACCAAGTACCACACAACTAGATTACCATTGTTCTGTATTCTAGGTTGGAGTTATTATTGGTTTTCATTCATTTCTTCAAATTTGTTAATTCTGAATCGTATGCATTCAAATTATTCATATCAAATAGAGTAGAGAAATCATTGTCATAGTTACAAGCATTAGAATAGCTTTAAGTAGTAATCCATATATGAAAAATCTCTATTATTTTTTTGAGGAACTTCAGAGAAGAAAATCTTCCAAGAAGATTTGATTTTTCTCCTACTTATAAGACAAGTATTGAGGTTAGATTTACATTCATAGTTAGAAAATATTTCATTTAAAATAAAATAGATTTCCTTTCTACATAGATAAACATCCACATCTAGGTGTTTTATTTGTTTTAGGATTTAGATTTAATTAGTTAGAAGCTTTATTGTTATTTCCTCATTTAAATAGAAAACAAAAAAATTTACTTTCATTAGATTAGCTTCCTTTATTTCTTTATTCAATTTATATCTTGAAAATAAAAAAATAGCATAGATTTCCTTTGTTTAATTAGTTTGCTTCACTAGATTAATTCAATTACATCTTGCATGACAATTATGGGCCCTAGAGATCCTAGGGATTACATATTTGAACCAATAGTGCCTCAGCCAAATCTTTTGATAGCACTAGCAGACATAGATCAAGGTCTTAGAATTCACATCTTCCAAACAACCACAAATCCACAAACAATCACTGAATAGTTAAGAGAGTTAAACATTGAGGATGACAAAGCGTATGAGTTTTGGTCAAACCAACCCAACTATAGATTTCCTTGAAATTATTTAAACATTCACATTAATAAACAAAATGCATGTATGACTATAAACAGACCCAAACAAGAACAAACATTTGGTTGTGACCCATTAGTTCCGTAAACTGGATGTAGGAGACATTTTTACTGACATAGATACAAGATTACGCATACAAGTTGCTAGAACACCAGTGAGATATTCCAAGAAAATTACACAACTCCTTGTCTTAAACGTAGAAGATGAAAAATCTTATGAGTATTGGATAGTTGGAAACAAAGTTTGATCATTCACATGACCATACAAGGACCCCAACAACCAAGAACATTCGGAAGTGATCCTACAGTCCCACAACCAAATGTGCCAAATTATTTATCGACATCAAAAGCGAGTCTATGCACATTGGTTTTCCATACATCACCACTACCACCTAATATCATATCACAATTTAACGCTCTAAATGAGGAATCCCAACCAACCCTCACATTTTGGAACACTCTTGCCAACCAGATCTGATTTTGTAAATCCATGCCTCTTTCATTTGTTCCATGACCTTGTCTAGACAGATTTATGAGGCTCCCATTGGCTTCCCACAAATTCTGAAACTGGTAGAAAGGATATCTATAGAGCTCGATATCAATTGGAGTCATTGTGGTTCCATCCTTTTTGATCCATCCATCCAAGCCATACAAGTTAGAGATTATTTCATTGCGCTTGATGAGAAGATTCCATTATTATGAGTTGAAGACAAGTGGATTTCCTTGATAACTTACCCATACCATTTTTCCCACATTTCACTCATTATCCACACACAAATTTCTACATCGGCTGCCTTGGCATATACTTGAGGATTCGATTGCAGGTGAAGGTCACATGTCATTTTTCATCTACAGAGTGACACACAAAGATAATGTTGGGCTAGTAAGAAGTGAGAATCCCCTTTTCAATAATGTTTACTCGATAAATGCACCTACATATATATATGAGTATTATGGGAAGACTCTTTCTTTGGTACACATTCATAACTATGAGAGATAATGGACACAAGGTTAGGAAGCTTTACCACCATCTCTATGGGTGCATAAGTTCTATTCCACTTTGCGTGAATGAGCACGGGCGTGGTATGTACATGTTGAGCTCAAGAAAGATAATGTAAGATGGTGAGATATGACTGAAGGTATGGTTCATACATTTGATTTTTTTTCTAATAAACCTCTAGTCCATGAAGCATTGTAGATCATGAAGTGCATCACATTTTAGGATAATGCAAAAGTAGAAGATCTTATCCTCAAGTTACTTGGTGAACCCGATTCCAAGGCACACGTGGATGCTAAGGAAATAGAGGAGATACAAATGTGATGCACCTTAAGGGAGAAAGAAAAAGGTAAAATGGTGTACCTTTTTGATGATTAAGAGGTTGATATTTTGGGGATTATCCACACAAAAGGTGTGTGAAAAGTAATGGATACTATAGATGAAAAGGCACACAAGTACAATTCTTCGATGAAGACCAAGAAGGTTAATATTGGCGTTGATGATATGCCTAAGGAAGCTATCATTTTAGATTATTAGTCAGAACAAGAGGTAGCAAATATCATCAAGATCTTACACAAATTATAGGACTTATTCCCATGGAGCTATCATGAGTTCAAGATCTTTCACCCTCATTGGGAGAAATGAAGATTAAGCTGAAAGAAGGTGTGTGTCCCATTAGGAAGAGGCCTTATAAGATGAATCCAAACTTGCACATGAAAATGATGGAGGAAATTTATAATATGCTTGAGTCTAGAATTATTCCACCAATCAAGTTATCTGAGTGGGTTATCCCTATGTTTATTATAATTAATAAGGATAGGCATATCATGTTCTATTTGGATTAGATGGAACTTAATGTTGCATGTGTTATAGATACTTTTCCTACATTCACGTAAGAAATCCTTAAGGGAGTTGTAGGGTGAGATTTATTCCTTCATAGGTGGATTCTTAGGCTATGCCCAAGTGTGCATTACACAAGAGGATCAAGAAAAGACTACTTTTACCGTTAAATGGGTAAGTTTTACATATATTGTTATGCCTTTTGGATTGAAGAACGAATAAGTAGTATTATCGTGCATCGTTATGCAGGACTTTCATGAATTTATTCACAAGTTCTTGTATGTTTATCTAGATGATTAAACTATCTATAGGTTGGTTAAGGATAACTATGATAGTTTAAGGCTTATTTTTTAGAGTTTTAGGTAGTTAAGTATTTATCTTAACATTAATAAGTGTATCTTTACTACACCCTTTGGAACTTTACTTGGGCACATCATTTGTAAGGAAGGATTGTTGGTAGACCCAACCAAGATAGTTATGATTTTGGGATTAGAAGAGCCTACCAATTAGAGTGAATTCTATGGATTTATGGGGCATATTGGTTATTATCAAAAATTTATCAAAGGATATTCAAATATTGACGCGTAATTGGAGTAATTGATCAAGGCCAAAGGAAAATTTCATTGGGGTGACGTGCATTGTAGGTGTTTGATACCTTGAAGGGAATATTAACTCTGCCCTTATTTTTTCTTTCCTTCTTGAAAGAAACCCTTTCATGTACATGTTGATGTCTCTAGTATTGAAATTGGAACAATCTTTGTACAACCCAGAGAGAGTAATGTGGATCATCCTATATGTTTTGCAAGTAGAAATTTGACACTATCAAAGTAGAATTACACTACCACCGAGCGTGAAGCATTTTCTATGATCTATGCACTTCATAATTTTTGACATGTACTTTTTGGCTACCCCCTTCCTATTTTATACGATCATATGGCTTTCAATTATTTATTCAACAATCCTATTTTGTAGGGGCTCATCTACAAGTGGATAAGTTTATTTCAAGAATTTGATTTTATAATTGTTGGCAAACCAGGAAAATAAATTCAAGGCCTGACCACTTATCAAGGATCAATTCTACTTGAGGAATCATATAGTATTGAGGAAATTATGCCTAATGTGTAGTTATTCAAGTTGAATCGTGCATCTGCATATTTGGAAGATATAGTAATATTTTTTCTCACTAGACCGGCACCAAAAAGGGATGAAAACCTTGAAGAAGAATTATCTTGCTATTCGAGTGACACCTGTCACTCATTGGAGGAGACATGTTCAAGATGGTCCATGATGAAGTCTTTTGCAAGTGTGTTATAGAACATGAGCATGGAGCCATTATAGAGGAGGCTCATGGAGGTATTGCAAGAGGACACTATGTATCATATGTAACTATTGCACATAAAATCCTTCTAACTCGGCTTATGGTGGAAGTTCTTATAAATAGATACCAAGGATTTTTTCAAAGCATGTGATCATTATTAGTACTTTAGGAAACCTAGACATAGAGATGAAGTTTCGTTGCGACCTATAGCATTTGCAGAACCTTTTGATAAGTTGGTTATTGACTTTGTAGGACCAATTGCACCACCTACATTTAGGACTAGTACATGTTATATTATTACTTGCATAGATTATTTGACCAATTAGGAAGAGGTGGAACCTAAAAGGATTTTACTATAGACATAGTAGCGATTTTCCTTTGGGAAAATATCATTAGCATGTATGAATGTCCATTAAGCTTGACTAGTGATAGAGGAACTCATTTCTTGAATGAGAAAATTAGAATTTTATTGGCAGAGTTTATGGTGGCACACCATAAAACTACCCCTTATCACCCTCAAGCTAATGGAACTACAAAATATTTCAATAAGATTTTGAGAAAAACTTTAATGAATATTTGTGATGTTGGAAGAAAATATTGGGATGATAAAGTGTCATTTGTACTTTGGGCTTACAAGACCATGTATAAAATGTCAAATAAGGCCAAACTCTACTAGTTGGTGTTTGGCTTAGAGGTATTACTACCTCTAGATTTTTTTTTACTATCCTTGTGTATTGTGCACATTTGGACTATTGTATGAAACAATTATAGAAGACCACATTGAGAAACTAATGTAACTAGATGAGTGGTGCATCATTGTGTGTTGGAGCCAGAAGACTAAGAAGGTATAATACAAGGCTTGACATGATAACACAGAGGAAGATGGTTTGTGGCACAATGAAGTGCCCACACGGATGATTTAGTAGTATTATTAATTACTAAGGACACCATAAGGTTATGAGTGACATGCATGCTAAGGAAAGGCATTGAGGAAAGTAAAAATTACCTTAGATAGAACAAGGTGTTTTAAAAAAAAAAGGGAAAGTACTTTAAAAATTCAAATGAAGAAAAAGTGACTTAAAGGTAAAAAATAAGGCGATGGATTTTTTAAAATAATTAAAAGTTATAAAAGTGGAAAAATCTATTCATTTTTCACCTTGCATTTGAATTTAATCAAGAAAACACGTGACTTAGTGTGATAGAGTGAATTAAGTGACGAGAAAACCTAGTCGGTGTGTAGAAGACTTTAAGCCATATCTCCTTGGGAGAATTTTGAGTGGAAGAGGAAGCACAAACAGAGTAGGGTTTACAAGGATTGAAATTTAAGTGGCTAGGGTTCATAGGGCTTGGGTGTTTTTTTTTTTGAAAAGAGGAAAAATGAAGTTTATAACACAGGATGCATAGGGCATGAGTTTTTAGTGAAGAAGTGATGAGAATGGAACCTAAGAAAGTAACTTTGACATCCCCTAAGAACAATGGTAAGGGCCAAGTGAAGATGACTAAATTTTTATACCCATTGGAGGAGTTATACTTAGAAATGAAATACCCCTAGGTGTGATAATAGCTAAGTCATAGAAGTCAAAGATGAAAAAGTGCAAGATCAATGATTTTAATCATTGAGCACTTGGAAATGAGGAAATATTGAATAAATATTTACTAAGATAGTTTCTAGGAAGGAACTCTAAGGGAAAAATATTGATGGACAAATCAGTAAGGAATAGTCACAAAAAGTGGTGGTTTTGAAACTATTTGAACCTTTGCCATACTACGGACCGGTCCACCTTTTCCAATGGCTAATGTCTAGGGTGCATGAAGATTATTTTTAATTTTTATAAATAGATGTGGATTAAAACATGTTTTATTAAATAGGTAATAGGTTTGTAGGAGGATGGTGAAGACCTATACCTAGACACTGTTTGATGATACAGAGATTTAAAATTGGGCAATAAATTGCAATATGATAGATTGTGTTGAGTCATGCATGTTGATAAATTAGTAGACCCTATAAATAAGGTAGCATCTCATCTGGTGATTTACAAACTCATAGCTACTAAATGGTGGATGAAATTCAATAATAAGTTCTTCTATATAGTGCATAAGATGATGTAATAAGACATGGAATAACATCATCAAATTCATTTTTGATGGGATCATTGAAAAAACAAGGTAGAATATTGAGGAAGGGGAGAATATTACATGGGGTAAATTATTTTTCTCATTATATTTAAGGAGGTTAGTATCCCTAATTGTCTAGATGATGATATGTGGATCTACCTACCACAAAATTGGTCCGTGAAGTTCAATTTGTATATTTCACATGTGAGGCTTCTTTCAATAACCATTAGAAGGCTCACTTGGATAAAGTGGTATAGAAGAATGTGCACAAATTTTGACAATGAATAGAACATACCCCGAGAGCTACTTGAAGAATTTGGGGATTAGGAAAATTTTGTAATCATGCAACACTTCTACCTTATAATGTTCATAACTACCAATGGAGAGATGGGGCCATGGTGTAAAATCTCATTTGTATTTATAGCTAAGTAATTTAAGTACTCAATAAACATGATTAAAAATGCATAGAGATTGACCTTTCATGCGAGATAAGGTAGATTCATACCAGAACACCTTATGCATCACCTACGATATGACTCTAGGCTTGCATACTTAGAGACCACAGAGCCAAACAGGTTTGGATATGAGCCCTATAGTGAACTTCAAAATCAAGGGAATGATATCCGGGTATTTTTGGTTTTTGCACCTAAGGAAAAAGATGGAGAAGAGATAGAATTATGTGACATTCCTATACCATAAATGAAGCAAAGATTTATGCCCCACCTAAGAGGAGTTGCTAGGAGTCTCCATTAAAGGAGGAAAAGGAATGTGGGCTTGATCAAATATGAAGGAAGGAGATGCCCTAGAAAAGGAGAAGGCACGGTGAGGGTATAGGAACTTCACGGTCATCCTAAGAAATTCAATCAAGACAAAGAGAGGATGCAAAGGGACTCAAGTGGTCTCTAGTGATGATGTGGAAGAGAAAGTGACAACGAGTTGGATCGTAAGAGGTTTGTGAAAGGAGACAGAGAAGGATCTACCTATAAATTTTGATCCCAACCCTAATAGGGAGAATAACATAAGATTTCACATAGGAGAATTCACTAGTGCATGAGGAATATCCTAAGGATACTAAGAGGGATGATGATTCCTATGTAATCAAAGAGTAAAATTGTGTAGAAGGTGAAACCAGTTCAAGTACATTTACACTCGAGGAAAAAGGACAAGGTGGTAAGGAAGTGATGACCACCACGGTCTCCACACATGGACTACATCGATGACCCCATGAAGGTGTTAAGGGTATAGTTCTATAGAAAGGTTACCACATAAAATTTATATGGATGGAACCTATTGGAAAAATAAGGAGGAATCTCGAACATGAAGAATATATTATCATGGAACATACATACACATGTAGAGGAGTCATAGCTTGATATAAGTAACAAATCCCTCACTCGTGCTTGAGCTGAAGAAAGATCTAGGTAATAAATACAAGCATGTTGACCCCATGTACTTAACTAATGAATAGACATGTAATTCCTTGAATAAGATAGTTGTAAATGTTACATGGAGAAATATAAATCGGGGGTTACCATGAACACCATGGTAGAGGACAAGAAGAATAAGGAAAAATAATTCAAGGCTTGAAGAATGACCTCAAGGGGAACATGGGCATACCAAGGAGGCATATGAAAAGGTAGGAGCACTTGTCAAGAAAATTATAGGTGTATGTCCCTCTCTTGTAATCTAGGATTGTGTGGATTACAATGATGAGATGGAGTATACTATGGAATTACTAGGAATTATCTTATTGAATATAAAAACTGGTGTGGGGCCATTAGTTGAGGATTTGGTAAAGAAAAAGAAAAGAAAAAAGTGGTGTGGAGGCCAAGGTTGACGAACTTAAAGAAATATTCACGTAAGTCAAGGAAGTTGTCGGCAAGGTGGAATTTTCCTTTAATAGGTGTCAAAATAATGACCCTATCATCAGCACATTTGTTACTAAGGAAGAGGTAGAGCTCAATGTCATTCGGGATAAGAAACCAACTAATAAGGTTGAGAAAACAAATTCATGGTGGAGATATCGGTGCGAAAAAGAATTAATTAAGGTCATAAAAATATAATGGAACTTTGAATCTAGCAAATTCAGTTGTAAATTATAGAACATATGAATATACTTTGGAAGGGGTAAGCACTTTGAGTTAATCGTGGTAATCAAATATTTGAAGGAGCGAGTGGAGGATCTAGCACCTAATCAAATTACAAGAATAGTATAAAAAGTGCCGGAGAGGTCGGGAGGAACTTGCAGAGAGAGAAATTTTTGAAGGAGAGTTAAATGCAAAGTTTCCAGAGCTCCTCTTACATCATAAAGCTTGGTGTGGCTGATGAATAGGTGGAATTATCGTACCCTAATTTTTTTCTTTATTCTTTAGATATTATTTTATTTATTTATTCTCTAGAGGAATAAGTTTTGTTACCCATTCTTTGAGGATGGGAAATGTACTTAGTGTGGGGTAATGTTGAGAAATCAAATTGGCTGAGTATAATCAATGTGCATAGGTCTAGGGAGGCACGAAGGTGTGCATGAAAGAAGGTTGGAGTAGAACGTGAAGGTTTATGCTTGACTAGTAAAATCTAGGGACTTAGCAAATTCCTTTAGTATGTGGCTAAAAATATAAGAATAGAGGAGGATTGGCGTCCACATAAGATCTATAATTAGACAATATCTGGATGTATTGGGATGCGCACAAAGGGAATTAAATTTGGAAAATCACATGAAGGGACTAAAAAATATCATGTATGGGTCAACCTAATAATAGATTAAAAGTAGGACTTATCTTTAGGTTAATCTATTATTAGGATTGTTGTAAAAACATGCACGCTTTATGGCTATTTTTGGAATGTAGTGCATTTTTATATTTTGAGAGCATGCCTATGTTTAGGAGATTGCATGGGTAGTGAAGGTAAATTCCCCACCCCTATTTATATGTAATGAATTTATTGTTATAAACTAATTTGCAAATGTAAGATGAAGTATGAATGAGCAGTAGATAAATATTTTAGGGTTTTGCACATGGATGTGTTAACTAATGTAACAAGTGGTTATGTATTCATCTTTCTGGTTATGTAATGAATTATATTTAATGATGGATAATTATGGCTGGATATTGATTGTTCATGGATCTAATTATGGTAACTTAACATTGTAATTGGTATTAATTATGGTTTACTTGGATTAAGTATTTTCCTTATTATATGTGTTTCCAAAGTGACATGGATGTAATGGTTATTATGTTTGATTGGTTTCTTAGTTAATTTCCATGTTTAGCATGCATGCTTTCTGTTAAGTATCACAAAGGAGAGACCTAGTATCTATTCACACTTCGGGTGAGAATTTAGATCTGTCTGAATAAGGTTCTAGTTTGCATAGCCTTTGAGTAAAATTAAGGACTACACACATATTTAATTTTATCTATAGGTTGATGACCTCATGGATGGTGACAAACTCTAATATGCTATTAACTCTAAGGATGAACTCATGAACTAACTCCCTAAATATAAATCCAATTCCCAAGCCACTAATTAGTCCATCGTATCCCCTCTACAACACTTTTTTTGACATGTCCCCCTTCTTCCCCTTCTACTTATCCACATGTGAATATGACCCCACCCTTTAAAACATCACCATTAGCTCTTCTTTACATTATATATTTCATCCCACCTATGGTTTAACCGTACTACATATGGCATAAGGATCATAGGTATGATGTTTCAAATTATAGATCCTATTGAAGACATGTGAAGAAAATAAAAGGGGAATTCTGATGATACCAAAAATTAATCCATGTAACCCTCTTCCATGGTACCACTTTTTTGTTCTCACCATAACATTTTCTAACATATATATGTTAATTTTTAGGTTATATCCTAAAATTTTGAAGTTCATAAACATTCTCCTTGTGTATCTAAGTATTGATCCTGATATCCTCACCACATCCTTCCATGCCACCATTTAGTTATCACTAGACTCATTATTATCCCCTTGTCCCTCACTTGATATCTATCATGATGTTATAACATGGATATTTAATTGGATTGACAATTATCTCTTTTCCACATGATCAAAATTCCATCATGGTATCAAAATTTAAGACAACCTTAAAGACCTTATTATTTACACTCAACATCAAATCTTAGATGATGTCTTATAATGATATTACTTATATTGATCTCAATATCAGCAGCATAGAACACCAAATAACACCAAAGTATAAAGAAATGATCACAATATGCAAGTATAATGACTTATCCACTTCAAGGGGTAACATCTAAATCATAAAATAAGAATCAATTTCTCAATATGATGATAATATCCTATACTCTAACTCCTATATATACATTTCTATATTATCCAAATCCCTAAGGCCGACCCACTAAGCATAAATAAATATGATATGAAATTATAAGATATTTTGTTATCCATGGGTCGGATATCCATATCCCAACATATGCCCCGGGGTTAAGGGTGTAGCATACCTCTCACCTTCAAAGTAACATTGTCCCCAATGTTGGCTCATTCTGATGTTTCTTCACATAAGTGCAGTCCTCAATGTTGATGATATTTGGATGTTTTTACATGAAATATTCCTCCTCCTAATATTTTTTCATTGTAATGGATCTTGTCCTTTATTTTATACTTGTGGATTAACTTCTTCTACTTGGTGTGCACTCTATTCTTTGACGGCTTAAAAATTTGGGTATATCTTTAAGGTTGGTATGGTAGGTGCTATATAGGCTAGATGTTGTGTATCTTTCACTATAATCAATTGTGAGTTATGATCCTTGATGAGTTGCATTTTATGAGAGCTCACACATTGAGTAGACTTTAAATGCAACCCTATAAACTCAAACATATTAGCTTGTGAAAAAAATGCATGAATAATTCCTGAAAGTTCATTTCAATTATACCTAAGGTTGTGAGCCATTAGACTCCCAAAAAAATATCTACTCCACCCATATGAATAGAAAACATAGGGGAATCTAGCTTGTATTCTCCCATTTAAAGTTAGATACTAAGGTGTTCCCCGAACAATTAATTGGACTTCCATCTGTAACCATGACCTACATTTTTGGGGCTGGATAAATAAAATAATATAAAAATTTAGCCAACTTATTATTGATAAAATTATGTTTGCTTCCAAAGTCAATCAATATTGTTACTTGATGTTCCTTTAAATGACCCCTCACCTTGAGGGTTTTAAGGAGATAACACCTAAAAAATCATGACAAGAAATATTAGGTTGGGAATCTCCTAACCCTAGTTCATCCATAACCTTGACTTATTTTTCTTCATCTTTAACTTCATCATCAATGGCCTCCATGTAGAATAACTTTACAATTAAAACACAAGCCTTTTTATTATTTCTCTTCATTTTTGAAGAGTCAATCTAATAGGTTGAGGGAGTGATGGTATGAGAGCTGCTATGATTTCAATGTGTTCCCTTCATTAGAAATTATCTTTTATTCTACCCTATGTTCCATGATAATAGAATTAGAATCCTTAAGTGGATTAAACATACACACCTCATGCTCAATGTGGTCCTTACAAATCCTAAGAAATAGTTCATTCAGATTCTCTTCTGTAATATTTTCCACCCACAAGGATAGGTTTTGGAATTGATGAACATAATCCTTAACCAATATTGTGTGTATTAACTTTTTAATTAGATAAAGTAATTCTCTTAAATGTTAGAACTATAGTGCAATTTCCACTCTTTGGTAAAAAAATTCCATGTGACATTGAGACCACTCTTTTTCCTTTGAGCACATAACCATCGATACTAGATGAATTGGTTAGGTTCAAGATACAAGGATGTCATGGTCACCTTTTGTCTAGATGGGATTTGATGTAGATAAAATAAATTCTCCATTTGGTTAATCCAATTGAGTGGATATTTTCCATAAAACTTACACATTTCCACTTTTGGCATCATGTTTTGGGCCTATAGAGTATTTGGATTTGGATTGGTTTGGATAGAAAATCCACCATTGAATTTTTTCCACCTTGGTTGATATAAGGCTGATGATGAATCTTTATATTTGCATTGATTTGTTGCATGATATCATCCAAGCATTGATTGATCTTTTCCACATCTTATTTTTGGGCCATTTCATACTATAGGCTTCACAGATCATACTCAAGTTAGATTACTTTAAGATCCACTATGGTACACCCTGAAATGAGGATACCATAGTTACCCTTCTAAATCCCAATCCTCAACTACTACCTCTTTAGCTAGGGTTCTATCCAAAGTGACATAATTTTTTTGTTTCTTGTGGAAGGCCTCACCATTTTAGGAATCAAGGCCAAATTTTAAGGTTTGGGATTTCAAGAATAATTTGTCTAATTATGAAAAATCTCAAAGAGAATACTAAAACTGATTTTTATCCTCTTTTTGAAAATGTAAAGAACTTGGAAATTTTTCACAATTTGTAGCCTATAGAGAAAATTTATGAAAAACTCTAAAATTGATATAACTTTTGTAAAACAAGTCAAAAAATATTGAAATTTGGAGAGGATTTTACTTGGATGATTTTGTAACACCACAAAAATGTATGTTGGGCCTACAAGCATATTAATGTGATTAGACTACTGAGGGATTTCATGGGTCATAGGAGACCATATTCAGTTAGAGGTGGGATTTCTAAGATGGAGGGCCAATTAGGCCTTCAGAGATAGGGGTGAGAGAGGGGTGGATTGGTACATAGATCGGTTTATAGAGTTGGATGTTGATCATATTAGGTGGTGGCCATATCAATATTTCCTTCCATACATATTATAGATGTGGATTTAGTGGGGATGAGGAGGATGATATGGGTATAGGGGAGATGGCCGGAGATGATAGAGGTCATTCATTTTGACAAGGTGAGATGAAATTTTTGAGTTGTTTAGTTAGTGCCTCATGATCTAATTTTATATAGGAGGGAGGAGTTAGATAGAGAGTTACCAAGTCATACTATGGAAGACCCATTGGAGGAGGAGGTTGTGCCATGGGATGATGATAATGATGTTGGAGTAGGAGTGGGATACTCGATTGGCATACAAATAGCATGGGAAGCTCGGGGGGTTGGCGAGGAGATGGAGGTTGAGGTTGAGGCAGCTCTAGGAGGTGGTGGAGATAGAGAATGAGAGGATATAACAGCTGGCACACTTGCATGCTGAGTTAGATTAGATGATAGTAGAGAGACACAACCTTTTAGCAAAGGTGGTATGTGGTTACTCGAAGAGATAATGATTTATGCAAGAGAGGGACAACTATCATGACATAGGGAGTCCTACAGGCCCACTTTAGATATTTGGATACTATTGTAGAAAAAAATTAGTCAATGGTGTTCACGAAGCACCATAGGGATAAGGAAAGATGGCACCCCCTAGCATGATTTCCATGGATAGATATAGGGCACTAGCCATAGAGGCTAGATATTACGAGGGGATTTATTTTAGAAGTTTCAAAAGATCCTGCGCTATTGGGAGAATATTTAGAGGATGGTGGCAGAGGATATGGGTCGTTTAAGAGCATGGTGAGTGTGGCACAACCACAATGAGTAGAGGGAAGCCACGAGTGTGGTGGAGATGCATAGGGATCAGGTGTTATGCCTTCCTAGGAGATGAGGACTTAAGAGCCTCATATATTCACTTTGATTTTGATAGCATTTACTGTTTTGAGGAGCCCCCACAGGGGTCGTGATGTATTGATATACATTTTGATATATGATATATGGTTTTTTCATGGATTATCATGTGTTCATTATGTGATGTGATGGATTTTAATTTGATATGATGATGATTTTAGATTATATGTCATGATGATGGCTTTTAGATTAGATGTGATGGTGATTTTAGATTGTATGTTTGTTTTATATTTGATGATGATGGTGAAATAAATATATGATTAGATGTTTATTTGGATGTGCATGTGTATGGATGATGATATAAATGTGTGATGTGGTAACATGTTTTGTGTTTAAATTTTATCATGATGATTAGAATGTATATGGGTAAGATGTGATGGAAACAAATTAAGAATGAATGTGATTAATGATAAATGTGTTGTAAGATAGATAGATAGCATATAGGTGATTGAGATGAAGAAAGATGTGCTGAAAGAAAAATGTGATATGATTAGGATAAATATTCTTCACAAAAATGGTAACCTATAGGTGTGAACAAAACTACGTTATAGCAAGGAATGTACAAGGAAAAGATGCCTCCACCTAGATAGGAGGTAAACAAAAGGGAATCTATGTAATACAAGGCACATGCAACCAAAACTAATGCTAGAAAATAACCAATGATAGTTAGTCATTTCAAAGATCACAAGGAAGCAATGGATGAGACAATCTCATAAACCTAATGTTGACATGAAAAAGAGGTTTGAGATGAAACTTGTATAAGGAAAGAGGGTTCTCCAAAAGTGGCATTCCCTAAACTATGCCCTAGCTAGTAAGGGGAATATAAAGTTGATCAATGTGGGAAGCTTTCTTAGTATGCTGATAAAATTGAAGGCTAATCAATGTGGGAATCCTTAAAATTCTAACAGGAGTAGCCATCCTTTAAGGGTATGGTCTAGTTTATACAATATATAGATGTCAAGAATAAATGATAGTTTTCCTTTGAGGATTGGTGTGTGTGTGTGTGTGTGTGTGCTTTTGATTTTTTTTTCTCTCTTTTTTACATGAATAATTGTCCTTCAATGGATCGGTATATTTTTGATAGTTTTGGATTTTTGATTTAAGCATCCGTGATTTTTATTTTTCATGGGGAGAGTTAGGACTAGTTGAGTAGACCATTTATGAGGGGATAAAGAATATACAAGAGACACCCTTAGACCCTTTGCATGGTTCCAATAGGTGAATAAGAGGGTGATGGATGCGATGATTGTGGAGTTCTCACTAAAGGGGAGAACCTATCCATAAGGAATATGCTACGAGAAGAGACGTGTTTCCCATATTTAAGGTCACATATAAGAAGTGATAGAATACCACATAATTCTAAATAATCACAATGAGATATGGAAGAGGATGAGATCAAGGAATGATCTAAAGATATGACTAAGGGCACATTGGTAAATGTGTTAACAATAAAATGGTCACAAGTGCAATGCATTAAGTGGTTCCACTTCTGGTTTACCATGAAGGGAAGCTAACCAATAGTATCCCAACCCATACTTGTGTGTAATAACATATGGTTTAATCCAGTTAGGGAAAAAATTTCCACATTGGCTTCTTTTTAGAGTGGTGTCATTTTGATAAATTTACAAGGTTGTCAACATTAGCGTCACATTAGCAAGATGGGACAAGATGGACAAGTGAAAATAAGAGTGAGTGTTGCCTATTAAGGAAGTGAATGGTATGTGTTTAAGATGAATAAATGGTCCCCCGAGGGAAAAGATAAATTAGGACCAGATGAGATGAGTTAAATAAATATTATGAAATAGGCACCACAATGATGAGTTTTAAAGCAATTTTGCTTCAAAAGGAAACACATATATGGCCACAAAGGTGGTCGTAGGAAAAGGGGATAAATGTACGATCGAGATAAACTGAGGTAGATGAGATAGGATGATGTCGAATATGGAAAGGAACTAATTCGTGAACAAAAAATTCCTAGAAAGAAGTCCCCTAGTGTGGGAGGATGAATCGATGAGGATGAGAAAAATATGTTAAAGGATCAATAATGGAGAGGGATATGTTCTATAGAAAAAAGGGATGTGGATAAGATAATGGATTTCAAATGATATGGATGTCAAGAAGATGGTATATCAAGGAAAATAGTATCGATGAACAAGGGAGGACCCTCATCAAGAAGAGTGATAAGAGATGATGTAGATGGGTGAAGAGACCCAAGAATATGATCTAATGGAGATGCGATAAAAGGGATTGGATGGGCTATGGATGAAGCAGTAGATGGAGAAGGAGACTCATCGAGGAGGTCCTATCACTTAATAAGATCATGGAAAATAGTTTGAAGGGCCTTACAATGCTCAGTGTCATGGCTCAGAGTGTGATGATAAACATAGATGCAATAGGGATCAAACCATGAGGGCTTTAGATGGTTTGGGTAGAAGGTTCTAATAGGCGGGAGTGTGATGGAAGAATTACAGAAGAAAATGTTAGAGGACCTCTACATATGATTTGATGTGGGCACCAGGGAAGGTTCTATAAGATGGTGTGGATGGTGATGGTAAAGGTGGATTGGGTCGGGGTATAGGTGGTCTAGAATAAGATGGAATGGTGGATGATTTAGGCCTAGATGAATATATAGTTGGAGGTATTTTTGATGAAGGTAATGGACCTACATGGGAATCATACTATTTGGATGGGCTGATTGGTCACGATGGAGGAAGGGTCATATGACGAAGGATGTAGCCTAAGGATGGAAGATGTAGATTTGGTCTTGATAGGAGGGATGTCGATCTTCTTGTGAGGATGCTTGATGGATAGTTGTGGGAGGATACCAAGGTTTTTAGATTTGGATTGTTGAGGAGTGCCCTTAGTAGGGATAACAATGATTTCGATAGGAAAATCAGAAGATGGGGTTGTGGCTAATGGAGGAAGTAATTTTTGCATGATTTTTTCTAAGGAGGATGGGAATTGGTTCAATGTAGGAAGATCTAGTGGTGTCGATGAGATGGGAGGATCACATATGGTAGGCTGCAAGTTTAATTTCTCTCCAATATTTCTCAAATGATGTAGGTGGTGTAGAAGAAGGAGATAATGGGGATGTGGTCATGATAGTCGATGTGGTAGGTGTGGGAAAAAGCATAGAAAGAGGAACCAGTATGGAATCTAAGGATGACACAATAGGAAAAGGTGGAAGAGATGTGGATGGGGGAACAAGGTCTAATGTAGTTGTTGGGAGCCCAAAATGTTGGTTAATTACAAAAGGGCACGTAGGTGCGCAAGGAGAAGGTGTGTAGGATAGGGTTTAAGGAAGGGTTTAAGAAAACCCATGGCACACATGTGGACAGAGCTAAGGTTTCAGGACTTAGCCATATTGGGCATTTTGGGCAGGACATGAGAAAAGCATGACTGATAATGAATGAGTGGATAAGGTGCCAGCTTGAAAACATGATGCCCATGAAAGGAATATGCTTAGTGATGGAGGATTCCAGAATACCATCATTACAAGGAGTGGAGAGCTCAGGATATGAAGGAGCATGCTTCTATGGAGGACCACTTGGACACTTAGCGATAGATCTATAGCCCCTGAAAGCAATTCGGTGGTTGAAGAAACCTATATATACAAGCACCCACATAGTAGAAAAAGGATATACAAGAGGAGAATATAGAGAGCAGAGCTTTGCAAAAATACTGTGAGAACTCTATGGGATTGGGTAGAGGCTATATAAGGAGTAATTTATTAAGGGGTTAGGTTATAAATTTTTCTTTGTATGGATGATGGACATGATCCTGTAGTGATGTATGACTTTGGTTTGATCAAGATGTGGTATTATAATGGACCCATTGAATGTAATAATATTACAAACATGAATGAGTATGATGTAATTAATTCAGTTCATATCTATATCTTTTCATTTCTATTCATGGATGTTATGGAATAGATGGAAATCATTATGTATTTTCCTTTCCTGTTGTAATTCTATTTGTTATCTGTAAGTACCCTCTATTTGGAATGAATACATTTTTCTAGAGGCCATTCTAAGCCCTATGATGATTGTATGTCTCATTTCCACCTTTATTCATTAATTTCATGACATAGATGATGGTTTCCCACTTAACTCACATAAAAGAGAGACTCGCACCCATACGCATGCCTCGGGTGAGTGCCTGGTCTGTTGGGTAATAGGTTTTCACACATGGGATTTATTTCCTTTGTGATGGATGAAAAAATGACTACAACATGTGGTTTAAGTAGATTCAAACATGGGATCGATAGTATAAATAGATGTAGATATGGAAATAGAAAGGGGTGTTTGGATTATGCAGTTAATAATGTCTATGTGAGATGGCATAGATGGAAGATGGGTTAGGGTAAGGATGGAATAGGGATGAGTGTCAAATGTGTTTCTTTTGGGTGTCTCAAGAGGAACATAGGTGGATTGAGGAGATGTGACGGGTGTGATAAAAGATGTGGATGTGGGAATGGTAGATGTTGGAGGACTAGATGATGTGGGCATGGGTAAAGAAATATGTGATAGTGATGTCAAGATATACTAGGGTGGACTCGTGGATGTGGAAGAAATAATCATTGTGACAAGTGTGTGTGGGAGAGATGTAGATAACAATCTAGGAATGATAGGTGTGGATATAGAGACGGATGTAGTCAAGGCTAGTGTGGATGTGGTAAGAGTAGGACTAGTTGTTGATGAAAGAGAAGTAGTGGAGGTTAAGGTGGTAGGTAGTGGGATCGTGTATACATTTGATGTGAGGATATCCATTGAAGGTGTGGTTAGCATGATATCTAAGATAGGGGTAGATGATGAAGATGGTAAAATAGATGTGGGAGAAGATGTCCTGATGTGTGGTGTTGATTGGGAATGGGTTAAATTGATGTGATGTAGAAGGTGAATATGAAATTTATGGTGGGGGATTAGTAAATTTTTGTCCGATAATGTCACATGGTGAAGATGGGATTGTTTAGGGGGATATAAGAGCATGGTGATAAGTAGGATCATGGTAAGATGATGGGGATGGGGAAAGAACAAGAAGGTCTGATATAGAAGGCTCATAAGGGATGTCCCTAGGTGAGATAGGTATGTTGGATGAAGGGGAAATGTCATAAGGTGAAACATGATTTGTTAATTGATATCTATGGAGGAGGAAGTCACAAATGGGGTTCTCGTGGGGAATATCCATGATTGAAGTGGGTATGGTGATGTCGAGATGACCTAGGAAGGGCATGAGGTAATGGAGACAAATATGGTGGGGTAGAAACAAGAATGGTGTGAGGTGATGGGGATAAAGGTGATGGGGATAAAAAATGGGCTATTGGTTGATATGATCAAGAAGCGAGAGGGCCTACGGTGGAGATAATCATAGATGGGACTAGAAAAAGGTCTATAAGTAACAAAGGGTTTGGGTGGGGTCATAGTGGACTACCTGATAACTTCTTGAGGAAAATTTTTGTTCCATAATTAAATAGAAAAGACAAGTAAACAATTCCTTTTATGTTTTGATTAAGAATGTGGAAATAAAATGGGGTCTGGATAATAAAGAACCTAGAAGAAGGTGAACTATGTCTATTTTTAGGTAAGTTGTGGATGGGAAATGTCTGAGGTGTATTTCTATTGGGTGATCAAATCCCAATCATTCTCTTTGGGAAAAGGAAGTATATTTATGTGTTAATTGATTTGTGTTGTTTATGTTGTGTGTGATAAATGTGAGATGTAGAAGATTGAACCCCTACTTAAACTATATGAGCAAGCAGGATGTAGAAAAGAAGGGTTCTTTTAAAGCCAAAACAAAGTGTTATTTTCAATGAGAACGTAGAAAAGAAGGGAAAGTACAATGCAAAATGAGAAAATAGGGAAAAGAGGAATACCTGGATAGCACTTTTCCTATTTATCTACACTTTTGAGTGATGAGTGATCCAGACAACAAATCTAACATGAGCAAGTGATAAATTAAAGCCTCACACTTGTAATGTTAGTAGAAAAACATAGAATATAGAAAAGAAAAATATCACCTAAAGGGGGTCCCACCAGGCATGCTAGGAATTTTGTCTAAATTTCTCGTTCGTAATGAAGTTAATGCACTAGCTACTAAAGAAACTAGCAACTCAAAAATGATGGAGGGTTTATGTTACCTCGGATGTGATATGGGTGCTAGATGGATGATTCTTGCTGCAACTTGATATACCTACAAAACTGGAATAAAGATGGATTAGATAGATATATGTGGGGTTTCCCAACAATGCGGTTCTAAGAAGTGATTAGCTTCCTTTTGTAGATGTCAACCCCATTTTTTAGAAAGAGTGATGTAAAGGATGAAATTGCAGAAACAAGAATATCACTGAATTTGGAAAGATGATGAAATTGATCTAAAGCTAATTAGATGACAATAACTATAAATTGACTATTACGTGTGCGGATCGATGGTAACCTAGATTATGCGAAGTAGGTCGATGGTGACATGGGAGGAAGATCTAGACTATAAGATGAATATGTATACCTAAAGGGTCTCGAATGCTAACGGAGGATGACAAAAGCATGTGTATGCTGTGAGTAATCTACAGGAAAGAACTAGAGATAGAAACCACAGGAAATGGTTGAAAATAGTAGTAAAAGGGATTTGGATGAAAAAATAGACTTGGGTTGATGGAAATATGACTGGGTTAGCGGTTACTTATAGTAGAATTGGATAAATTTGAGGATAAATGGATGAGAAAGACAACCTACAAGAAAAAGGCTAACAGGAAGGTTATTGAAGAATTTCTAACAAGTTATTGTTGATGGTCTGAACCTATAAGAGATTAGATATGAGAAATACCTAGATAATATGATAAAATTTGAATAAAGAAACATGATGATAATGATAAACCTCATGACGGATGATCGTGAGAGATGAAAACATGCTAAAAATATGTCCAAAAGATCTATGGATGTCTCAAAACTTCTCAAGGCACGAGGAAGGATGCTCATGCTGAGAGAAAGCTTGAGAATTACATGCATCTGATGCTGAATAGAAGGAAATCAATTAGTTTTAAAGGGGTCAATGATGACCAAGTTGGGTCACCACCGATTGTGGGGAAATTTTCCCCACTGGGCATGATTTTCTTCTTTTGATGGGATTTTTGTGTTTTTAAAGATTGGGTGAGTGTTTTAAGCATGTAGGTGGGATTAGGTTGTTTGGGGATGAATTTAAGTTAGTTAGGGCATAAAAATAGATATGGTAAAAGCTATAAAATCAAGGTGATGTGCTTGTAGGATAAAAGCATTCTAAGTATAAGGTTGGTTAGGGAAATGATAATTTTTATGATTAATTAATTAATAGGAAAAATGATTAATACGGATGGGATAATTAGACATGTGAGATATTAAATGATAAATTAATTAATCTCACTTAATTAATTAATGAGGATTAGATGGGCATTTAATTAAATAAGGGGGATGATTAAATAAATATGCACACATGGGTGATGAGAGTATAGATACCGAATTTAGGTATCTATGATTCCTACATTTATGAAAAAATAAGAAAATAAAATCATAAAAAAGTAAACATACATCAAACACCAATATCAAATACATATGTCATCACCAATAATATATTATATCTCTCTATGTGTGTGTGTGTGTGTGTGTGTGTGTGTGTGTGTGTGTGTGTGTGTGTGTGTGTGTGTGTGTGTGTGTGTGTGTGTGTGTGTGTTAATTATCTTATGCATCATCAATACAATCTTCATCTCAAAAATAAAATACCCATCCCACAATTACTCCTCCCTCACATGGAGTTTTTATGATTTTTGATTTTATGGCATTTAACTAGTAGCCCGCAAGGATCATGACAATGATGTGCATCTTGACCAACCCCTAGAGTTACTCCCTCTTCTCTATAAACCCAAACATCTAACTTTATAATGTATGTTACATCAATCACCTAACACGTAGTTGCTACACATGTATCTAATAGTATCATTACCTTCTCTCATACTAATTTTTCTTATGTGTAAAGAAGGCCTTGCACTCAAGAACATCATATCTCTTACATTAATTATTGCCTAAGCATTTGTATACCTCTAAATATCATGTGTTATCTCTCCCACAAGCCCAAAGACACTCATGGGGTCTCGATATACCATTAATATTCAATCTACCATTATATATGTATCTATTAAGTCTAACATATCATCCAAAATCTTATTTCGTACACCCTTAATCACTATATGGAATTCAATTATGGTATTATATACAAAATAAACAAACCACATACATAATTAGTAATATAGTCAACATTTATTCACCATCATAATTTATATTATCATAATAACTAACTTTAAGGAGCATATGGCTCATCAAGATACTCCATTATTATGGCTCCATCTATATGGCCTCCCAAAATTGGCCCATCAACATTATACCTTGATCAAAGGGATCCCACCAATCATACCCACCTATCTCGGAGAAAAAGTATCGAGATGCGGTCTCCTCGGATCCTCTACTCTCTACCGTAGTTTTCCCATAATATATATACTATCTAGGACTCCATATCAAAAAATAAACCTTCTATAGGCTTCCATAATTATGGATTATAGTGTCATCCTTAGGGTATCTCTACTCTCTTCTCCTTTTGGGTTACCTATCTCTTTGGGTTTTCCCACACCTCTATCACCTACGAGACCATCCGTAACTCCTACCCCCTCTATAAATCCTACTCCCACGTCACCTAGATATGGAGTATGGGTAACGCGACATGGTCATGATGGTGGTACTAATACCACTAGTCCCACTCTCTCTCCTCTCAATATAAAATTTCATGGTTGATACTATGGAAGAGGTATCGAGCACATGATTTAGGCACCTAAATTTTAATATAAATTTATCAACCATGAGTATCTTCAAACACCACATGTCATCCCTATAATATCCAAGGTCCCCTCTATGACCATTGTAATCATTTAATTAGTTCATTGATCCACTGTCCCCCTATAAGTATCCCATACTACCTAATCTTATAGAACCTATATCAAGAAACTATATCCCACACTTCCATAATTTTTGGGCCCTTCTCCCCACTTTGTACCATCCTTAGGGAATCCCCTAATACCTATAATTGTGTATTTATATGCCTATACATTAAGAAATGGTCATATGTTTAGGTTACCAATAATATAATAAGCCCCACTACCTATGTTTCCACATGTTAATTTTTATAAATCATGCACTAATTTCATCCATGTAGCTGTTCTCAAACAAATAATATGTCAACCTTTAATGAATCCATGTATTCTAATAATACAAATAAAGGTATTATTTCATCTACTTTGTGGTAAAAATTCATGCCACACCCATTGCAATTATCACTTTCTAGATATCCTAAATATGGGTATGAAACACAACACTCAATCAAACCATCGGTGAACTCGAATGATACTCATAAGTACCCATGTCCCACCATGATACGGATCCCTTTATGTAGTGCTTGATGGCATGCCACAAAAAATTTCACCCCTTGAATGGGAATCCATGTAATCACATGTACATCCTATAATTTCAAGACAACCTCTATCTTCTTTCCACCAGCCCTCCACCTAGAAGTGTTAGACTTGAACTCTCAAAAGAACAAAAAAATTTCTATAAAATATGGATGTAATGAGATCCACACAATTTTCATAATTCCTCCAAAATGGAGGCCTTATAGCTGTGAAATATACTATGAAGATAACCTCCACAATAACTATGATAACCATGATATATCCACTAATCTCCATGATTAAATCCTCCATAGAACACATAAACTATCATCTAATGATTAAAGATCAAATCTACATCCAAACTAATAATTAAAATACATCTTTGATTACCAAAAATTAAATCACATAAAATAATTCTAAAATACATCAGCCACCCTAGCTTAACACCATCGATCATTGAGAAAAAATCACCCTTTCTCTACTACATTAGTCACCTTAGAGAAATGTCATCAGCCATCATAGAAATCTATCCTATATTTAAATAAATCCTCCATCTAAGTGGAAATTCCATTGGCCATGCTAAATAATCTTGATGTCATATATCATGATATGATAAATCATTCTAACATGGCCAATTCTACTTATCTCAAGGGTCTATGAAATTTCTAGCAATAAATTCAAAAACCTAACCTAATGAATCCAAAAACTAAAATTCTCCCAAATCCACCTTTACCTCGACCTGATCTACATTTTGACTATATTTGGGGCCAATGTTTTCTAGCTAAATTAATACCAACACACATTTTTATCATTTTTCACCTATTTACCCTTTCCCATTATAAAAAAAAACTACCATAGGATTCACACCACTACATGCCCCATATTGAGCACATGGTACTCTTTTCATAATCACTAAAATCACTCTAATCAGATATTCTCATAACTCATATTCTCTTAAAATCCCAACTATCAAAGTGACAAATGAATTCCTCACTTTACTATTTATATAAATTCTTATCACGAGTTTTGATGTAATTCCTACTAATCCTCAAACCTTTATATCTTTAAAATAAAAAACACAAAAAATCCATATATTGCACCATGATCATGGGAGTGAAATGACCATTTTTACATATTGAATGTACCTCTACAAAACACCACTAATAATCCTCATTTTTCACTTTTATGCTCTATTCCACCACCCCATGACTTCTAGTTAGGTGATTTATGTATTATTTTATTAATTATATTTTAATGTTTCTTTTCATTCTTGTTTATTTAAGGTTACAAGCACCTATTGCACCCTTCACAACAAATCCAAGTGACAACTGAATGTAAGTATGAGGTAGGTATATTCCATCTAGTGGAGTTCATTTTTTTAGAACACTTTCATTTTTTTAAAATTTCACCATTTACTTTCAATATATATATATATATATATATATATATATATACAAACCTTGTTTTTTAATCTTTCAAATTATTTCTTTTGTGTAGAGTTTTTATGCATCTTCCTCTAAGTGGGTGCATCAACGATCTTTCCAATATTTGGTCGTGATCAAACTTGGTCACATGGGCTGACCACAAAATTTGAGAGATGATGTTATTAGGTCATATTTTCATTACCATTTCCTTATTTCTTCCTTATGCTCACACATTACACCCATTTTGTATGTATTTATCTCATTAAGTCTCCATTTTTATTCTTAGTGTGCATTATTATCCCTATTTTTGGTAACCTTGAAGCTTCTTCATCTATTTCTATTTACCTTCTAAATTCCATGTCACATAGTTTCAACCTATTTTCCCTTAGGGTTCCTCAAGGTTGATACCATCACCTATATTCGATGGTTTCCATTTTGGTTTCTCCATAGCTGACACCATCACTCATGGGTGATGGCATCAGGTACATATACTCCACCACTCTTTTTTTCATTTTCACCAATTCACCATCAATTGATCATACATAAAGGCACTTATAACTTATATCTTCACACTAATTTTTAAGCTTTGCTTGTTGGACTTGAGGAATTTGATCTTACCCTTTTGTATTTTGGGTAACCATAGTGAGTTATGATTAGATATCTTCTTATTAAGATTTTCCCTTCTCAATTTTATAGAAATTATCTTTTGGTCTTGTTATCTCTGGGTAGGATTATGCATCAACGATCATACACATTTTATATGTAATTATTTATAACCCTTCTTCCTTTTTTATCTTTCACTTGTATATTTTTATTGGTCATTTATTGTTAAATACTAAAGTACATGTGTGTTTTTTAAAATCAATTTTATTGTATTATTATATAACACCACTTAGATTTATACATCCATTAATTAATCTTATTTCAAATCCTAATATGATATCTATATTTATCTTAGGTATAAATCTTGAGAACCTATATCTATCTTAGGGTTAAGGTCATTATCATCAAGGATTATGACATTATTTCTCCTTAATAACCTTTGTATCTACATCATGTATCTAGACTTAGATTTTCCCCTATATTTGAGAACCCACTTAGGAAATTATCTATACCCATTTTAAAGGTTTTAAAAGTGATAACCAACATGAAAATTACAAATAATCATGAAAAACTACATATGTAAGAGCATTTACACCTAGGGTTATAATCTAAAAATTAGTTATTGTGTTATATATTATTTATTAAATTGTACTAGATAATTATTGTTATGAATAAACATGTTTTTGAGTAGAACACTTGGTTTAATATAACATGGTATTTATGTATCATGGATTTTCATTATATCTATCTTTTCAAAATGGTTATATATTTTATGCATTGTTTAATTTATTTTCAAAAACAATACAATTATATTTAGTTTATACTATATTTTTTATTCTTTTCCTTTGTTATCTATAGCTTTAAGAACTATAGATAGAAATTTTAGTTTTATTATCAATATAATTACAAAATAGATATTGATAATATCATTTATATATCTATTTAGATTCACTTCAAAGTTTTAGTTAGGAACATAAGCTGTGGTATTGCAAACTTTAGACTCATAATGTAGTTGTATGATGTATGATGTATAAAAGATTTTTATCATAATTATGAATGTTGTGTAGAAACCCCAAGTGTTTCTCATTTTTTCACATGTTGAAGGTTCCTCTTGAAACTAGGGGTAGTATTTTATGATTTCTGAATAATAATTTGACATTCAACATGTATTGTATGATATCTATATATAATAAGTTTATAGGAATAAATGTGTAAAAATGGTTTGCACATTTATACTCATTAAAGAAAATCACAACTTACAAAAAGACGTGGGTATCCACATGTGGCATATATGTTTTTTCAATAAATATAACCAAGAGGTGTCCAGCCTAACTAGTTCACCTTTTTGTAGCATACTCTCATCATATTCTGTATAGGTTCAAACAAAATTTTACTAACCTTATAAGAAACATTGAAAGCAATGTGACAATTAAGTGCAGAAAATAGTCATTGTAAAAACATAAAGAACATGATAGATTAATGTTTGACAAGACATGTGTTATTTGTGTAATCTCAAAAGATATCATATACATAATAAATGTAATAAAAATAATGAGGAAGTCAAAAGTAACTAAATTCGAACAAAAAACACCTATATAGTGTTGTAGACATTCCCCAAAGAGTGGTTTTAATGGGAAAGGACTAAGTTGATGCCTATCATCAGGTATCAATCTACATGTATCCTACATCAAGCTCAATATACCTCATGAATGCATGTGTGTAAATATTATATAGAAAAATATGTTATTTATCAAACAAATATGACAAACAACATGCACAAAATAACAATATAGAAAATCAAAGCATGAGCAAGTCCTAATTTTACATTATTTACAATGATGTGAATGTTTTTATATTATAATTTGATTATTTGAATGTTTATTTCCTTTCTAAATATCTATGGACAACAAATGGGTAGCACACAAGCTAAAAAATAATATCCTCATAAAGAGGCATGTTAAGCCTAGAAGGTGAAGGAGACTTGGGCAACATGAGCGTCGAAGAGAAAAGGATACTTTTTTATTGACTTTTTAGAAACAATTATATGTGTCATAAGACACCTAAGTGGGAATATTCATGATGAGTGGTATGCATAGAAAGAGATATGGAAAGATTCCTATGAGATAATGACCTATAATAAATAGTATATGACCTAGATGACCTAGAATAAGACTAAAGAGAGTGTGATCCACTTGAAGTATCATGTGAACTAGAATACATATGCCTAGATGCATTAGGAGTGATTTATGCACTATAATACCATGTTAACTAGAAGACCTATGTATATATTCACTAGGATAGGGAGGAGTAATGACATTTCTTTTGATAAGCCACTTAGGTATATGATCCTCTAATGGGAGACCCTAGCTACAACCACTTTTTGATTATGAATAAACTTAACATGTTGGTTTAATATGGAAGGGTAGCTATAAAAACTCATATCCAAGTTAAAACTAAACATGTGTCACATGAGGGAATATAAGATGCAACCAAAAATGGATATAAAGAGTAGAAGAGCCAACTATGAGAAGGAGAACAATATGACCCATTTTTCCTCAGGATTAAATGTTATTTGTTTTTTAGTCTATCCAATATAATGAAATAACTTGACACTACATATATTTTTTTTGAACAATATTATCAACCAAAACACCATGTATAGGATATTGAGCAACAAAATAATGAATGTAAATTATAACAAAAATAATATTGTGAGCCATATCAGTATCCTCAAAATTAATAATTGGAAGAAAAGGTATCATAGTAGTAATATTACCAAGAATAGAATCTAATGGGTGATCATAAAAATTTGGATGTGGTATAAAATGATGAGCATGGTGAACATGTAAAGAAGATTTACCAATATTATGATTGAGAAGTGGGTCGATAAAATATTGAAACTTTTTATAATCATTAGTAGGATTATATTTAGTGGGAGTATCTCATTTAATATCACTAGCATCAAGAAGATATTGTATAAGATGAAAAATATTAAGAAATTGATTACTAATATTATTTATTCATCTATGATAATTGCAATGAGAATTAACATCAAAAATTTTACCGTGAGGTGCACTTGCATTGACCTCAAGTGGTGTAGGGAGATATACAATATTACACTCAAGTAATTGTTTAAGCATAATATGTGGCGTGTAATGTAAATGCATGAATTACCTCTAAGGAGTTTACAACTATAGCTTTATACATTGAGATACAAAATTTATGGTGGTTTTAAATTTGAATTTATCATCATTAGTATTTATTTTGAAATTAGATTTTCTTTAGAACTTATGAGTAGATGATGATATTATAATGTATATGGAGTTGATGGAATCGATTAGCTAAGGGAGTGAAATTCATGTGGCACATTGTATCCCTTATAGTTAGTATATGTTTATAATATATGGGGTCACATAGAATTAGTTATATTGGGTAATGAGTCGTACCTACATTGGGATTAGGTGTTACCCATCCATTAAGAGTAATGTATGTCTATATAAAGGATATGAGTATCATTATGAGAGTATCATGTGAGGATGTATGTATGATTTGATTCTTCTACTTGGTAGAGGTATATTGGAGGTGTCCCCTCAAATGGAGTTCCCATCTTGGGAGATTGTGGAGTTACTCCTTCCTTAAGGAGCATTGTATGGTGTTTCCCTACCTTAAGGGTATTATTCTACATATATTGAATATTTGGGAATATTGGCCCACCAATATATCTTGTGTTGTGTTATATTATGATATATTATTTATTTTTTATTTATTATATGCAAAAATATTATCATTGGTATCGAAAGCATCGATCCAGGAAAATTTGTGGGATGAAACCCTAATTTTGGTGATTCACCTATATCTTGAGATCAACTTGAATTTTTCATATTATTTTTGTGTGAAGTGTGATACATAATTCAAGTGGTCTTCCCTCAAATTTCAATTTTTTTGGAGTTTTTTTGTGAAAAGATATGTCCATTTTAGGGTTGAAAACCCTAATTTTAAGGTTTTTCGTATATATCTCTTAATTATGAAGAATTAGATTCTTTGAAATTTTTTGGGTTCTTGTGAATACATATCAAGGTGACTCTAAAAATTTCAGAAAATTTTGGATCTATTTTGAGAGATATTATACAGCGGTTTTATGATTTTTAAAAATTTTCTCCATAAGGCCGTAATTTTAGGAATTTTTCTGATTTTTTTACATTTTTGGAAATCTCTCAAAAATATAATTAGATTTTGTTTTGTTTTCTGATTTTTTTTACCTCTAGATTGAAAAAGGTTAGAACAAGTTTTTATCAAAAGGGTATATTCTTAAAACCCTAGTTTTTGTGGATCATGGTGATGGAAGTTTTTTGGAGATGGTGAGGATTGATGCTAGAGAATGGTGGAACAAATTTAAAGAGAGAATTATCTAAACCACCACATATTTGGTTTTCAAATTTGGATTAGTGGCCTACACATGATTTGGTTTTCATGAGTTAGAAAAGGAAAAGTATAATTGGTCTTGGGAGGAAATGGAACAAGTTTTCATGGATAATGGGAAAAAAGAAGAAAAAATGAGAAAAAAAGAGATAATAGGATAAGGAAGAGGAAATATCAAAAGAAATAATAAAAATAAGAAAAAAAAAGAAGAATAATAAGAAGAAAATGTTGATGAAGAGAAGCTACACATGATTTAGAAGGAGAGACAACAAATCAAGATACAAGTTCAAATAATGCATCTCCAAGGAAGGAAGCTTCAATATTTCAGTTTGAAGGGTGCATTCAAAGGAAAAAGTAATTGTTTCCATAAACCCTAGCAACAAATATAACTTCATCAATATGGATGTAGCTCAACATCTACATGTTCAAGCAAATAATATCAAGGAATCTCAAGTGGATGGTAAGAAGATTCAAGTTTTTGAAGATTTAAAGCTTTATGGATAAATATGTTTTACATTCATATTTTTATGCTTTAGATATGGATGGTATGGATATTTTCTTAGGATATCCTTGTTAGAGACATTGGGAACAATTAATATTAATGTGCAAAAGAAATTCATGAAATTATGGTACAAGAGAAAGAAAATTACATTGCAGATATCACACTTAGAAAAGAAAAAAGTAATGTAAAAATGGAGCATGAAGATGAATTTGAAGATGGTGAAGAAGGGAATAAGGATGATTTAGAAGGAGAGGATGAATAACATGATGAAAAATAAAAAATAATTCTTCATCTACTCAAGAGAAAAAAATAAATAAAAAAAAGGTGGAAGAGGAAAAGAAAGTTGAGGAAAAGGTTGATAAGGTTGAGGATACTAAGGTTACACCATATAGACACCCACATCATCATGAGAGGAAAAAATCATGGAGACATGTTAGGACACATGAGGGCAAACAATCTATATGGATATACAGGGAATTGGAGGAGCAATCATTATGGCTATACATGGAATCAATGGAGCAACAATTATATGACATGGAATCACATGAATAATTATTATGGATATGCATGGATGCGAGGAGGAACACATATGGACATGGATGGAATTAGAGAGTGTAATGGAATATGGAATCAGGTTTGGAGAAGTATCACCCACTAAGATTTCATATGGGTGGTTGGATGATCGAGCATGGCGACAAGTGTGCAATGATTTAAAGCACACTCATTATATGGCTTCTTCTTATGTTTTGAGGGATGAAACATGTCAAGGAGGGAGGGAATGTTATGTACCTTGGGATATGATATTATAATGTATATGGGTTGATGGAGATGTTGACATGTGGCACACATCCCCTTAGTTAGTTATATGTTTATAATATATGGGGTCACATAGGAATTAGTTATATTGGGTAATGAGTCAGCCTACATTGGGATTAGGTGTTACCCATCCATTAAGAGTAATGTATGTCTATATAAAGGATGTGAGTATCATTATGAGGATGTCATGGATGTATGAGTTGAGTCTTCTACTTGGTAGAGGTATATTGGAGGTGTCCCCCTCAAAGTGGATTCCCATCTTGGGATATTGTGGAGTTACTCCTTCCTTAAGGAGCATTATATGGTGTTTCCTACCTTAAGGGTATTATTATGCATATATCATATCTCTTGTGTTGTTTTTTATTCTACAAATTATTCATTATGAAGTAATTGAATAGAATCCATAGCATGAGAAGAAGAAGATGCACCTTTTTGTAATTATACATTTGATATAAAGTGAAAAAAGGACTTAAGAGGATACATGATATAAGATTAATAAAGTGAACCATTATGAACATAAATAAGATATGTATGAATATTATTCATCATAATATTAGACGTAAAAAGTTTAAAGTGGAATATTAGGTACCCCTAAATAAATTAGCATTGTATATGTAAGAATAGTATATGTGTATTCACATTAGATGATGTGGGAGGGTGCTAACCAAAAATGGACCTTTCATTATATGATTGATCAAGTGGGAGTTTAGTAGTAAGAATTATTTTGATAAGATGCTCAATATGATTATGGTTCTCACAAATTTTAACATGAAATTTAGATATAATTCCAACTTGGTCTTGGTCCACATCATGATTATAATCAAACTAATGTTCAAAAGAAAAATCTACTTCATCCAAAGGAACCTCATGATAACTATGATCCAGGTAGAGAAGGGAGTCTAAAATTTTAGGTGGAGAAGAATACATAATGACTGAACAATTATGAGTAGGAGGAGAAATATCAATATGCTCAATAGGTTGATGATTAATTCGATTACTACTTTTAAAGGGCATAAAGAGAAAGAATAGCTAAATTGAAAAACTAAAACCATATAGCCACTAGGGTTTGAGAAATATATTTGATTTAAGAGTCTATTTCACCAAACTTTTACACCCTAAAAACATAATAAGAATATAAATTTGATGTACACAATAATAAATAGGATGTAAGGGTTTTGATTGGGGGTTACTATGAATTAATGAATTTACAAGTAATAAATAATCATTAAAATACATTAATAATCACACCAATGATAAATGATGAAATGATAGCTCAAATATAAAATAGAAGATGAAGGATTACTTGTAGAGAGTGGAGCAGAGGATATTTGGATGTGTACATTGGATAAATATGCATGTATGAACCTGAAGATGCTTCATTTCTCATACTAGAAATATAAAAATGACCTAGTGCAGGACATTACAACTTATGTATGGTCTTGAACAAATTATGTATGGTCATGATTGGTATTTTAAAGTCTTAAACCCTTTTATAGTTGGCTTGTAATTTTTTTTGTTTCTTTTTTCCTATAAATGTGATTTTTGTATGTTTTTCTTGTTCACCCAACTTTGACATAACCTATAATGACCTGCAATAATGTAAAAACCCTAGATACCCATAATATACTTCATAAAATAATTAAAAAATAAAAGTATAAATCATATGTTTGATGGACATGGACTACCCTTGGCATTTAACCCTTGTTGATCCAAACTAAATGTTGTTTTACATGCCCTCAAGTGGGATTAAGCTTCATGCAGTTCTCCTTATGAGTTCCCAGAGGTGTCTCTTAACAAAAATATCATTGGCTAATTATAGAGTAGAGAATACACCTAACACAGTAGTAGTGTGCTTAAAATGCTATACTAAACACTTTTCCCCCTTAAAGACCTTTGATAATTATTGGAGTGACTTTGTTCTTGTTAATGCATTGCTCTAGGAATTTTACATGCTTGTAAATTGAGGAAGCTATAATATTTAACTTAATTGAGTGCTTCAGGACCTATAGTAGCAACTTCTCTAAATGATGTGTAACTAGTTTTAGAAGATTCAGGTGAGTTTTGAGTGTTTTTAGATTTATATTTTCAATATAATCTAATGAAATTATTAGGTGAGTAATAAAGTGGTATTGATTTACTTATATAGCCTTATGTAGGAGAAATATTAGGATAAGATTGCCTTTGGGAAGATGAAATGATGAAATAAAGATACTAAAATTAAAATTAGAGTCTGAATATAAAAATTGGTAGGACCATACAAGTTGAACAAGGTCGATAACTTATCTTGACCAAATTTTATGGTTTTGGATAAACAACTTGTGATGTGATACCAACATCTCTATAGTGATGCACAAAGATTATTTATTTATTTTTCCTCATTATTAATTCTTATGTTTTTATAGAGAAAAGTTGGGAGATAGAAAAAATTAAGAAAGACTTAAGGAGATGTATTTATTGGACTTATAATGTGAGCATATGTCTTAGCAAGGGAACATGGCCAAACTATTCATTGTTAATCGATAAGTTACCAAATTTGAGTCTCTATAGTATTAGAGAAAAATTTAGATTTATTAGTGCTTAAATGGGAAGTAAGGTTAGATAATTGTAAACATATGTTTTGCATTTGATCCTGAATAGTGACATTTTCATTGTTATCGAGTGTACAGTTGGTATTCAACCTCCTTATCTTAGTTGTAATTTGTGTGGATTTTAGGGATAGTGGTTCTTGTAGTTTTGTATGATATTGAAGGATATTTTTAGTTGTATTCCATGTGATGTTTGGATTTATATTTATATGTGAATGGGGTTTTTATGTTTATAGGATCCTCTAATATACTAAGTTTCTCTAATTTTAATGTCCTCCCCACAATTATGCTACTAAGGAAAGTAGGGTCGAAATCGGGAGGGATTTTGGATCCCAATTCAACTAGTCCAAGGAGTACATTATCCTTATTTTGAAACAAAAATTGTTTAATGTGAGTGTTGGTGTCTTCATAAAACTCACTTTCATTATCTCTTGATTTGGTTTGCGGACCTAACCTCATCATATAATGGATCGAGACAACCATGAGGAATGCAGGATTCCATCCAAAATGTTTATATATTCTACATGTTATTGGAGCCATTATGTTTAAAAATTGACCAAGTTTTTGTTTTAATTTTTATAATATTTTTAAGTCAATTTGTGTACAATTTCAAGATGTTTACTTTTAAAAACTTGGTTTGAGTTAGACAAAGTTTTAGGTTTTGACATTTGAAAAACCTAGCTTAAATCGAGATAGGTTTTTTCCGTATTTTTGGAAAATTAGGTTTATATTTTGATACGGTAATGTATTTTGTGTTTTCACCACAAGATGCGGGGATTAAAGCAACACAACCTATGTTAATAATGACCAACTAGCTAGGATAAATAAGGTTTCTAAGGGATTCTCGATATACTTTTCGATGCACGAGAGGCACAAATATGTAAAATTAGGGAGTATTGTCTAACAATGTTGTTCAAATGGTGAAATACCCCTTACCTTCACTCTAGCCAATTTAGTGGACCCTCACAAAAAATGGTAGTTCTTACTTTGTAGGGTTTTATCTAAGGCTTGTGTATTAGTGGTAAATGCACATCTCAATTCAAATAAGTCATGTAAAAGTTAACTCTTTCTTAACCAACAATGACATATTTGTTGGAGGCACAATGGAATGAGAAGGGGGTGAATTAGTCTTTACAAATTCGATTTCAGTTTCAGATCACTCACATTAACCATTAATCAATTATCCATTCATTAATGTGTGCACAATAACATCAACATTCATTGATAAACCATGATAAAGAAAAACAACACCATAACACAAGATGTAAGTGGTAAACCTAAAAGGGAAGAAAAACCACTTGAGAACTTTGTTGATATTACACAAAAAAAGACTCAAGTGAATATTACATATCACAAGAGATTTCTTTAGTGAGGCATTGACCCGTAAGGAGAACAAACCCCTAAACTCTTGTTGATATTACACACAAAAAAGAGACTAGCATGAATATGACACATCACATAAGATTTTTATGATTATATCACTAATTATATGTTCTGATAACTCAGCTGATGGTGATCACAAGATTCAGCTCCAAACACCTTCAAACCTTTTGTTCAAACCCTAAGTCTTCAAACATGCACGAACTAACACTTTATTCACTTTTAAATTCATCAAACCCTTGCACACATGATTGATTTCATTATTCAACCTATCACACACTTGATTAAATCTCAAACCATGCTCATACACCTGCAAAACTCACTCTCCTAGGTCATACTTATTACACACACTCAATTGACTCACAAAAGCACCCCAAACTATGATTTTATAAGTTATTCATGATTCAAATTCAAAATAGGTTGGTTTCCCTCCTTTATCTAGACCATTACATCTTAAAAACATCTCATAAAATTTATCATAATAGCCACAAGTGACCCAAGTAGGTCAGCCTAGCCAAAACCCTTCATCCATGCACCAAAATCCTCAAAACCCTTGGGATGAGAAAAATATCCTAACACCAAAAATATTTTTATTCATGCTCTAAAAATCACCAAACATGTTTAAAATAACATTTAAACATCATCCATGGTCACAATTATCATGAACCAATCAAATTATTTCGTTTAATGGGCCTAGTAGAAAATTTCCTTCACAAACACCTATTTTCAACACCTTTTCTTGACTTTTAGCTTCAAGTTTTTTTTGAGTTCCTTCATTCCTAATCAAGATAATGTACTAGTAGTGAAAGAAAATAGAAACTCATAACATGGAGGGCCTACAGTACCTCATAAGCATGATGTGATGGATGAATGGGTGCAAAGTGATGATGGATCATCATTGTAGCTAATGACCTGTAGATAAGATAAAATAAAACGGGATTGATTAGATAGATTAATGTCGGGGTTGTGAGAAAATTTTGATCCAAGAAGAGTTAACTTCCTTAGAAGATTTCAACCCTCATTTGTTTAGAAAGAGTGAAATAAATCAAGAATAGTAGATAGCATGCAAAAACAAAAGTATACTAAATCTGAAAAATGATTAAAATTAATCTAGAAACCAATATGATCGAAATAACAATAAATTAAAGGCTACCTAGTTTGGGTTGAAGGAAACCTATACTATGTAAAGGCATGTCAATGGTGACTGAGAGACTATATCTAAAATGTAAGAGAAATATGTAGACCGTACGAGGATCTGAGTGTAATTTGGATGCAACAAAGGCTTGTGTATGTTGGAGTCAACCTATAGAGGGGATTTGAGGAAGAAAAAGCTAGGAAAATGGGGAAAATAGAGATGGATGAAGGTATATTAATAATCAAAACCTTGGTCGATGACAACCAGGGTGGGCCCACGGTGAATATAACATAGTTAGATAAGTCTAAGGGTAAATGGATGGAAAAAGAAACACCGTAAGAAAAGGAGCTAAAACATATGGTTGTTGAAGAATCCTTGAGTGTTGCAGAGACTCATTTGAACCTACAAAATGTTAGAGGAAAATAAAATAATGATAATATGGTAAATTTTTTGATTAAAACAACACAAAGATATTAATAATCCTGAAACGATGAACATGATTGATGCGGCGTGTCCAAAGAAGGTCGGGAGGTCTATAATCATTGCGGGAATTCTCGGGCATGAGAAGAAATTCACTAGTCACGAGAGAGATCCAAAATTCACATGCATCTAATGATTTCTCCCCCTTTTTGGAAGGATTTAACTTAGTTTTATAGTGTTGACAGAAATTGGGTTGGGTCACCACCGACTATGGGGAAATTTTCCCCAATGGGCTAGCTTTTTTTGGCATGATTTTGTGTTTTTAAGAGTTGGAAGGGTGATTTAAAGCATATAGGTGGGAAGAGGATGTGTCATAGGTAGTTAGGGCACAAAAATAGATAGGAAGAAATATTAGAAAAGAAAGGGGGTATAGGTTAGGATAAAAGCATCCTAAATAGAAAGTGGATTAGGGCATGATATGATGTGGATATTAATTAATTAATCAACATGATTTTGGGAAATGGACCTTTAATTAAATTAAGGGGGATGTATTTAATTAAAAGGGAACCTAGATAGTACCCTAACAAAATATGCACACATGGGAAGACGACGTAGAGATACCAATTTTGGGTGTCTACATTTGCCCCTTTTGTTGAGTCGTTTGAGCTAGTAATCTATGAGACAAAAATAGTAAGAAGAGGAGTGTGCTGAGGATTGACGGAAGGTAGATGATGAGCTCCCCATCAAACAGGGTATCAATGACACTAGAGGAAATTGATGATGCATTTGAGAAAAGGTACATGATGAAGGGTGGGTGGTGAAGAAAGATGGGAAATGGATAGCGTAAGGAATGAAGTTGACTCAAATCACATTGATAGAGGATGATTATGGTCTCAATGGATGGTGGGTGGGTGAAGAAGATGGGAAATGGATAGCGTAAGGAATGATGACCCAAGGAAAAGGATCGTAATAAAAATAAGAACTATGATGTTGACTCCAATATCACATTGATAGAGGGATGATTATGGTCTCAATGGAGATGGGCTATAATGCTCTCCAAACCAATCATTGGGTGAAAATAACTTAAAATGGAGATAATCCAATGGGAAATCTCTCATATGGATGCAATTCGAAATGATCATGGTGTGTAGACACTAAAATTAGGTCACACTCCCCTTTGGTCCCTCGTCAAATAAACACCATTGAACACATTCACCTAACCATGGCCCCCTTCACCCTACTATAATATTAATTTAATTATTTAAATTAAATTAATTCATTATCCTCACCATATTTATTATTTAAATATCCTAATTGGGATAATGCCCACATATCCACCTCATCTAGCCACCTCACCCTAAGACCTATTCTTAGTAAGTTTCCATAACTAACTAAGACCTACCCAAACCCTAAAAATCAATGCCTACATTCCCTCTAACCACATTCCTACATGTTAGAAGGAAGCTTCCAGTCTAATCCATGGGTAAATGAAATGAGATCCCAGAAAATCAAGGGGATCTACCTAGTTTAGTAAACCTAGGAAATCCTACCCTAACGATGCCTGGTTACCCTTAATTGCCACCGGTTAAGCTAGAAATGCCATCGATTACCATTTAATTCCCAAAACAACCTTATTTTCGAGGTTGGTAGATTCTGAGAGATATCACATCTTTTGAGAACAAGTTTCAGGGAGAACACACATGCAAAGAAGGAGATCAAGTATTTTCTCTTGCATAGACATCCAGGATTCACCCAGCAACCATCCAAGCTCACCCTAGCACAAATTTGATCCAATCAAGCAAGAAGGAGAGCACATGCAGCCCATGCAAGAGCTCCCCAACATTTGGTGATCCTCTATAGCATTCAACCTCTTATCAACACCTTCATTCCTCACTCACAGATGTCCAAAACTAGATTCCAAGTAAGTAGAACATTTTACTCCTCTGGTTCACTCATTTCATCATTTTATTTTCATCCTTTATTCTCCTAGCCACCCACTAACCTCCATTAATACTCACCCCTCCATATCCCTATTAAAACTTTGCCAAATCCCATCCAAACAACTTAATACCTCTTTCGACCAGCCTAGTCCTTTGTGCAATCATATGGGAGATCTAAAGCTCGTTCTATGACATTCCCAGTACCCCACGAATTAACCGGCACCGGTTCTCCCAAACCGGCATCGGTCACCCTTAACTAGCATTGATCTTTGTATCTACTAATACAACCTAGAACAGTAACCTACCTACCTATTCCCACATCACCCTTACTCACCGTTGACCTATATAAGACCTCTGTCCGGACTTGCGAGAGACCCGAACTGATTACTTGACCTTCGGATCTTATTTTAACCTAGCCTATTAGATTAGATCTTTCTTATTGTGTTTTAAATGAGATACCTAAATCATTTTAACTACAATAGGATTTACTTTATTACCAACATTAAATTGTTTTAAACAGTGGATTGATAGCCATCTAGGAAGTATCACACTTCTCGGATCTAGCATACACTAGGTAGTCCACTGCATATATTGTTTAACTCTTTCTGGTGGTCTTGATTTTAATTTCGGTAGTTCCTCCCCAGCCATGATTAGTTTTAGATCAAGGAGTCAACACGTGTGTAACAACCTATTAACCAACATTTCAACAAGTATTCATCCTACACCCGTTACCCTATATGTTTCATCATTTTCGAAAAAACGTCCAAGAATCAAGTGAAACATTTTGTACGCTTGGTGGGACCCATTCGGGGTTCCTTGCATTCATTCATTTATAGGTGAAAATTTGCATGTTTGTTTCCTTTCCAAAAGGTTCTTACATTTAAATTTCTCCCCTGGAATCATCTCTTCTTCTATTGTCTAAAACTAATCGTACTTTGGTGCTTAAAACGAACACTTCTTCCTTTCAAAGTTAGAATTTCATTAGTGAAAGATCATACTTTATCCTATTCCTCTTATTGTGTCATCGAAGTCCATATTTTGATTTGGGTTTAAAATTAACTTCATTTCACTCATCTTTTTGCATTAGCTCACATTAAATGAGGGTAACCTATACATTGGAAGTCATGACCAATGATGGTTGACAAATGAATCATAGAAAATCACTTCTTTCTCTTTCTCTTTCTTTGAGTCTTACCAAACCTCACAAAAATTGAAAATATACACATTCTTAAACAACATCTTTCCTAGAAGAAGTTTTAGGTGATCACACGATCACGACACAATTGGTACTTGACTCACTCTGTCGAGTCATACTTTAGAGCAAGGTCGGCCCCACCATAACATACCTGAAACCTCTCCTTGTAGATTTCCTTCTTCGTAGGAAGCCATCCTCACCAAAAAAATATATTCTATAGTTCATGAGTTAGTCCTTAAATAACATAAGCTAAACAAACATAATAGAAAAATCACTCTTAGGATCGTATTTTTCTTATTGTTTTTACTTGGCTTGCATTTTGAGGTGAGAGGTCACGCTCTTCATTTTCCTTTTTTTCCTTGCATGCTTCTCATCATAGTTGGTGTATTCCAGCTTCATCCGAGTGTACTTGGACCATATTTTTATCATTCCCAAAATTTTAGGTTTGATCCCACATCAAATTTTAATTCACAACCACATTTTCTTCATCACTATTTTAATTTCACATTAAGCTGGTGTTGGTCCATCAACCCTCGAATCGTTGGTTATACCCAACCGGCATTGGTTCACTATCATTTTGGTTAACCTACCCAAAAGGACACCTATTCACCTTCTTCGACTATTCAGAGTCCCTGTCACTCTTATCATATACATTGACCTTGTAAATCTCATCAGTATTTGGCATACCTCTCAAGTTTGGCCTTATACCTTGTTTTTGACCAACTGTTCACATTCCACATGGTGGCCATAGTTACTGTGACCATCATCGGTTTATCCTAACTTGACATTAGTTAGCTTTGTGTCATTTTCCAGCTGCCATTTTAGCCCCATTTCACCTACCACCATCTATTTATCCTACATGAGTTGTATTTTTGTGTCACTTACAGAAAGCAACCTTACCCCGCTAGTACCCATTCACATGGTACCGACGCATCAATAAGAAAGCACCCTCGTATTCCATGCCGGTTTCCAACCACTCCCACCTAGCCCTTCATCACCTTCCATTTTATCACCCACCATGGAACCTATCTAACCTATCACTATCACTATCGGAGATGAGAAGTTCACATGAATCCTTGACCAAAATATTGCCGCCTTGTAGTTTTATCTTTCCCACTCATCCACTCAAGATGCCTCGGGTCAATTGATATACAACATGGCTATATTTATTCCCCCAGACACTTGCTTCTACTACTACATCAACCTCGTTTGGCTCTGCGTTGCCACTCTACCTTACCCCCAGTTGTTTCACAATTAGGCCCTATAAACACTATGACTATGTTACAGCATCACTACATCTATTGTACCCGCCACATCCACTATACTATCACCAACCATCCGAGGAGAAACACCTCATCTACCCTTATTGTCTCACATATATCCATAGCTACACTACCACCCCGATGTTGGTGACCCGTACCCCTTTTCAAAACATCGTCCTTTTACTACTCCGCAATCGTTAGCCCCATTTCCACTAGGGTCACCACAACCCTTCCACCTCCATAGACATAATAGCAGCAGCCTCCCATTTCATCTATCATTCATTCTAGGTATGTACCCCCTATCTCACTCCCTCCTTCTCAATCTACCTATACAGCTACACCATATACTAGAATGTCGACCCCGTATATGCCCAACACCAACCTCTGCTACGGAGAGGCACCCATCAATCACAACCTACCAATGACCTAATCAAATTAATGTTGGACAAGATGCGGACATTGGAGGTATTAGTTTCTAGCTCCCAAAACACTCTCACCTACAATGAGATTTGTAATGAGCCTATATACCCATCTATCCCTATTCGTCCATACCCCATGCATTAGGAAATGCCTAAATTTAATCATTTCAATAGCAAGGATGACCCACAACATCATTTGTAGTCTTTCAAACATGGGTGTTACGTAATCACCTATGATGATGCTCTACTCTTGAGGACCTACATTTAGATTGGTATAGTGGGTTACCTAGACACTCTATATTTTCATTTAATCAGGTAGCCCAAGCCTTCTTGGATCACTTCTCTATTAATATAGTTAATAAGGTTACCATGACTGACCTATACTCCATGCGTCGGTGTGATGATGAATCTATCACATATTTTATTGCTCATTGGCGTAGCTTTGATCAATCAACTCACATTCCAACTATCGCAAGCGAACTCATTGAGTTCTTTACAGGCTTGCGCTAGACATATCTTACTTGACCTTGCAACTCCAAAATTTTCAAAACTTCGACGAAGCATTCACCATGGCACAAAAGCTAGAGATTCGGGACATCGAAGAGAATAAAATAAAATTACACAATAAAAACTTAGAATTCAAGTTGAATGACACCTCTTCTTCTTTGAAACTACATGAAAAAATTATTCAAAAGCTAAGGGGAACTGCTAACACGGTGGTACTCAACCGTCAAATTAGGTTAACCCCTCATCTAATCTCTCACCCATCGAGACTTTTCAATTCAGATGAGAACAACGGAAAGACACCCCAATTAAGGATCCTTACTCTTCTATCTTACAAAATGTCATTAAAGTGGGGCCATCACCCTTCCACCTATAAAACCACACCTTTGGTTTTGACCCTTCTCACCCCACACCTACATGGTATAAAGAACACAACTTCTATAACTATCATCGAGTAAAGGGTCACGAGTGATTGTAATTGCATCACTTTAAAAACATTGTCTAGGAAATTCTCGAAAGGAAAGTTAACCGTGGATAATCCTAATGCACCTACCAATCAGGAACGTACACATATTTAAGAATCATTTTCCAAATCATGCCCCTTCATCTAATCAAGCTAGTGAAACCTCAACTCATGATAGCCATACCCGCGAGGTCCACACTATTTTCAACGACCCACTGTTGTTTTCGAATGACCTCATATTCCTTCCATAGAGGAAATTCTAGACCGAAGTCTCCCACCTACAATTGAACCCACTTCACCTATTCCTCCAACCACGAGAGGAACATTTTTCACATCCTTCATCACCCGTGGAGGAGACCTTCACTAATATAGAGGCTATTTCACCTTTGGCTTCTCCACACTTAGAGAGTCATCACCCATGAAGATTTCTTCTTGAGCCATGGAGGATACTTGTTTATCTCCTCCACCCATGAGGAGTGCCCATCACCTCCTCCACCTATAGAGTAGCACCCATTTTCTCCTCCACCTATCAAATATCCAGTAGAGATACCTTTACCTCTAGGCGAGCATTCTCCATCGGCTACCCAAGATCTTGCAAACCTACTTTCAGCTCTCTTACCCATGGAAGCTGAAGCTAGCAAATTCCCCATCTCTAAGACACATTTTACAAGAATTTCCATTAGGTCCTCATCAACCTCACCTATAGATGTGTCATTCTCATGTTTAGCCGATCACTTAGATTATGTGGAAAGATCCTTATTGTGGGGGCATCTTCGCTTCTTGTCTCAATATAGATGTAGATTTCACTTGCTAAAACTTCCACTATCTATCCAAAAATATTTTGACCAACCGAACCAAACAAAACCACCTCTATCACAACTTCTTCCAAGACACCCATCACAGATCAACCTACACCCTCACCCATAACCCAACATACATCTAAATTCAAACCCGCACCTACATCATCTTCCTTGACTAAACCTATTCTACCTTAGGGGTCACCCTAACCACTAGCCTTACTCATCCATCTATCAAAATATATTTAGCTACATCCTCCACAAATCAATACCCAACCTACTCCGCACCCAAAAGGAAGAACCAAACCCATAGAAATCACACCACGGATGTGCCAATCATACCTTCATCACTTTCACCCATTTCATTTATCTTAGGACCTCAACCTCCTAACACGGTTAAGAAACCTCCACCCGTGAATAAACCAAAAACACAACAGCCCACTCCTTCCTCATAAACCTCTAACATACCCAAGTACCTGACATGACTTACACCCACACCTACAACATCTTTACCATCCATACTTCCAATACCCTCAAAGAACTTCTTCACTACCCCCTACACGTCGGTCTTTATCTCTCACACCCCTGCGCATGACCCGTGTCATCTACCTTCATAACACCTATGTAATCTCGATGGGTAACTCTCCCTCTTCCCCATCCACTTTTCCCTCTAGATCTCGTATACCCATATCACCTTTACCCAAGAAGGTGCAACCCAAAGACAAAAATCCGCTACCCTCCAATAAGGTAGTCAAAACAACCATACACCCTCCTGTTAGTTCATCTACCATACCCCCACCCAAGAAAACATGACCAACACCCAAGACCATGCCAACACCCAAAACCATAGCTCGACCCACTCCCCCTCCTGCAAAGATTGTTCCTCAATAATCAGCCGCACCTATGCCTAAACCCACTTTCACTTCCCATTGTGACCCACTAGCAGGGTCCTATGCCAAAATATTAACCAACCTCCTTGAGAATTATGTCATCACATTACCACCACTCAAACCTTATGACCCCCTTAAACCCAAGCAAAAAGGATTTGATGACACTAAAATTTTTGCCTACCATCGTGTGTTAGGGCATGATGTGGAGAAGTGCAAGGCTTTGAAAACCGTCCTTATCCAGTTATGTCCTCCTAAAGCAAACTTTGACAATGATGACCTTATCAATGAAGACCTGTTTCACCAACAACCTTTTCCATAGTCCTTCCCTCACTACCTATTAAATGACAACCATGACCTCCACCCCCTCGGCTCCTAGAACCACCCCAAAGATTAAAAATTAACATGGTTCACATTAGGGAACTTACCACACCATTACCTAAATGTTATTGTTCCAAGCTCACTTCACAAGGATTTTATCCCTGGTAGGTTATTGCTTCTCATGTCATTATACCACTCATCCTACACCTTCTCCATTTTCCAACTCACCTTAGATAAACATGATCCACATCACCGCCCATGCTCAAAGAGACAAAGGCAAGGAAAAGGAAACTAACTCACCAACCAATCCTATACCCAACATACCATCTACACCCACACCTAAAATTACTATTCATGGCCCCACATACCCTATTTCTAATGGGGTCAGGACATCGGACCATGCTCAAACTATTACACCACTCTCCCCTCAAATTTTCCCTATATGACCTCATCCAAACCTCGTAATCCCATCGTCAAGCTCTCGTGGAGGTTTGTCAATCTATTGATGTTTTACCCAATGAACATACACCCATAGCCTCCATTATCACACCCCAACATGTAGCCTCTCTCACCAAATTTCCACCTTTATCCACACCTCACCCTACTCACCAAATAGCTTCCATTATCTTCTTAGAGGAAGAGATCGCACCGCACCAAACCGATGATCCAAACCCAAATCTCTTGATCTCTGTCCACATTGATGATATCTATGTACGATGTGTCATGATTGATGGGGGTGCTAGCATTAATATCATTTCATTCCATGCATTTACTCAAATGTGCATGCACGACAATTGTATGCATAAACATCATGTCATGTTCCGTTCATTCAATGATGCTATCACCTCTACACTAGGCATTTTCATCCTCCATATTTGGGTGGGCCCCTGCACTATTCCAAAGTTATTTTAAGTCTTGGAGGGGAATTCCAATATAACCTATTGCTTGGTAGACCCTAGATTCATGTCATGGGTTGTGTTCCTTCCACTTTGTTTCAACTGTGTAAAGTTTGAGCATGAAAGACACACATATACTATTCCAGCTAATCCTTCACCTTTTAAAACATGTAACATGATTTATCAACCCAATGATGTGCTTATACTCATTAAGGTGTCTACCTCCATGACCACTACAACTTCACCTACACCACCTCTTACCAAAGTGTAGTCACAACCTCAACCGCACTTGCCTCCTCCATTCCTACTGCTACCACAACCTCCACGTCCAACTCATTAACCTCCCAATCCGTTAACTCCACCTCTGCATCGACCTCGACATATCATCTATTCTAGCTACCCACATACCAACCACTCGATCCCTTTGAGGTAATTTTTCAATGCCTCACTCTAGGGAGTATCGCCTATCTAGTGTTAACAAATTCCTTACTCCATAAGAGTATTAAAGTCTTCACCAACATCTTTTATATGATAATTACATAGTAGAACACATTCTTTACGGCCCTCCTCATCTTTGTACCAATCTCACGTATGGGGACTTGATACTACCACTTACACACATGAACCACTTTCACAAACCCACCCATTTTCCACTTTGACTTCCAGGTCTCTCACCAATCACCATTTCTCCCACACCTTCTGCACCGATGTGCATAGAAGGGTTTTGGTTTTAGATTTTATGAGCGAGGCCGATATGCTATTATTTCATGTACTATCTATAAACATAACAACCACAAAGTAGTATTAGCTTTGTTGAACCACATACTAATCAAGCCTATATTCAACCCATCGAGAACATCTGCCCTTCTCCACCTTCTTCACTCACTCCACCTTCATCACCACCTTCGCTGCGACGGAGTCGATGGATCTTGAATCTATCCCTCCTAACTTTTTTTTCCATAAAAATGTTTCCTTGGGAACCTCGACTTATCAATGCAAGGACGAGGCTCCTTCCTCTCTTCCCTTCCTGTACCCTAAAATTATCAATGATGATACACCTTTAATTAACATCATTCAATGTCGGGATGATGAATCTATACTCACCTACCTTTGTGAAGAAGACTCATTTATTCATCATTCGTTACCTTCCGAGATACAAACCATGTTGAATGAATTGACTATTGAGATCAACATTCATACTTAGGATGACCCGCACATCCTAAAGATCGGTGAATCTTTAGATGATACTTGAATAGGAAGCCATATCTTCTTTTCTCAAAAATCATAACCATGCATTTGCTTGGTCTTATGCGAACATTCCCGATATTTGCCCCACCATAGTGATCCACAATATCGTGACCATTCCCGATGCCAAACCTATCAAACAAAAATTGAGGAAAATGCACCCTCGCATTGCCCTTCTCGTCAAAGAATAACTTCAGGTGCCTTATTTTCATTTCCTTCATTTTACCCATTGATTATCCCCATTGGATTTCTAACATTGTCCTGTCACCAAGGTGACAAAGGACTCCACATTTGCACTGATTTCCATGACCTCAACCTAGCCTACCCAAAAGATGACTTTCCTCTACTTACATTAACCAGCTAGTTGACCTTACCGCTGGTCACGAGATGCTATCACTCATGGATGGCTTCTTGGGTTATAACCAAATCTTACTTTCCCCAGAGGATTAACACAAAACCACATTCATCACCCCTTGGGGGACCTTATGCTATCGAGTCATGCCTTTTGGCCTTAAAAATGCTAGTGCCACATATTAGCAAAGGCTATGACTTTATCTTCTAGGACATCATGCATCGTATTGTGGATGATATCCTTGCCAAATATAAATGTAGTTCCAAGAACCTCACTATCCTAAAAATCATTTTTGATCACCTCATTAAATATTGTGTTTTCCTTCACCAAAGAAGTGTGTCTTCGCGGTCCTTTCAGGGAAAGCTCATAGGATTTATCTTTTCACTACACAAGTATAGAAGTTGACCCAGATAAAGTCAAGGCCATTCTAGAAATGCCTCCTCCCTCTAACCTTAGACAACTCCGTAGCCTACAAGGTAAGTTGCAATCTATTCGCCATTTCATTTCACAATTATTTGATCGGTGTCAACCATTTCATCATCGATTAAGAATGATGTCTCCTTTAAATCGAATGATGATTGCCACAAAGCTTTTGAGGCCTTAAAACAATACCTCCTTCAACCACCTGCACTTATCCAACCTAAAGATGATCAATCCTTCTACCTATACATCTCTGCTTTTGAACCACTCCTTGGGGGCCATGCTTGCTCATCGCGATGAACAACATAGGGAGCAGGTGGTTTACTACATAAGTTGTACTTTTTTGGACTATAAAACCCAATACACCCTTCCCAAAAACTTTGTTTAGTCTTAGCTTTTGTTGCCACAAAACTCCACCTTTACCTACTCAACCACAAAACCTATGTTGTGACCAACATTGACCCCCTACACTTCATGTATGCCAAACCTTATCAAAATTAGTGTGTTTCACGATGGCTTATGCTTTTAGCTAACCTTTACCTTGAATTAATTCATCAAAGGACAATCTATCACCGAAAAATTGGCTAAAGCACCTATTTCCATGGATCAACCCTCAAATTATGAATTTCCGGATGAGTCAATTGTTACCCTTTCCCTGAGACAAACCCACCAACCAAATGACACTCTTCTTCTATGGTTCCAAGTGTCGGTGTGGGGGTAGGGCTGGTGTCATCCTCATTCCACTTGATGGTGATCCCATGCCATTGTTTTTCAAACTATATTTTGATTGTACAAACAATATTACCAAATACAAAGTGCTCGTATTAGGTCTCTAAGCTATTTACACCCTAGATGTCAAATCACTCAACATCTTTGGTGATTCTCAATTGGTTATAAACCAATTCAATGGTATATACCAATTTCAGTAATGAGATAATTCAAAAGTATAAACATCATGTAGACATACTTTTGACCACCTTTGACCGTTACGCCCTTCAAACTATCCCCCGTTCAACCAACAAATTTGTAGATACCATGGCTTTCTTGGCTTCTCAAATACCTACTTATGCCAACCGATTCTAAAATATTTTCACCATACAATGACTCTAATCACCTTCATATTTACCTTGTGAAGTTTACTCCATCAAAATTGCTACCCCGCCTCGAGTGACCTTTGGTATAAATAATCTTGTGACTATCTTTTCTCTCCATCTTACCACCTGATCTCACCCATAATGGACAATGTGCCTTCCTTAAAAAGGTCTCTTGTTACATCATCCTAGAGCCTCCTCTATAAGTGAGGCTTTGATAGTATTCTCTTATGATGCCTCACGAGTTCTAAAATTCCTTATACCATTAAGGAAGTTCATGATGACATCTGTGGAGGTCACTTTAGTGGCCTTCTTTGTTCATGCTAAGTGTATTCTCCACCTAGGCTATTCTTGTCAGGCCCTCAACCATGATTTTTGTGACTACATCAAATGTTGTAAAAATGCCAACAACATGCCAACCTTCATCATACACCCAAAGTAACACCTTACAGGTTACCCGTGACCTTTGGCCCTTCTCTTAAAGGGGTTTGGATCTTTTCAAGAGATCAACCCCATTCTTGCACATGCCATCAATGGATCAATACCACTACCAAATAATACACAAAATGGGTTGAAGCCATACCACTCATCTCCACGAAAGCCAAGAAAATGTGTGGGTTTTGATCATCACATCATTTGTCACTTTGGTGTTCCTCATCACCTCATCACTTATAATGGAAAACAATTCAAAAGAAAACATTGCAAAAATTTGCGACACCTTTGGCATTCAGCTAAGTTTCTCATCACCTTATTACCCATAGACCAACGGCCAAGATGAATCCACTCACGAGACCTTTATCAAAATTCTCATGAAAGTAGTTAATGATACTAGGAAGGATTTTCATATGGACATTCCTTTTGCCCTATGGCCGTACCACACTAGTATTTTTACTTCCACTTTGTTGCCACACCTTTTTCTCTGGTCTACGGTACAAAGGCTATTCTACCTCTCGAAGTCCAGATTCCCTCACTCCACATTTCTCTCCATGACATGCTCAATGATGATGAATTTTGTTAGGACCATTTATCACAACTTGAGTTATTAGATGAACGTCGTCTTAACACTCTTGACCACCTTCAATTTTACCAAAAACATATCAAACGTGCCTATGAAAAATGTGTCCATGAATGAACCTTCCAAATCGATGATCTTGTCCTGAAAGAAAATCAACATGTAACCAAAGAAGAAAAAAGTAAATGGGAAAAATTTCTCCTAATTGGCTTGGACCATACATCGTAACCCATACTTACAGATCAGGTGCTTATCATTTATCTTCACTCGATGGTAAACCCAAACTTGAACCCCTTAAATCCTTTCATCTTCGACCATTCTACTATTGACTTTTAGTCCTACATCACTTTTTCCTCCTTCCATGCTTGTCCCTTGAGTGCTTATCCACTTCTTACACATCACCAATGATTAAACAAGAATCATGTGTGTACCTATCGCTTGTTATCTTCGCTTGAATACGTGTACCACGACATCGCACATATCATGATTCTCATGGATACTTTTTTCTACCTTTAGATGAGATCCCATGGTCATTTCACCCTACTTTACGAACAAGAATATTCCTCTTCACCTTGTTCGGTCCATGTCTCCAAAGCCATTACATGGGACCCAACTCCTTGAGTCAAACTTCTAATAAAGATATGACTCCCTCAAAAGGACATCTTCCTCTTGATAATTGCTACTATAAATAGACTACTCCTCGAAGGACAACTATGTAAGGCTCTTTCAAAAACAAAAATAAAAAAATGAGAGAAGCTGAAGCTTCCCGCATCGATCGATCTGTCTCAAATATCAAGTCAAACAATAAGAACTTTTTGTCATGGACTTGCCCATTATGACCTTGGATCTCTTGGCCCAAAGAGAATTCTACCTCATACCATATCAAAATTAACCACCTTTCACCCCTCTCATCATTCACATTCCCATTTCCTACCGCCTCAAGGACCTCTTGGAAACCATGACATTTGGTGATCATGTGACTAAATTTCACCCTTTGAATAATCAATCATGTAATGTCTTTCGGGCCTTATGTTCATCACCTCCTCCAAGGTATGACCTACTCAGGTATGATCCTAACCAATCGTGCAGCTTTCTTGTCCCTCTTATCTTTTAAGCTGTCTTTATTATGTTTTGATTACCTTATACATGACTTGGTCCTCGATGCTTACTTTTGGGGTAATATTCTTCTTCTACCTCCATCGACATCACCTATACCAATTTTCCCATAACCCACTCATACCTAACCATACTAAACCCAAATCATGCCTATGACCTACCATCTCATTTTCATACCTCTTCATATTCTTCCCTAGCTTATGGGAGAACTACATCGGCTTGAGGTCCCTTTTCTCTGGGACTATGTAGGTAGAACTCTAAGGGCATGGGGCCCTTGAGGTTAGCTTGGCCACTCTCTACCCTAACCAATTCATCTTTCATCTTCCTAAATTACATTCTACCCTAGTTAGTTTCCTTTTTATATCAATAATTGGAAATTAAACTAAACAAACAACAAGTTGCTTAACATTTTTATCATCATCACAACATACATTTATTATGACTACTATTTCTCTACCATCATCATGCATGTATTATAAAGCATCTTAAACATGACCCATCCCATCATTCATTGCACAAATTAATGAATCACAACTTCAACCAATTTAAACTCAACCATGCCTATTACCTAATTCAACCATGCCTAGACCACAAACTGACTCAATCCATGCCTAAGACCTGACTCGATCCATGCCTGAGACCAACCTAACTCGATCCATACCTAAACCAACATGACTAAATCCATGCCTAAGACATAATTCAATCATGCCTAGACCACCAACCTTACTCGATCCATACCTAAACCAACTTTGACTCAATCCATGCCTAAGACCTAATTCAACCATGCCTAGACAACAAACCTAACTCAATCCATGCCTAATCACGACTCGATCCATGCCTAATCGGACTGACTTAATCCATGCCTAAGACCTGACTTGATCCATGCCTAAACCCGACCGACTCGATCCATGCCTAAACCAACCTAACTCGATCCATGCTTAAGAGATGACTCGATCCATACCAAAACTAACTCGACTCCATCATGCCTCACTTACCTAAGTTTCTGTCCATATCCCGACAAAAAATTAACATTCTCATAAAACATCAAACCAATCATTAGATTCTCATCCATCTCATCATATAAACAAATATGTGTGTCTCTATACAATATATACGATATCTAATCATGTCCATATCTCAAAATCTTGACCGCAGACCAATACTCAAATCCAAAATGTCATTCCAGCAATGCAGTTCAGTATCATATACAATGAAAAAAATAAAATAATAGAAAATATCTTTGGCATGCGGGATGGTATATGCACACTAATAAAAAATATCCTACATCCTCACTCTCTTTGGCACGCGAGCCGATATATGCTCACTAATACAAAAATCTCGTACATCCTCACTCTCTTGGCACGTAGGCGGTATATATCAAAAATCAACAATATGTCCAAATTCGAGCCATATATCGGGCATCCTCTTAGTAGACATCCTCCATATCTCGTGTCACATATCATGTGCCTCCTTGGCCCATGTCTCGGTGACCTGCTAATATCTCCCAACCCATCATAGGTGGTGGCTGGGACCTGCCAGTACATCACTGGCGCTGGTCTCCGTGAGTTGGTGGCATCTCCCGATCCTATCTTGGAGCTTGATGGCCCTCTATGCTCTCTGCTTTGTGAGTCCGTGGATCTAGTCCTCTCACTCTAGGCTTGTTGTGCCCTGTACTCTCCATAGGATAGAAAATCTATCCCGACCACCATCAACTAATCCTGGTAGTATTGTAGACACCAAATTTGTGTCTTACGACCCCTTGTGACCCGCATCTCATTTCGCAACCTAACCTCACCACCTAAACCTTACACAATTATTTATTAATTATCTTATAATTAATAAATCCACATCGCCTTACCTGCCACCTCATTTTGCCACCTCATCATGACCTAGGCCTAACCCTAAACTAATCTAATTAAGACCTATAACTTGGTCTACATCCACACCCATGACTAATGACCCCTTTCTCGCACCCAAAACCGACCTTCTAGTCACTTGACCAAGCCCGCAACTAATCCCTCGGGAGAAAAGGAGGGAAAGTTGGCTATTTTACTAAAAATAGCCCACTTTAATCGAACCGATGCACGGTTTACTTTCATTGCCGTCGGTTAGTAACCGCCATCGGTTCCCTGTAAATGGGCTCCCCTAACCAGAAACAAAGGTCGAAAGAAGGATTTTTGGATCAATCAGGATCATCGAAGTGATAAAAAGAATCCAGTTTCTTGAGCTGAAGCAAGAGACAAGTGAAGAGACAAGTGAAGAGACAAGAAGAGTTTGCAGTGAAGGAGACCAAGCCCAAGACTGCAACTGAATAATCGAGCCCTGTGATACTCATCTGATCATCGGGAGGGAGATATCTCATCTTCTGGGTGTCAGGCCATCCTACCTGAGTTCTACCTTTGTCATTACACTTCTCGGACCTGCATCCTCGTCAATAACCAGTAAGTAATATCTTGCATGTTCTCTTCGATAACATTTCTTAGACTTTTGAATCACAGCCATCATTAATCCATTCTGGATCTACTACCTAAAGTGACACATCACATCTAACTATCATTCATCTACCCTCTCATCACCCCGTTACCTACTCCCACTCATTTACTAGCCTTACAAACATCACAATCACCCTACAGCTGACCCTCACCAAGAGCCCTAAAACATAGCCCTACTGATATCGGTTAGAAGAAACCGGTATCGGTTATTGTGACTCAAAACCAGAAACCAGCCTTTCCCCCTACCTATTTCAACGAAGCAATTAAATTGTTATTTTACAATATTTCGTGTTAATTCATATTAGCAGGGGAACTGACCACCTTCGAAAGGAAGTGTTATATTTCCTGGGCCCAAGGTAGTTCCCTCATTTATTGTCTAATCAAAATCTTGTGGTCTTGTATTCTTATTTGCAGGTAGTCCTTCCAAGACAAAAAGGAGTTCTTCGCAATCAACCTGATCTCTCTCTACGGTACGCGCACACCATCTCAACATTCAACAGGTATTCCTCCTAGCCCTAACCCTTATTTGTTTCTAAAAGGAATGAAAGGATAGAAGTAACTCTATTCCCAAAAAGATGAAACATTCCACGCGAAACATTTTGGCACGCCCGGTGGGACCCATTTTGGGTTTCTTTCTTTCTTGCTTGCTTTCATATAGGGAGCATACTTGTTGTTTTCTTCTTCTAAAGATATTCACAAGGTATTTTGTTATTTTGGTAAAAGAACTTGCTTTGCTTTTACATCTTTGCATTAGTGAAAGTCATCTCTTTTGCTTCATCGAATATCATTTTCGATTTGGGTTTAAAACACGTGCATCACATTCTTGCTTGCTGTTTTCAATTCTAGTGAACATAGATTAAGTAACAGGTCGTACACGTGGGGGTGATATCCATGGTATTGACAAGAAATTAATCTTACTTTCACTGCACAACACATACCGAATCACTTCACAATTAACACAACAGCTCAAACATCCCCCTTTTTCCGTGGTATTCCTCCGCCCGATTGAGGTAACCTTACAAGCCAAAACAAACTTGACATTTCCCCTAAGTCTTTTGTTTAGGATTCTGACATCATTCTATGTCTAAAGGAATAAGCCCATGATAATTAAAATTAACCCTAGGGTTAGTCTCTGGATTTTCGTGTGCATCTTGCTTGTTTTCGGTTTTGTTTTCTTTGTTATACACTGTCTTCTGTCATCACCTCAGAACAATTGATAAATGTACTAAGCTTTGTTAACAATCAAGTCAGTAGCTTATTATATTTTCTTACACTAGTCTTATTACACTGATATCGGTTAAGTGACCGCGTCGGCTATAGTCTAACCGACATCGGTTATTAGACCGATATCGGTTACTGTCTTTTACAGTTCCTGACAAACCAACATCTCCGAATTTCACCATTCTAAGGCTGTTTGTTCCCGATAGATTAAAGCCCTCACTGTGTACTCTTTTCTATGGTTGTTATCACTCGGAAGCAAGCCGCCGCCATGGTTTCACATGCCTGCTATGTGCCTTTGCACGAATCACCCCCTTCACATTCTATAGGGAACCCTACGGACACCGGTGAGATCCCCAAAATTCTGTAGGAGATAAGGAATTTTCACAATTTGGATGCTAATCCTATCATTGTCATCAATATTATTTGTCTCATGCCCACGACCGTACGTTCGATGGTCAAATCCTTGTTGGCATGCCTATTAGTATAGCTTCTCACTTAGCTCCCACTCCGCTTTGATAACACCGCCTGCTTCCTACATCTTTAGCCCCGTCTCCCAATCTGACGGCTTCAGAGGTTCATACGACACAGATTGGCTTTCCGTTGGTTAATCTTGGACCCCACATATCATTACCGCCGACTGCCCCTACCTCATCTCTCTTGCAGACTGCTCCGTTCATGACTTGCTCTCTGCCACCTATCCACACGAGCTTTCCTTCTCAAGCTCCGCCTACCTTTTCATTCCCATACACGTATCCAGTGACCTCAACATCTTATATGGGACATCCTATTCGATCCCTCAACATATTCATCCTCCATACCTTATCAACACTTAACCCCACCACTTTTCTAGCGGAGGCCCTTGGCCCAATTTTCCTCTGTTTACCACGACCACACCATCATCTCATCCAACCACGGATTTCATCAAACAAATGATGGACAAAATGTAAAATATGGAGGCTTGTTTGGGAAAGTCATAGCGCCTTGACATACGAGCAAGTTTGTCGGAAGCCTATTCACCCTTCTCGTCCCCCTTCATTCATATCCTCCTCAATGGGAATTACCAAAATTTACCCGTTTTAACAGTAAGGAGGACCCTCAACAACACTTGTGATCATTTAGACATGCTTGTTATTTGATTGCTCATGATGATGCCTTGTTACTCCGCACCTTTCCCATGTCCTTATCAGGACCCGCCTTGGAGTGGTACAGTGCTTTAACCCAGCACTCAATCTTCTCTTTTAACCAACTAGCCCAATCTTTCTTGGATCATTTCTCCATTAACATTGCCAAGAAAGTATCTATCACCGACCTCTATGCCATCCGACAATTTGAAGACGAATCTATCACAGATTTCGTTGGATGGTGGCGGGGCCTTATCAACCAACTTACATATGCCTTGCCTCAGGCTGAACTTATTGAACTTTTTATGCGGGCATGCGCTAAGCACATTTCTCCTACCCTTCAAATTCAAACTTTCCGCACATTTGACGAGGCCTTTACCATGGCTCGGAAACTAGAAATTCGAGCCTTAGAAGAAGAGAAATTGCGGTTGCGCAACAAAAACCCCAATTTCCGGACTCCAGATTCCACCAACAAACCTAACACCACCAATCCTCACCCATCGACTGCTTCGAAATCAAAAGGAGCCGTGCACGCGGTGATGGTCAAATCCCAACCACCGTCTAATACCCCGCCAAAAACCACCTATAAGTATAAAGCAGAGCCCATCAATTACACTCCCTTGGGAGAAACTTATGGCGTCATCTTGGAAAAATTGCTCAAAGCCGGAGCTATCACCTTGCCTCCTGTTAAACCTCACTCCGGGTTTGACTCCACCCGCACTATACCTTCTTGGTACAAAGAAAATGACTTCTGTAACTTTCACCGCGTAAAGGGACATAGTCATGAAAACTACAAGATGTTGAAAAACATAGTGCAGGAAATGGTTGATGCAGGGGATATAACCCTTGATAATCCTAATGCCCCTGCCAACCGAAATTTGAAAATCTTCAACAAACCATTCCCGAATCACTCTTCCAACAGTAACATAAACCAGGATATCTTAGCCGAGGAGAGTGTTCATGAGATCCATGCAGTCTTCGACTCCCAGCCAAAAGCCTCTATCGAGAAAATTTTGAATCAAGCCTCTTCACTGACGCAGGGGCCCGAACCTCCTTCACCACCATCAAGCCAAGGCGAAATCATTCCTTTACCCATAAAGGAGTTAACCGCCCAGAGTTCTCTTCTCATAGATGAGTCTTCTTACACCACATCCCTACAAGACTGCGAACGGATGTTATCTAACTTATCTATTTCCCAAACGTCTCCTTCTACCACTCTTGCTGCACAAGAGGAAGGCTCGCTACTCCTTTTGTCATCCTTAGATGAGAAACCTCTTGCACCGACATCACCAAATTCTGTAACCATGCCGGATCCTCTCAAACATGCCCTCCTACCTATTAGTTCTTCATCGCCTAAATCTTTTCAGCGACCGGTTGACCTCTTAACACCTATTGATACAGTGCCTCATCTACCCCCTGTATCACACCCACAGTGGACCGGAATCACAACCCACCTTTCTTCCATACAAAAATTCCAATTCACACCTGAAGACTGTTACTCTCCGGAAGATAGACGAGTCCTATGGGAACGTTTGAGTACCCCTTATTCTACTCAAATGCAGATGACCGATACAGACACCTCTACCATATACCCGAAGTGTTTATAGAAACTCAAAATGCCTATGTCCTCATCTCCATCCCTGCATCTCTACCAAGTATCTCATCCACCTCTGTCAGCCTAACCAAATCTTCCCTACACTTGGGACCTCACCAATACCTGGTCTAACACACTCACCTAAGTGACTAGATTTATCCAAAAATAAAGCCGCCCCTCCACTTAGGAGACAAATTCAATCCGTGCCTCTATCACAATTAAAACCATCATCGTCACACCTACCTTCCATATTGGGACCTCATCCCTCCACCTTGCATCAATATATCATACCTCCTGCGTTTTCTTTAAAACGACCTACGCCTTCTGCACCCATATAGAGATCTAAGGGTATATCAACATTGTCACCTCACGTATCCTGTCCACCCATCAACCCTAAACAAATTTCATCATCAAAGGACTTGTTTACGCATTACTCCTATTTTGTCGCCATTGTCTCTGGATACCACGTTATCTGGAGCCTCATCATCTAACCAGCTAAACGTAGCTCCTGCGCCAAAGAAACCACGTTTAGTTAAAACCACGTGTCAACACCCCTTGGCTAAACCACCACCCGTACGAACCAACCATGCCCGAACATTACCGAAACCTGCTCAATCAATACCCTCATCCTCCTCCGATTTTGACCCACTCAAAGGATCTTACGCCAAAATCCTTGCTATGTTGGTGGAGAATGCGACCATTTCTCTACCCCCACTTAGACCTTATGACCCATCTAAACCTCGACCTATAGGTTATGATGAGTCTAAAATCTGTGCTTATCACCGCACACCAGGACATGATGTGGAGGGATGTAAAGCTTTAAAATCCATCCTTCGTCAGTCACCTCTCTCAGATAGAAAGGTTAAGAAAGACAACTTACAAAGGGAGAGACCTTTAGCTTCAATTCCCTCTCCTATACCACCTGTCCCCGCCTCACCAATATCTATCATTATTACAACCCCACCTCTCGAAGACCATGATTTATCCCGACCATCTTCATCTCAGGTCCACGAGATTAATATGATTAGTGTTGCTACTCGAGGGCAGAAAAACAATGGGAAAGCGAAAGAAAACACACCTGCGGCATCTCTTTCTCCGTCCACCATCCCGATTGCACCACCACCCAAAGTGGTTATTCGTGGACCCGCCTACCCCGTCTCTAATGGAATTGCCCACCGAACCATGATCAAACAGCTTCACCAATCACCTGTAAAAATGACACTGTATGATCTCATTCAGACTTCTGAATCTCATCGACAAGCTCTCGTTGAAATCCTTCAAGGGATCGAGGTCTTACCTAATGAAACCCTGCCTGTTACCTCCATTCTAACACCCAATCACGTTGCTTCCCTCACCAAACAACCTACCGCCCCAACCACTTCTGTCTCTGTACAACAAGCTGCTGCAGTCAGTTTCTCCGAAGACGAAATTGTTGACTTTGGTACAGAAGATCCTGACCCTGCTCTTTTCATCTCAGCTTACGTCCTGGGACATTCGGGTACGTCGTGTTATGATCGACGGGGTGCTAGCCTAAACATCATCTCTTCAAAAGCCTTCCAACAAATGAATATCCCTTCTAGCTACATGTGTGCCAACCCCATCATGTTGCGGTCATTCAATGATGTTATTACCTCTACCTTAGGCACCGTGATCCTTAACATTCGTGTAGGACCACGTACTTTACCCAAACTCTTCTATGTCCTTGAGGGAGAGTTCCAATACAATATATTGCTAGGTCGCCCTTGGATCCGGGCTATGGGATGCGTTCCCTCAACCTTACATAGATGCATAAAATTTGAGTACGAGGGGAAGTCTTACACCGTAAAAGCTGATCCTCCCCCCTTCAAAACCTGCAATATGTTATATCACCCTAATGATGTGCTTGTACCAATCAAGACACCCATTCATCCAACCCAACCATCCACTTCAACCACACCTCTACCATTCACTTCAACAGCACCTACACCTTCAACCCAAGAAATCACCGTCGCAAAAACCACTTCCCTTCCCGCAGCTAACATCCCAACCGCAGACCCCTTAGTAGATGTTTTTCAACGCCTTACGCTGGGGGAGTATCACCTATATAACGTTAGTTCTTTCCATACCCCACAGGAGTACGGACAGGTACATGCACATCCTACCTATGACCGTCGTGTGGGGGAAGTAATCCCCTACGGACCACCTCACTGCCGCACTAACCTAACATATGGGGGTGTCGACACATCTTCCGTTGCCCCTGAGCCTCCTCTTGGTGTGGTTCCTTTCCAATCTGATTTTCAATACCTGAAAAATCATCATTTCGCCCTTACCTTCTTGACTCGCTGTGCTTGGAAAGGCTTTGGTTTTGGTCTTTATGAACAAGGCCGACATACAATCATTCCTGTAACTACTCGCAAGCACAATGATCGTAGTGGTCTCGGATTTCTGGGAACACTTACACCGAAGGAACCTCGTGTCAGTTGTCTTCTGGAAGATGACGACATCACCCCTACCGAACCATCATCACCCATTTTGCCTTCGTCACCCACAGAGTCGATAGATCCCGAATCTATCCCTCCTAACTTTTTTTTTTCATAAATGCTATCTTCCTAGGTCCTCTCACTTATCAACGTGATAATGAGGACCCCTCTTCTATCCCCTTCTATATCCAGACATGATTGAAGAGGACTCACCTTCAATTAACGTTGTTGAGTGCCAGGATGATGACTCCATCCTCACTTACCTTGGTGCGGACGACTCTTATATTCAACGCGCCTTACCATCTGAAAACTCAAACCATGTTGAACGAGTCTACTATAGAAATCAACATCCACACGGAAGAGGATCCTCACATTGTGAAGATCGGAAAATCCCTTAGCGCATCGAAGGTCACCTTTACTACCTTTTTCCGTACTCGCAACCAAGCTTTCACTTGGTCTCTGACCGACATACCAGAATTGATCCTGACATTGCTGTCCATAACATTACCTCGAAACCCTATTCCAAACCAATTAAACGAAATTGAGAAAATGCATCCACGCATTGCCCTCTTGGTCAAAGAGGAGCTTCAACGACTCCTTTCTGTTTCCTTCATCCTACCTATTGACTATCCTCAATGGATTTCTAACATCGTACTCGTCACTAAAGCGATGCAGGGGACTTCGGTTTGCACCGATTCCCGGATCTTAACCTCGCTTGCCCTAAGGATGACTTCCCCATGCCTAGTATTGACCAACTTGTTGATCTCATTGCGGGCCATGAGATGCTCTCTCTCATGGATGGCTTTTCAGGATACAACCAAATTTTGGTTGCCCCTGCCGATCAACATAAAACTGCCTTCATAACTCCTTGGGGAACCTTCTGTTATCGTGTAATGCCATTTGGCCTTAAGAATGCTGGTGCAACCTATCAGCGGGCTATGACCTACATTTTTCATGACATTATGCACACTATCCTTGAATATTACATCGATGATCTTCTTGGAAAATCTAAACATCGTAGTGAACATCTCGATGTTTTAACCATTATTTTTGATCGCCTGTTACAATATTTTGTCCGTCTTCAACCAAAGAAATGTGTCTTTGGTGTCCTTTCGGGAAAACTTCTTGGCTTTATCGTCTCTTTGTGTGGCATTGAGGTCGACCCATCTAAAGTCAAAGCTATCCTAGAAATGCCCCCACCTACTAACCTCAAACAATTGTGTAGTTTACAAGGTAAGCTCCAATCTATCCGGCATTTCATCTCTCAACTCTCGGATCGATGTCAACCTTTCCATCACCTCCTTAAAAAAGACATTGACTTTCAATGGAGTGAAGAGTGCCACCAAGCCTTTGAGGCTCTCAAAGCTTATCTCTTGCAGCCACCCGTGCTTATCCCACCTCAGGATGACCACCCTTTCTACCTTTACCTTTCCGCCACCGACCACACTGTAGGGGCCATGCTTGCACATCGTGACTCTGAGAATCGTGAACAAGCCGTTTATTATATAAGTCGTACTTTGGTGGACTATGAGACTAGGTATACACATGTAGAAAAGTTGTGCCTAGCCCTATCATTCATGGCCACCAAACTCCGACACTACCTCCTGAATCACAAAACTTTCATCATCACCAACACGGACCCCATCCATTATATGTATGCCAAACCCCATCTAAACCAACGCATCGCCCGATGGCTCATGCTCCTCGCCGACCTCAACCTTGAGTTTGTCCACTAGAAATCAATCAAAGGACAAACCATCGTAGATCAACTCGCGGAAGCCCCTCTACCCGGGGTGCAATTTACCAATTTTAATTTCCCCGACGAACTCATCGCCACTCTTTCACTCGGGAGGAGTTGTATCCACTGACCCTCTTCTTCGATGGATCCAAATGCCAACACGGCGGAGGAGGCGGCATTGTTCTCATTCCTCTTGATGCTTGAGCCTATGCCTCTCTCATTCCGACTCAATTTCCCTACACTAATAATACTACGAATACGAGGCCCTTGTTCGGTCTCGTGTTACGTTACACTTAGGTTTCAAATCTATCAATATTTTTGGTGACTCTCAATTGGTAGTCAATCAAGTTATCGGCATCTACCAATGTAAAATGAGGAACTTCAAAAGTACAAACACTACGTGGATTCATTTCTAGCCTTATTTACTCACTATTCTATCTAGACCATTCCTCGCTCCACTAACAAATTTGCGGATACTATGGCTTGCTTAGCCTCACAAATTCCAGCTTCATCAACTGACTCTGACATTTTTGTCTTGGTCCAACAACTCTTTGCCCCATCTTACTCAGCCCCGGTTGTTTGTATGATAAATAATGTGTCTACTAATTCGCAGGATACCTGGTATCACCAATTTCATGACTACCTTACAACCTCTGTTCTCCCACTTGCCCTTACTAGTACCGGAAAACATGCTTTTCTTAAACGTGTTTCTCGTTATGTCGTTATGGGGGGACTCCTTTATAAATGTGGCTTTGATGGCATCCTCCTTCGATGTCTCACCGGCGCGGAGGTCACCTATACCATCCAATAGGTCCATGACGGTATTTGTGGTGGACATTTTAACGGCCTTGCCATGGCCAAGCGAATCCTTCACCTAGGATATTATTGGCCTACTCTCAATAAAGCGATTGCTTCGAATATGTTAAGCGTTGTGTTATGTGTCAACAACATGCCAACCTTCAACATACTCCTAGCCACCCGCTTCAAGTGCCGAGATCTTTGGCCTTTCTCACAATGGGGTTTAGACCTTATATAATGAGATTCATCCGTCCTCTTCGCAACGTCATCGATGGATAATCACAAAGAACCGAATATTACACAAAATGGGTGGAGGCTATTCCGCTCATTTCAACCAAAAATAAAAAATTGTAGAGTTCATTAACCACCACATTATCTCATCGTTTTGGTGTTCCTCATCACCTGATAACAGATAATGGAAAATCTTTCAAAAATAAGTTGTTGCAAGACATTTGTGACAACTTTGGTATCAAACTTAGTTTCTCCTCACCCTACTATCCACAAGCGAATGGAAAAGCCGAATCCTCTAATAAAACCCTAACCAAAATTCTCATGAAAGTTGTCAATGAGTCCGGAAGAAATTGGCATGATCACATCCCCTTTGCCCTTTGGGCTTATCGTACTAGCATTCGTACCTCCACTAATGCCACACCTTTTCTTTGGTATATGGTACCGAGGTTGTCTTGCCTCTCAAAATACAAATACCCTCGCTCGATTATCTCTTCAGATATTCTTACTAATGATGATTTCCGCCAAGAGCGGTTAGCCCAATTAGAGCTTCTTGACGAGCGTCGTCTTACGATCTTGATCACCTTCAAATCTATCAAAAGCGCATCAAGCGTGCTTATGATAAATGACTTCATGAGCATACCTTTAAGGTTGGTGATCTTGTCCTCAAAGAGAATCAACATGTAACCAAACTAGAAAAGAGCAAACGTGGAAAATTTGCTCCCAATTGGATTGGGCCTTACATAATCACTCACACTTATGGATCAGGCACTTATCGTTTAGCTTCGCTTAATGGTAAACCTGAGCCTGAACCCCTTAATGCCTTGCATCTTCGACCTTTCTACTGTTGAATTTAGTGTTATATCACTTCTTATCTACCTACCGCTCGTCCCTTGAGCTCATTTACCGTTACATACACTTTGTTTCCTACATCTTACAATCAAATCAAGCTCACATAGTTTGATTCCCACCTCCCCTTAACAATGCCTTCCCTTTTTAGTCTAGTCCATGACTTCAAAGTATTAAAATGACACATTCTTAATTATATGCTTATGGGATTTTCTTGAGTCAAACTTTCTACCAAACTAGATGCTTTACGCCAAAAGGACATCTGGCTCTCTAAATTATATATAGACTGCTCCCTCGAAGGACAGCTATATGCCAAACTATTGCTGCTATTATATATAGACTGCTCCCCCGAAGGACAGCTATGCACTAAAATCACATCTGCTACTATAAATAGACTGCTCCCTTGAAGGACAGCTATACACAGTCAGCCTTTATCAGAAGCTTCTCGCATTGATCAGCTTCGTGAAGACCTCAAGAATAATACAATCAATATCCCTTGTAGACTTCCCGCATCGATCAGTCTATATTCAGTAAAATAAAGCCACCTTCAAAAGAACTTTTGAGTCATGGACTTGTCTATTTAGGGTAGGTTCTCTTTCGTCAGAACACTCACTTTGTAACAAGTTCTCCGTACCTCAGCTATACCATCCACCTCACCTCACCATTTGTTTAAACTCAAGGGACGTAACGTACACCCGATATATTGTGATCATACAACTCTTTTCACCTATTGACTTCTCGTCTATGCACGGTACCTAGGGGTTCAAGCTCATCCTGCATTAATATGTGGTTTGTTTAGCTCTTTTCAACTACGGAGTAACTTTTTCCTCTTTGACTCGAATCTAGGATTATGTGTTGATCTTAATCAGGACATGGTTCCCTACCACTTGGGTAGGCTAACTTTCACTTCCCTTCTACCTATTCCAAAATCACCAATTCATTACCAACACCAACAACATTACCCTACCAATATCAATATCAATATTTTTACCAACCAACAAATTGCCTAACCATACCTAAATTGCCTGAATTCACCTCTCCCTGGTCTTAAGGGAGAACTACATCGGTCTCGAGGCCCCTCCTTGCTTTGTGTAATGGGCTATGTAGGAAGAACTTCGGAGACATGGGGTCTCCCAAGGTTAGCTCGACCATCCTCTACCATAACCTATCATGTGTGGTAAATATAAATATTTTTGTGTATTTCTATTTAATCACATTCCTCTTTATCCTTTTTTCAAAACACAAAAGGTTCAAGCACAAGCATTCTTATTATTATCATAGCCCAACATCAACAACATACACTTTTATCCACCCATCATGTAACTTTTGTTCACTCGAGCTCACCTGTTCATGTTTTAGCATGATTAGGGTCCTTGACTTGATCTGTCGACCAACTTTGCCTAGACTTAGACCGTGACGTTTATCTCAACCAAACCAACCATTTGGTACTGCCGAACATGCCCAAACGTTCCTGTACCTTACCCGTTATATACCCTGGAGCTACTTCCTATGCCTTGGATACCAGGATTATATCACCCTTGTTTGGATAAACTATCGACCTTTGCCTATGCATTGCTGGTTTGCTCGTCAAATCATGTACCCTAGTCGCACTAATGCATTTCCACGTGCGTCTGCTTCTTTGGACCTACCTCACCACCTCACCATCATCTCCACACCATTTACCCTTTATCAACCCTATCCCTGATTTCACGCTATCTCAATCTGTGATAGATTTGAGGGGGATTACCTATACCCTTAACAGGGGAAACCACTTCATATTATTGTCCGTGCAGCTTTACAAAACAAACTACATGACAATAAGGGGCTAATGTAGACACCAAATTTGTGTCTTACGACCCCTTGTGACCCGCATCTCATTTCGCAACCTAACCTCACCACCTAAACCTTACACAATTATTTATTAATTATCTTATAATTAATAAATCCACATCGCCTTACCTGCCACCTCATTTTGCCACCTCATCATGACCTAGTCCTAACCCTAAACTAATCTAATTAAGACCTATAACTTGGTCTACATCCACACCCATGACTAATGACCCCTTTCTCGCACCCAAAACCGACCTTCTAGTCACTTGACCAAGCCCGCAACTAATCCCTCGAGAGAAAAGGAGGGAAAGTTGGCTATTTTACTAAAAATAGCCCACTTTGACTGAACCGATACCGGTTTCTACTCGACCGCCGTCGGTTCCGTAACCGCCATCGGTTCCCCTCGTAAATGGGCTCCCTAACCGAAACAAAGGTCGGAAGAAGAATTTTGGATCAATAAGGATCATCAGAAGCGATAAAAAGAATCTGGATTTGCTGAGCCAAGTAAGAGACAAGTGAAGAGACAAGTGAAGAGACAAGAAGAGTTTGCAGCGAAGGAGACCAAGCCCAAGACTGCAACTAAATAATCAGAGCCCTGTGATACTCATCTGATCATCAGGAGGGAGATATCTCATCTTCTGGGTGTCAGGCCATCCTACCTGAGTTCTACCTTTGTCATTACACTTCTCGGACCTGCATCCTCATCAATAACCAGTAAGTAATATCTTGCATGTTCTCTTCGATAACATTTCTTAGACTTTTGAATCACAGCCGTCATTAATCCATTCCTGGATCTACTACCCAGAACACATCACATCTAACTATCATTCATCTACCCTCTCATCACCCTATTACCTAATCCCACTCATTTACTAGCCTTACAAACATCACAACCACCCTACAACCGACCCTCACCAAGAGCCCCTAAAACATAGCCCTACCGATATCGGTTAGAAGAAACCGGTATCGGTTATTGTGACTCAAAACCAAAAACCAGCCTTTCCCCTTACCTGTTTCAACGAAGCAATTAAATTGTTATTTTACAATATTTCATGTTAATTCATATTAGCAGGGGAACTGACCACCTTCGAAAGGAAGTGTTATATTTCCTGGGCCCAAGGTAGTTCCCTCATTTATTGTCTAATCAAAATCTTGTGGTCTTGTATTCTTATTTGTAGGTAGTCCTTCCAAGACAAAAAGGAGTTCTTCGCAATCAACCTGATCTCTCTCTACGGTATGCGCACACCATCTCGACATTCAACAGGTATTCCTCCTAGCCCTAACCCTTATCTGTTTCTAAAAGGAATGAAAGGATAGAAGCAACTCTATTCCCAAAAAGCTGAAACATTCCGAGCGAAACAAGTATCTCGGCCTCACTAAGGGCATCCCGTAACTAGGCTATGGGTATGGTCTGTGGTGGCCCCATAGGCCTCCTCGCCCTCGTACCTTTCTGTAGGACCCGGTCCCACCCCTTCCTATAAATGGGGACCCTATCTCAATGCCTACAGAGGTATCATTAGCCTTGCACCCTATGCCTATACTTGTACTGTAATTCCCAATTTACGCCCTACAACCCTATCACTGCACCTATAAGGTAGCCACCCGACCATCATCCCCATCTCCATCTCCATCCCTACCTTGGGCCATCTAGGCATGAATACTCAACTGTGCATGTAACTCACCACCTCCCCCTCTAAATTGGCTAGCTATGCTTGCACCATACCTAATCGGGTAATCAAGGTTGCACTTTTGCTCTATAAGGCGTCCCTTCGCACTTTGTGATGGTGGCTAGATCTAAATACCTGCACTGGTATGGGTGGTACTACTCATAAATGAGCTACCCACCACTATCTATATCTATCTATAACCTCAACATCATCAATCCACTAGTCTACCACCTGCTCCTCCTACCTTGTGGGCACTTTGCATCCAGGGTGTTAGAGGCAATGGCCTCTCCACATCATCTCTTATGTACTATAAGAAAGGTGGAGGTATGTCCTGTAGTATTTCAAACTGCATTCTAATTATGTCCACTTTGGGATCATCTCGTGCTCCTTGGCATGGCACCCCACTATCCATCTCACCGATTGCAGCCTGCTATCTAGCTCCTCATGCATCCGCTCGAATGAGGGATAACCCACATATGCCTCCATATGATGTCCACTCCGAACAACCCCTCCAATAAACACTTGTAATAGGCCACATCATGTGTGGGCCTATCTAATCACCACTCTCTAATCATAGGTACCCATCGCCTATACCCCACCTGCACCAATCTCGATAGAAATGCATCTACTTGGGGCATCCCAACTGGCCACACACACACAATGTGCTCATAGGCCCAACAATGTAGTAAAAAGTACAACATGCGATGAACCTACACGGATGCCCATACACCCACAACTCTCTATACGGATGCACCGGGAATGTTGGTGCCTAGGTAAAGTGGGTCTGATCTATCATCATGTCATAAAGTACCCCCATCAATGAGCTGGGAAATATACCTCCCTCTATATCCGTAAATGCAAAATAGAACACTACCTCCATCAATAGAAGAATGAGCCTTATCTCCTCTGGATGGGCTATGTGGGTTATCTCTAACTAACCTCGGTCATCCCTAAGCGCATCGGTCACCTATTTTTTGACTAATCCTAGTTTTCCCCTACCGACGCTTTAAACCTGATCGACACTGTCACTATCACGGCCCAAATCCGCAACCTCAAAAACCCTCATTTGTCCAAACCTTCCCTCCCCTACCCCTTCTACCCACCCATCCTCACTGCACCTCCCCTTAACCACCTCCCACCCCTATTCTCCTATTTACTCTTTCCCTACTCTTATTCTACCTAATTTACCCCACCCGATTCCAAATTTAATTTTTTTCCCCACCCAAAACAAAAAACCCAATTTCTTCCAAACCCCAACTTATCACCTAATCTATCTACCCAAACAAAACAAGAGTTTGGCACTTACCTCATCATGTTTTCATCGTTGTGGTGGTAAGTCAAGCCACCGCACCGGTTGCCCACCTGATCCCTCTCCGGCCTCTGCCATCACCAATCGCTACCCGCACCTCCAACCAATCAAATCTCACAATCTGATCCCATGGACCCACCTCTCAACTACCAATCACCCACTGTTTGGATTGCCAACTCAACTCTCCATTCCGTCCAGGACACTTTTTCACCTTTTTCTCTCTCTCGTGTCGTTTTCCCAATTCACAAGAAGACAAATGAATAACAAAAATGTGGATTTTTTGTTTTTATAATAAACCCGACCTAACCGACACTTTGGTTTTACTTCATTGCCATCGGTCACATGTCATACCTTATCGTGGTCGGATTACCCTATCTTTGGCATTGGTTACCCTTGACCAACATCGGTCACCCTCTCTTGCACATTTCCCTAAATTTTACCCTATTACCCTGCCCATCACTATTTATTTTCCACACCCAACCATTTACCCTGACCATTCCCCCCACCCTCTTGCCCTCATCATTTATTACCTACCCACGTCCTCAATTGGGGACTCATTATTTTACCCATACCTCGGCCCTACCTGCCCGTGCGTGACCTAGACTATTGGATCTAGACCATCGCTAGTGACCTTTGATCTAAAATGTTTGCTATACCTTATAGCACTGTTACCTGTGTTGATTGACCTAATGACCTTACCTTGCCTTTTGCCGTGACCATTTATCCTGACCCTACCTTTGGTGTACCGAATATACCTAAACATTTATGTACCTTACCTACGTTGTGTTTCCCGACTATATCCTATACCTTGATACCGAAATCACTTCAACCTTATTTGGATGAACCTATCGACCTTAGACAATGTGGAGATTTCTTGCTCTTCAACCTTGTATCATGTTGTAGTTTCTACATGTGTGTGCATTTGATTGTTGCTACCTTTGACCCTGACCTATTACCTAGATTACCCGAGTAGACCTTTCTCCTTTTTCCCCTATTACCCACCTTCCTTTTCATCACATTTACCTTTTATCAAACCACTCACCGATTCTACCTTCTGCCTCATCAGTTCCTAGTTTGAGGGGGATCACCTCCACCCACACATGCGATGACCACAACTTATTTTTTTCAGCGTTGCTTACCAATACAAGTTACGCAACAAAAAGGGGTAAAATGTAGAATTTAAAACTAGGTCACACTCCCCTTTGGTCCCTCATCAAATAAACACCATTGAACACATTCACCTAACCATGGAACCCTTCACCCTACTATAATATTAATTTAATTATTTTAATTCATTATCCTCACCATATTTATTATTTAAATATTCTAATTGGGATAATGCCCACATATCCACCCCATCTAGCCACCTCACCTAAGACCTATTCTTAGTAAGTTACCATAACTAACTAAGACCTACCCAAACCCTACAAATCAATGCCTAGATTCCCTCTAACCACATTCCCATGTGTTAGAAGGAAGCTTCGATTATAATCCGTGGGTAAACAAAACGAGATCCCAAAAATCAAGGGGATCTTCTAAGTCTAGTAAACCTAGGATATCCTGCTTCTAATCGATGCCGGTTACCCTTAACCACCATGGGTTAAGTCGGAACCACTTTGTCATTTACCATTTAATTCCCAAAACAACCTTATTTTTGAGGTTGGTAGATTCCTGAGAGATATCACATCTTTTGAGAACAAGTTTTAGGAGAACACGCATGTAAAGAAGGAGATCAAGTATTTTCTCTTACACAAACATCTAGGATTCACCCAACAACCATCCAACACTCACCCCAACATAGATTTGATCCAATTAGGCAAGAAGGAGAGCACATGCAGCCCATGCAAGAGCTCCCCAATGTTTGGTGATCCTCTGCAGCATTCAACCTCTTATCAACACCTTCATTCCTCACTCACGGATGTCCGTAGTAGATTCCAAGGAAGTAGAACATTTTACTCCTCTCGGCTCACTCATTTCATCATTGTATTTTCATCCTTTATTCTCCTAGCCACCCACTGACCTCCATTAATACTCACCCCTCCATATCCCTATTAAAACTTCACCAAATCCCATCCAAACAACTTAATACCTCTTTCGACTAGCCTAGTCCTTTGTGCAATCATATGGGAGATCTAAAGCTCATTCTGTGACATTCTTAATACCACACGATGGCACACGATTCTCCCAAACCAACGTCAATCACCCTTAATCACATCGGTCTCTGTATCTACTAATTCAGCCTAGAAACAGAACCTACCTACCTATTCCCACATCACCCTTACTCACCTGTGACCTACCTAAGACCTCATCAGACTGCAGAGACCCAGAACTAGTTACTTGACCTTTGGATCTTATTTTAACCTATCCTGTTAGATTATATCTTTCTTATTGTGTTTTAAATGAGATACCTAAATAATTTCAACTATAATAGGATTTACTTTTTTACCAACATTAAATTGTTTTAAATAGTGGATTGATAGCCGTCTAGGAAGTATCACACTTCTGGATCTAGCATACGCTAGGCAATCCACTGCATATATTGTTTAACTCTTTCTGGTGGTCTTGCTTTTTATTTCAGGTAGTTCCTCCCAACCATGATAAGTTTTGGATCAAGGAGTCAACACACGCACAACAACCTATCAACCAACATTTCAATAGGTATTCCTCGTCGCCTGTTACCCTATCTGTTTCATCATTTTTGAAGAAATGTCTAAGAATTAGGTGAAACATTTTGGCATGCCCAGTGGGACCCATTCAGGGTTCCTTGCATTCATTCATTTCTAGGTGAAAAGTTGCATGTTTTTTTCCTTTCCAAAAGGTTCTTACATTTAAATTTCTCCCCTGGAATCATCTCTTCTTCTATTGTCTAAAAGTAATCGTACTTTGGTGCTTAAAATGAACACTTCTTCCCTTTCATTAGCATTGCATTAGTGAAAGATCATACTTTCTCCTATTCCTCTTATTGTGTCATCGAATTCCATATTTTGATTTGGGTTTAAAATTAACTTCATTTCATTCTACTTTTTCTGCATTAGCTCACATTAAATGAGGGCAACCTATATGCTGGAAGTCATGACTAGCTGATGGTTGAAAAATGAATCATAGAAAAACACTTCTTTCACTTTCTCTTTCTCTGAGTCTTACCAAACCTCACAAAAATTGAAAATATACACATTCTTAAACAACATATTTCTTGGAAGAAGTTATAGGTGATCACACGATCATGACATAGTGGGCACCCAGCTCATTGCTCTATTGAGTCATACTTTAGAGCGAGGCCTGCCCCCACCATAACATATCTAAAACCTCTCCTTGTAAATTTCCTTCTTCGTAGGAATCCATCCTCACCAAAAACTCTATTCTACATTTCATGAGTCAGTCCTTAAATAGCATAAGCTAAACAAACATAATAGAAAAATCACTCTTTGGATTGTAGTTTTTTTATTGTTTTTCCTTGGCTTGCGGTTTGAGGTGAGAGGTTACGCTCTTCATTTTTCCTTTTTTTCCTTACACGCTCCTCATGATAGTTGGTATATTTCAGCTTCATCTCGAGTGTGCTTGGACCATATTTTTATCATTCCCAAAATTCTAGGTTTGATCCCACATTAAATTTTAATTCACAACCACATTTTCTTCATCATTGTTTTAATTTCACAATAACCAAAGTGTAAGTCCATTGACCATCGTTGGTTACCTTTTGACTATCATCGGTTATACCCACACGACATTAGTTCACCGTCATTTTGGTTAACCTACCCAAAAGGACACCTATTCACCTTCTTCAACTATTCAGACTCCCTGTCACCCTTATCATATACATTCACCTTGTAAATCTCATCAGTATTTGGCATACCTATCAAGTTTGGCCTTATACCTTGTTTTTGACCAACTATTCATGTTCCACAATGGCCGACCATGGTTACTGTGACCGTGATAAATGTTTACCCTAACTGACATCAGTTAGCCTATGTCATTTTCCAGCTACCATTTTAGCCCCAATTCACCTACCACCATCTATTTATCCTACCTATGATGTATTTATGTCTCACTTAAAGAAAGAAACCTTACCTCGCTAGTACCCATTCATGGTACTGATGCATCAACAAGCAAGCACCCTCGTACTCCATGCCAATTTTCAACCACTCCAACCTAGACCTTCACCACCTTCTATTTTATCGTTCGCCATGGAACCTATCCAACCTAAAACTATCGTTATCTTGAGATGAGGAGTTTACACAACTCTTTGATTTAAACCCTTCCACCTTGTAGTTTAATCTTTCCCACTCTTCCACTCGAGATTCCTTAGGTTAGTTGATATATAGCATACCCATATATATCCCCCAACACTGCGCTCTACTCCTACATTAACCTCGTTTTGCTCTGCATTCCCTACATCTACCTTTCCCCTAGTCGTTTCACGCTTAGGCCCTATACCCGCTTATGACTTCCGCATTTACTACATCTATTGTACCCAACACATCCACTATACCTTCACCAACCATCCATAACAACGCCTCATCTACCCCTATTGTCTCGCATATACCCATAGCTACACTACCACCATCGATGTCGGTGACCTCTACCCCTTTCCAAAACATCATCCTTTCTATTCCACAATCGTTAGCCCCCATTTCCACTAGGGTCACCACAACCCTTCCACCTCCATATACGTACTATCAGCAACCTCCCATTTCATCTATCATTCATTCTAGTGTACGCACCCCTATCTAACTCCCTCCTCCTCAATCCACCTATCGCACTGCACCATATACTAGAATGTCGCCCCATCATATGCCCAACACCAACCTCTCTTCATTTACAGGAGGCATCAATCCATCACAACCTACGAATGACTTAATGAAATTAATGTTGACAAGATGCGGACATTGGAGGCATTGGTTTCTCAAGCTCTTGAAACAATCTCACCTACGATGAGATTTGTAGTGAGCCTATATACCCATCCATACCTATTCATCCATACCCCATGCATTAGGAAATGCCTAAATTTAACTATTTTAATAGCAAGGAATACCCACAACAACATTTGTGGTCTTTCAAACATGGGTGCTACCTAATCGCCACGATGTTGCTTTTCGCTATTGAGGACCTTTCCCATGTATTTGAATTGACCTGTGTTAGATTGGTATAGTAAGTTACCTAGACACTCTATATTTTCATTTAATCGGTAGCCTAAGCCTTCTTGGATCATTTCTCTATCAATATCATTAAGAAGGTTACCATGACTGACCTATACTCCACGCATCGATTATGATGACGAATCTATCACAAATTTTGTTGCTCATTGGTGTAGCTCGATCAACCAACTCACATTCCAACTACCACAAACTGAACTCATCGATCTCTTCACATGGGCTTGCACTAGACATATCTCACTAACCTTGCAAGTCCAAACTTTCCAAACCTTCAATGAAGCATTCACCATGGAACAAAAGCTAGAGATTTGGGCCATTGAAGAGAATAAGATTTAATTATGCAATAAAACTCGGCATTCAAGTCGAATGATGACGCCTCTTCTTCTTGAAAACACCAGAATAATTATGCAAAAGCTAAGGGAACCGATAACGCAAAGGGTACTCAAAGCTAAGCAAAACTCATCCATCAAATTAGGCTAGCCCTCATCTAATCTCTCACCTGTCTAGAATTTTCAATTCATATGAGAACAATGGAAATACACCCCAATTAGGGAGCCTTATTATTCTATCTTAGAAAAGCTCATTAAAGCTAGATCCATCACCCTTCCAGCTATAAAACCACAAATTTGTTTTTAACCTTCTCACGCCACACCCGAATGGTATAAAGAACACAACTTCAGAATTATCATTAAGTAAAGGGTCACAATGATGGAAATTACATCACTTTTAAAAACATTGTCCGGAAAAGCTCGAGAAAGGCAAGTTGACCATGGATAATCCTAATTCACTTGCCAATAAAAACCTACACATATTTAAGAAGCCTTTTCCAAATCATGCACCTTCATCTTATCAAGTGGTGAAACCTCAACTCATGATAAGAAACCCACAAGGTCCACGCTATTTTCAGTCATGCACCCATTACTTCCGAATTACCTCATATTCCTTCCATAGAGGAAATTATAGCCCAAAGTCCCCCACCTACACTTGAACCCACTTCACCTATTCCTCTAACCACATAGAAACACCTTTCACCCGTGGAGGAGCCCTTCACTAATATAGAGGTTGTTTCCCCTTTGGCTTCTCCACTTAGAGAGTCATCACCCACAAGATTCTTCAAGCCATGGAGGATACTTTTATCTCCTCCACCCATAGAGGAGTGCCCATCATCTCCTCCACCTATAGAGTAGCACCCATTTTCTCCTCCACCTATCAAATATCCAAAGTAGAGATACCTTTGCCTCTAGACGATAATTCTCCATTGGCTACCCAAGATCCCGAAACCTACTTTCGGCTCTCTTACTCGTGGAAGCTGAAGCTAGAAAATTCCCCATCTTTAAGACACATTTTACAAGAATTTCCATTAGGTCCTCATAAACCTCACCTATAGATGTGTCATTCTCATGTTTAGCCGATCACTTAGATTATGTGGACAGAGCCTTACTGTGGGGGCATCTTCTGCTTCTTGTCTCAACATAGATGTAGATGTCACTTGCTGACACTTCCACTATCTACCCAAAGATATTTTGACCAATCAACCAAACAAAACCACCTCTATCACAACTTCTTCCACGACACCCATCACAGCTCGACCTACACCCTCACCCATAACCCAACATACATCTATTTCACCTTTGGCTTCTAAACTTAGTGAGTCATCACCCGCAGATTTATGCGGTCTATGGAGGATACTTGTTTATCTCCTCCACCCATAATGGAGCACCCATCATCTCCTCCACCTACGGAGGAGCACCCATTTTCTCCTCCGCTTATCAAAGATCCAATAGAGATACCTTTTCCTTTAGGTGAGCATTCTCCATCGGCTACCCAAGATCCTGTGCACCTACTTTCAGCTCTCTATTACCCACGGAAGCTAAAGGTAGAAAATTCCCCATCTCTAAGACACATTTTATAGGAATTTCCATTAGTTCCTCATCAACCTCACCTATAGATGTGTTGTTCTCATGTTTAGCTGATCACTTAGATTATGTGGATGAGCCTTAGTGTGGGGATGTCTTATGTTTCCTATCTCAACACAGATGTAGATGTCACTTGCGACACTTCCACTATCTATCAAAAAATATTTTGACCAATCGAACCAAACACAACCACCTCATCGCAACTTCTTCCACGGCACCCATCACGGCTCAACCTACACCTCACCCATAACCCAACATACATCTAAATCCAAACCCACACCTACATCATCTTCCTCAACTAAACCAATTACTACCTTAGGGGTCACCCCAACAACTAGCCTTACACATCCACCTATCAAACTAGATTTAGCTACATCCTCCACAAATCCAACACCCAATGTACTCTTGCACCCAAACATAAGAACCAAACCACGGCTGCGCCAATCGTATCTTCACCACTTTCACCTGTTTTTTTCCATCTTAGGACCTCAACCTCCCAACACGCTTAAGAAACCTCCACCTGTCAATAAACCAAAAACACAACAACCCACTCCTTCCTCACAAACCTCTAACATACCCAAGCACCCGACATGACTTACACCTACACCTACAACATCTTTACCACCCATACCTCAAATACCCTTAAGAACTTCTTCACTACCCCCGCACTTCTGGTCTCTCTGTCTCTCACACCCCCGCATAACCTTTGTCATCTACCTTCATATCACCTCCATTATCCCTCAGGGTAATCAAGTTATCCAAAATTCACCCCAAGGGTAATTTTGATAACATGCATCAGATTATTCTGTCCCGAGCAAGTAGATTGATTCAAGGCCCAAAATCATGAAAATTGGCTAAGTCTCTAGTCCTCGCAGAGAGCTGGAGCAGTTGGGACACCGGGGTCTAAATCGCCAAAAAGCCGCCAGCGGCGATCTGCAAGTAACAATTGGGACGTCGGGAAGTGTGGGACGAAAAGGCGAACCAGACGAAAGTGGAAAAAATCACCAAGTTTTGTCTGGGACATTCGGGCAAGAGTACGCGAGGACAAGGATCGCCGGTTGGCGCAAGTCAGTCCATTTTGGGTGAGTTCCTGAGAATTTTGTCCCGTGCAAGCTCTAGGACAGTTGGGACAAAAGTACGTAGAGGAGGTGAACCGGCCGATCAGCTAAAATAGAGGACTTTTGTTTGGGACATCCGAGCCAAAAGTACACGGAGGATGTGAAAAGCTGAAAGAGCGAGAGCCAATGGAATCTTGTCATGTGTCTTTACCACAAACAGAACAAGGAAGCCCGAATCGGGCGGTTCGTAGAAAATTTGTCCCAGAAAATTTGGGACATCCGGACCAAAAGTACACGAAGGACACAAAAAGGTGAAGTGGCTGAAAAGAGACAAGGAGGCCCGTGGATGAATCAAGAAATGCCACGTGTCGGGGGAAAATGACTTGAAGAATTTGCTAAGTGTTGGCCGAAAATTTCATAGGGCAAGGTTTGAAGGGTAGGCTGAGCCAATAGACACGGGACACGTGTCCTAAGGTGGGGGAGTTCATTCCAAGGAAAGACTTAGGAAAATTTGACAAAAGTCTTGGGCCAAAACATTAAAAGACAAGGATGACCCCGTGCCTCGTCCTCCACCCGATCACGCCACGTGTCCCAAGTGGCGGGCGCGGGGAAAGTGAATTTTTTTCAAAATTATAAAAACATCAAAATTTCAAAGGAAAACCTACGAAGGGAAGGAGAGATAATTGCTAATCCAATCGGTGCCCGACACGTGTCATCCAAGTGGCAGAGCGTGGGAAAAATTCAAAATCTGTTTTAGCCTATTTTTTCCTAAATCTTCAGATCGCCATAACTTTCGATCTAGAGCTTGGATTTTCACGTTCTTTATATCAATGGAAAGCTGGTGAAATTATCTACACGATTCTAGGGTCAATCTTGAATTTTGGTTCATTTTGGAGAGAGAAAATCAAAAATGGCTCGTATGTGTCCATGGCCGAAATGACATTTTAACAACCAAATTTAATATAGAATGGGTCGCATTCTCCTCCAATTTGGTCAAAATGATAGGGTATGGTTTTGTAACATCCCCATACTAATTTAATGTATTTGTAGTCAATGGGGAATGGGCTCCCACATTTTTGTATGTTTTCTCTCTCATGGGCTCCACCCATGCAATGTAAAAGCTAGATTTGGCTCATTTCTCCAGGGGGAACACTTTTTTGAACATCGACTTCTTCTTTCACCGAAAACAAGTGAATTTTGTAAGTATCGTGCCTTTTTCAAGGATTGTAACAGGTTTATATCTCTTTGATGGTGTAATGCAAGGGATTTTACATGGAAATGACAAAGGCAAACTCGTGAATGTTTTCTACCTCTCGTTTGTATTGTTTTTTACTTCTTTTCAGATCTCTTATTGATCTTATCACTTTGTGTATGTTTTTTTTTTTTTTGTTGTATTTCATGGATTTGTGCCTATTTGTATGAGCAAAAATGTTCACCACTCCTTTGGTGCATCACCATCATTAGGTTAGTTTCATTTTCTACATTTCTTATCCCTGTCTACTTACAAATTAGGGTAAAATTAGGATTTGAACCTCTGCAATTGTGTAAACACTAGATCTAATCAGAGGAGTTTGAGGAACCAGCCTTCTCTAGAGAATCCTTTCTCATTTTTACAAGTCCCACACTTGGAGAAAGGATTCAATGTTATGCAATCACACTGGATGCTAGTATGATCAACCTAGAAATCTGGTCAACATCCAGGGGTGCTGTGGTTTTGCAATAACAGCTTTTGCACACCTGGGACCCTAGAGGTCTCATTTTTACTGCAGCAAAGTTGATGTGCATCTGCTGCAATTTTCTTGCTTGAAAAAGAGCTATTATTTACATATCTGGTGACTCCAAGGGGAAGAATCAATTGGTTTCAGCAGTGTAGGCCTGAAAACTCATGAGAAGAGTCACCACAAGGTCAAGAGTTGGAGAAGAAGAAGTGTTGTTTGAATACCTGCAATTATCTCCAAGAAGAAGGCAAAGAGGAAGAAGGATTCAAAGGTCTCCATCTCCACCAAACAGAACTCTCTCAACTCCTCCACCTGGTAGGCCTTTCATTTAGTCAACAAGGGTTTTAAGACCAATTAGAATGGCACAAAACAACCCCTATGTCAACTTCATAGGCAACAGCCCACTTGCCCTCAATGCACAACATCCAATTCCTATTGCAGCCTTGAAGAACATTCCATACTTCACTGGAGAAAATCATACTACTCCAGGTGATCATGTTAAAGATATTGCTAACCTTTGTGTAATTCATGAAATCAATGAGATGCAAGTGGCTGTCAAGTTACTGGCATCTTCATTCAAGGGTAAAGCATTGCAATGGTTTAGGAGCCTTGGAGCTGGTTCTATCACAAATTGGAATCAACTGTGTATAGCACTTCATGAGCAATTTGGAGAAAAGGGAGACAACTTGTCTTTTTGAGTAGCCGACAACCATCAAGAGAGCTCCCAATGAACAACCGACCAATTTCAACTTCAGATTTCAAAAGACTTGGGAGAGAATTCCAAGGTAGTCGTCAAAGCAAAGAAGGTGCTTTTCTCTACTATCTCAAAGCTCTAAATTCTGATATTTCTATGTTGATTCAGTCCATGGGAGGCATAACTATCCCTATGGCTTATAGCATTGCCATTAGGGCTGAAAATTGTTTGATCCAAGCTGGCAAACTTGCCCCTAGACCTCCCATGCCATTGTTTCCAAGCTTAGAGAGTCCAAACACCAATCAAGCACCTAATTTGGCTCCTTCTCCCACTCCTAGAAATTAGATTTCAAATGAAGCTTCCACTTCATCTCCAAGTGCCCCAAATGAGCTTCAAGAAGTCATGAAGCAATTGCAAAACCTAGGCAATGAGCTGGTTACTCTCAAAAGGCAGCAGGCCCAAGGTTTTAGACCTTCTTATCAGCCCCAAGCTTAGCCTAACAGGCAGCCATACCAACCACAAAGGCCACCTAATCCTGCTGCAAATATGAATCAAACAAGGCCTCCTGCCAATAGACCATTTCAGCCATATAATCCAAATGCCATATCTGCCTCTAAGGCATTGGTGCCAACACAAAACAACATTGCCTGTGAGTATGTTTGGTGTTTTCCATGCAATGAGCCTCATAACCAATCCATGTGCTTCAATGGTGCTTTGAATCAAGCATTAACGGTGATTACTACCGGTGTGGAGGGTGAGGGCAGTCAAGGAAACAACCAACGACAAGAAACATTCCAACAACAATCAGCCCCAAATGACACCACATTGGTAAATTGGCAAGCAGAGGATTTCTTTGGCATGAACTAGGTAGTTTCCCAAGGTGTCATGCCAACACAAGGTCGAAAAGGAGGAATTTGGGTGAGGAACAAACCATTAGCCCCAACCAATCCACAACCTTCCATGGCTCCACAAATGGTTGGCAAGCAAAATCCAATTTCAAATGCACAAGGGCAGCCAAGAACAGCCCCTAGGCCAACTCAAATACCAGTTGTTGCTACCCACGTGCAAGGAGTGAATGTGCAAACCAAGGGACAACAAAGAGATCCTTCATCACCATTCTCGTATCATTGATCGATGAAGAAGAGAAATGTCAATATATCAATGTGGGAGTCCCTATCTATCCTGTGCCAAAGAGATTTGTTGCAAGCTGCCATGAAGGATTGGTCAACTTCAAATCAGCAAGTTCGGGATGCAAAACAAAGTGCTTATAAATGATGCCCACCTAAAGGAGATCATGGAGGACATTAAGGTAAAATGTTGAAGCCCCTCCTTTCTATGTTTCATTAATCATTGAAATCAGCTAGTGCACAATTGCATGATAGACTCTGCAGGCAAGTAGCTCAAGAATGCCTAAACAAATAGTTGATCAGCTAGGGTGATTAGAAACATGAGTCTTACTTCTTGCATGCCTCTGTCCAAATGTTTTTATTTTACAAGATGTATCAACATAGACCTTCCACCACTCTTTGCCCTATGCTTTTCAAGGGACTTCACACCAAGATTGGGGGATATTTGTCTACCGATTGGTCACACATGCTATTCGTAACGAGGTATGGAACTAAGGCTACAACCAGTGTCTGAACCTATTGCAAACTTCCACATTGAGCCTTACACTCCACAGTCGATCAACGCCAATTGTTCAACATTTGATCAAGAAGACCACCAAAGCACCGATGAGGCCGACACCAAGGTTGGAAGCATCCCGAATCTAACTCTTGATGAATGGGCAAGTAAGCTACATGCTTTTGATCCTTATCAAGAAATAGAAGAATCGAGTTGGGAGTCTATTGTATACATAAAGAAAATCAACCTATTCCTAAGATCACCGAGCCAAACCACAAGGATGACAATGAGGTATGGCAGCTATTTTTGATGGATCAAGGAGTAGACAAGGGTGCAGGAGGTGGAGCCATGCTTGTTTCACCTCAAGGAGTAAAGTACTATTCAGCTTTTAGATTTCATTTTACATGCTCCAATAACACTGCTGAATATGAAGGCTTGGTGCAAGGGATGCATTGGGCAATCAAGAAGAAAATAAAGAACTTACAAATCTTTGGGGACAAGTGAATTGATTGTAAATCAGGTCAAGGGACAACATGCTACCAAGAATGATCTACTCAAATGCTACAAGAACAGGTGTGGGACCTCATGGAAGATTTTGAGGGTTTTGGCATCAAATCCATTCCTAGGAAAGAGAATCAAGTCACCGACAAAGCTTGAGCAAGAGGGCAGCCTTTGACATTGTGGAAAGCATTCAACAAGACAAAGTATAGCCAAACATCCACGTGATTGTGAGGCCTTCAAAGTGCCGACAACAATGTCAGGCTTGGCAAGTGTTTGAGAATGACCAACAAATCATCCATTTCTTTAAGAAGAAGCTTTGAGTTCTCACTAAGAATCAAGAAAAGTCGGAACAAGAAGATGGTGACCAGGTGGTACAACAGAACTAACAAGCTGCCCAAGGACTTATCACTTGGAGTCCATTTTTAATCCCAATGATCAGTTTAGAAAGGAGAAAGAAAACATTTAGGTCAAGAGAGAGGATTCAGTATCCATCTTGGTAGAAGAGAACAAACCATTGCAAATTGGAAGGATGACAACTGAACAAGAAAGGTATGAGTTCATACAGCTATGTCAAGAGTTCCCTGACATGTTTGCTTGGAGCTATGAAGACTTGAAAGGTTTCAATCCCAACTTAGCTCAACATACCATCGAATTAGATCCAAATACTAAGCCCATCGCCAGTAGAAACAAAGACCACCAATCCACACATTGAGCCTCTCATGAGGAAAGAATTGGACAAGTTGATTGAGTTAAGGATCATATTCCCAATCAAGCATTCTAGTTGGGTTACCAACTTAGTCCCAAATAAAGAAGAGTGGAGAGATCAGATTGTGTGTTGACTTCAGAGACTTGAATAGAGCCTCTCTCAAGGACCATTACCCACTCCCTTCCATGGAGCAAATCTTGCAAGTTGTGGCTAGCTCCGAGAGGTTTTCACTACTTGATGGCTACTTAGGCTACAATCAAATTATGGTGAAGGAAGAAGACCAGTTCAAGACAGCCTTCACAACCAAATGGGGAACTTTTGCATACAGAAAATGACATTTGGGTTGTCCGATCACCACGCCGGTGCTACCTACCAAAGGGAAATGGACATGGCATTCAAAGGTTTGATTAACAACGTGGTGCTGATTTACCTTGATGACATCACTATTTTTTCCAAAATGCAGCACCACCACTCTCATTTGAGACAAGTCTTCACGAGGTGCAGGAGATTTGGAGTGTCTTTGAATCCTAAGAAGTGTATCTTTCTTGCACATGAAGGAAATCTCCTTGGCCATATTGTCTCCAAAGAAGGATTAGCAATTGATCTAGAGAGGGTTGAAGCCATAAGAGCACTACCATTTAAGCCACAAGAAAGCCCTTCAGAGTTTCTTGGGAAGGATAAACTTTGTTCGAGGTTTGTCCCAAATTTTGTAGCCCTTGTCAAGCCCATCACCAAAATGTTAAAGAAGAGCATGGCTTTCAAGTGGACAACAAGGCAAGGAGAGTTTTGAAGCAATCAAAGAAGCTGTCTCTCAAGCACCGACTCTCATCAACCCAGCATTTCTCCAAGGATTTCACCTCTATGCATTTGGAGGTAGTGATACTATTTCTGCCATTTTGGTCCAGCAGTAACAAGGACAATGATGAGCATCCAATTACCTTCTTCATCCGAATCCTAGATGACTATGAGGTGAGGTACTCTTTTATTGAGAATCATGTACTTGCGTGCAAGTGAATCGAAGCTTGAAGAAATTCAAGCATTTAATCTCAAGCAACAAGGTCCAGTTGTTGGTCTCACATGCTGGGGTTAAGGACTTCCTCCTCAACAAGGATTTGAATGAGAAAAGGGCAGGTTGGATCACCCGTGTCATGGAGTATGACATTGAGATCAAGATCACCAAGCTGGTAAGAGGGAAAGGATTGTGTGAGCAGCTGGTTTTGGGGAAGAAAAAAGAAGTATGTAATGAAGAAGAGGCTGTTTTGACAGTCTAGGACAGCCATGAGCCAAGTGGCAATCAAGAAGAAGACAATGCTGCCCCCACTCCTTGCTGGACCCAAGGTATTATACACTTCCTAGGCACAGGCCTATGCCCTCCGGAGATGAACAAGACCCAAAGGAGACACTTCAGATTGCAGGTTGTCCCGTATGCCATTGTTGATGGAGTTTTGTTCAAGAAAGATGTGAATGGAGGCTTCGAGATGCATTATCACAAATCAGATTCAAAGGGTGTTGGAAGAGTTCCATGGTGGACCGGCTAGTAGTCATTTTGCACCAAGAGTGATAGCTCTAAAAATCATGAAGGCTGGTTTTATTGGCCTAAGATCTTCAAAGATTGCTATGCATGGATCAAGAGGTGTAAGAATTGTGCATTATTCACAGAAAAGAGAGACTTGCTGCCCTTCCATTACATCCAATCTCGCTTGACTAGTCATTCATGCAATGGGGTTTGACTTCATTGAGTCATTAATCCCAATTCAATCCAAGGGCACAAATGGATTTTGACAGCCACGAACTACTTCACCAGATGGACATGCGAGTACTCAAAGAGGCAAATGAGTCTAAGATCTTAGACCTTTATGAGGGGATAAAACCAGATTTGGTGTACCCGCTACAATAATCTCCGATAATGCATTGGCATTCATTGATCTAAGGTGACCGAGTGGGCTGTTAAGAACAGGATCTACCTAAGCACTTCATCAAACTATTACCCTCAAGGTAATGGCTAAATGGCGAGTCTACAAACAAGAACTTGTTGAGGATCATTAGGAGGACTCTTGACGAGAATCGAGGTCTTGGCATACCAAACTAAAATCAGCCTTATGGGCTGATAGGATAACTCCCAAGATATCCATAGGTAACTCTCCATTCAAAGCTTGTCTATGGAAGAGAAGCAATCTTTCCCACGTCACTTGAGTTGCCAACATTGGAACTCATGAAGCACCGGAGTTGTTAGAGTTTGAGCCCATGGAGGTGAGGTATGCGCAGAGTTGATGGAGCTGCAAGAGATCGAAATCGTGCATCCCAAGCAATGGAAAAGGATCAAGCTTTGATCAAAAAGACCTTTGATAGGAAGGCCAAGGATAGATCTTTTCGTGTTGGAGATCTAGTGTTGAAATGGGATGTGGATAGAGCAAAACCGGAAGGCATTCAAAATTTTATGCCATTCGAGTGGCCCATACATGGTCACGGTGCAAGAACAACAATGCTTTCCAATTGGCCTCATTGATGGTGAAGAACTACTGATTCTAGTAAATGGAATCTATCTCAAGCATTGCTTTTAGAGGAAAAATCACCACCTTATAAATATTAGATTAGATTTTCATTCCTCCAAGTGCTTGTGCACATTGTTTTGTTGTCAGAGGTTAGTTTTGTTTTCCTAAGTGCTTTAACACACTTTGCTTTCCATGGAGATGTTTTGCAATCCTTGCTCCCATCGTGTGATATTCCATCTTCCTCCTTACACATTCTAAGTCACTTGGGGTTCTAAACAATATTTGATGACTCCATGCCCAATGGATTGCTTCAGTAACCGGTATCTTCTACCTAGTAGCAGTGTGACCGCCGAAGTCACCAAATTGTTATCCAAAGTTCACCCCCTGTGGTAATTTTGATAACATGCATCGATTATTCTTTCCCGAGCAACCAGATTGATTCAAGGCCCAAAATCATGAAAATCAGCTAATTCCTAGTCCTCGTAAAGCAGCTGGAATAGTTGGGACATCGGGCGCGAATTGGCCGTAAAAGCCGCCAGCGGTCCAAGGCAATTGGGATGTCGACGGTGGGACGCGAAAGGGTGAACTAGCCGAAAGTGGAAAAATCACCAAGTTTTGTCTGGACATCTGTGGCAAAAGTACACGAGGACGTGGATCGGGCCGGCTTGGGCGTGAAGTCACCATTTCGGGCGGTTTGGAGAATTTTGTCCCAGGTGCAACGGGACATGGGGACAAAAGTACGCGAGGACGCGAATCGCGCAGCAGCTCAAATGAAATAGAGGACTTTCATTTGGGACATCCGGCCCAAAATTACACGGAGGACATGAAAAGCCGAAAGAGCCGAGAGCTAATAGAATCTGCCATGTGTCTTCGCCGCAAAACAGAATAAGGAAGCCCGACCGGGCGGTTCGGAGAAATTTGTCCCAAACAGTTTGGGACATCCAGGCCAAAAGTATGCGGAGGACATGAAAAGGTGAAGTGGCCGAAAAGAGACAAGGAGGCCCGCAGATGAATCAGAAACACCACGTGTCGGGGAAAATGACTCAAGAATTTGCTAAGTGTTGGCCGAAGACTTCATAGGGCAAGGCTCAAGGGTCGACCCGAGCCAATAGACACAGGACACGTGTCCTAAGGCGAGGGAGAGTTTGGAGCCGTGGAAAGACTTAGGAAAATTTGACAAAAGTCTTGTGCCAAAAATTAAAAGACAAGGATGACCCCGCGCCCTGTCCTCCAATCCAATCACGCCACGTGTCCCAAGTGGCGGGCGCTGGGAAAGTGATTTTTTTTTAAATTATAAAAACATCAAAATTTCAAAGGAAAACCCGCAGTAGGGAAGGAGAGATAATTGCTCATCCAATCAGCACCCGACACGTGTCATCCAGTGGCGAGCGCGGGAAAAATTCAAAATCTGTTTTAGCCTGCTTTTACCCTAAATCTTCGTATCACCATAACTTTCGATCCAGAGCTCGATTTTCACATTCTTTATATCAATGGAAAGCTGGTGAAATTCTATACACGATTCTCGTGGTCAATATTGAATTTTGGTTCAGTTTGGAGAGAAAAATAAAAACGGCTCTCGTACATGTCCATGGCCGAAATGACATTTCAACAACCAAATTTAATACGTAATGGGTCGCATTCTCCTCCAATTTGGTCAAAAACGACAGGATATGGGTTTGTAAGGTCCCCCATGCTGATTTAATGTATTTTTAGTCAATGAATAATTGGCTCCCACATTTTTGTATGTTTTCTCTCTCATGGGCTCCACCCATGCAATGTAAAAGCCATATTTGGCTCATTTCTCTAGGGGGAACACTTTTTGAACATCGACTTCTTATTTCACCGAAACAAGTGAATTTTGTAAGTATCGTGCCTTTTTCAAGGATTGTAATAGGTTTATACCTCTTTAATGGTGTAATGCAAGGGATTTTACATGGAAATGACAAAGGCAAACTCGTGAATGTTTTCACCTCTGTTTTGTATTGTTTTTTACATTGTTTTCAGATCTCTTATCGCATCTTATCAGCCTTTGTGTATGTTTTTTTTTGTGTTGCATTTCATGGATTTGTGCCTATTTTTATGAGCAAAAATGTTCACCACTCCTTTGGTGCATCACCATCATTAGGTTAGTTTCATTTTCTCGCATTTCTTATCCCTCGCCTACTTGTAAATTAGGAAAAATTAGGATTTGAACCTATGTAATTGTGCAAACACTAGCTCTAATCGAGGAGTTTGAGGAACCAACCTTCTCTCTCGGGAATCCTTTCTCATTTTTACAAGTCCCAACTTGGAGAAAGGATTCAATGTTATGCAATCACACTGGATGCTAGTATGATCAACCTAGAAATCTGTCAACATCCGTGGGTGCCGTGATTTTGCACTAACAAAGAATCTTGCCCTCTTCCCCAATCCGGTTTTCCTCTAGATATTGTATACCCATATCACCTTTACCCAAGAAGGTGTAACCCAAAGACAAAATTTTGTTACGCTCTAATAAGGTATTTAAAACAACCATACACCCTCTTGCTGGGTTCATCTACCATACCCCCACCCAAGAAAACATGACCAACACCCAAGACCATGCCAAAGACATAAAACCATAGCTCGACCCACTACCCCTCCTACAAAGACTGCTCTCAAAAATCAGCCGCACCTATGCCCAAACCCAATTTCACTTCCCATTGTGACCCACTAGCAAGGTCCTATGCCAAAATATTAACCAACCTCCTTGAGAATTCTATCATCACATTACCACCACTGCACCTTATGACCCCCTTAAACCCAAACTAAAAGGGTTTGATGAAAATAAAATTTGTGCCTAAAATCCTATGTTAGGGCATGATGTGGAGAATTGCTAGGATTTGAAAACCATCCTTATCCATTTATATCCTCCTGAAGTAAACTTTAACGATGATGAGCTTCTTAATGAAGACCCCATTTCACCAACACCCATTCCCACAAGATTTCCTCATTTCCTATTCAAAACCATGACCTCCACCCCCTCCTCCTAGAATCACCCCCAAGATTCAAAATTAACATGGTTTACATTAGGGAACTTGCCACACCATTACCTAAATGTTATTTCTCTAAGCTCACTTCACAAGGATTTTCTTCCCTGGTAGGTTTTTTTCCATCATGTCGTTATCTCACTCATCTTACACCTTCTCCATTTTCCAACTCCCCTTAGATCAACATGATCCACGTCACTACCTGCATACTTAGAGAGAAAAAGGCAAGGAAAAGGAAATTGACTCACCAACCAATCCTATACCCAACATACCATCTGCACCCACACCTAAAATTACTATCCACGGCCCCACATACCCTATTTCTAATGGGGTCACACATTGCACCATGCTCAAACAATTACACCAATATCCCCTCAAAATGTCCCTATATGACCTCATCCAAACCTCAGAATCCCATCGTCAAGCTCTCATGGAGGTTCTTCAATCTATTGAGGTTTTACCCAATGACCCTACACCTATAGCCTCCATTATCACACCCCATCATGTAGCCTCTCTCACAAAATTGCCATCTTTATCCACACCTCACCCTACTCAACAAATAGCCTCCCTTAGCTTCTCGCAGAGGAAGAGATCATACCACACTAAACCGATGATCCAAACCCATCTCTCTTCATCTCTATCCACATCAAAGATATACATGTACAATGTGTCATGATTGATGGTGGTGTTAGCATTAATATCATTTCATCCCATGCATTCACTCAAATGCGCATACATGAAAATTACATGCATAAACATCCTGTCATGTTAAATTCATTCAATGATTTCATCACCTCTACACTAAGTACTATCATCCTCCACATTTGTGTGGGCCCCTACACTATTCTAGAGTTATTTTACATCTTGGAGGGGGAATTTCAATATAACTCATTACTTGGACCCTAGATTTGTGTCATGGGTCAGTGTTCCTTCCACTTTGCATCGCTATGTAAAGTTTGAGCATGAAGCCACACCTATACTATTCTAGCTAATCCTTCACCTTTTAAAACCTAAAACATGCTTTATCGACCTAATGACATGTTCATACCCATTAAGGTGTCTACCTCTATGACCCCTACCACTTCACCCACACCTCTACTTACCAAGATAGTGCCGCTACCTCAACCGCACACGCCTCCTCCATTCCTACCGCCACCAAACCTCCACGGCCAACTCATCATCCTCCTAATCCGTTAACTCCACCTCCACATCGACCTCCACACATGATCTATTCTATTTACCCACATACCAACCACCAATCCCTTGGAAGGACATTTTTCAATGCCTCACTCTAGGGGAGTATCACCTATATAGTGTTAACACATTCCTTACTCCACAAGAGTATGGAATTCTTCACCAACATCCTCACTATGATCACCGCATAGGAGAACACCCTCCTTTATGGTCCTCCTCATCTTAGTACTAGTCTCACATATGGGGGACTTGATACTACCACTTACACACCAAAACCATCATCTCAAACCCACCCATTTTCTCGCTAACTTCCAGTCTCTCACCAATCACCTTTTGCCCACACCTTCCTACACACCGATGTGTGTGGAAGGGTTTTGGTTTCAGATTTTAAGAGCAAGGCAACCACACTATTATTCCATGTACTACCCACAAACATAATGACCGTAGTGGTATCAGCTTTGTTGAACCACCTACTAAGAAAGCCCGCATTGAACCCATCGAGAACATCAACCCTTCTCCACCTTCTTCACCCACTCCGCCTTCATCACCACCTTCACCGACGGAGTCGATGGATCTTGAATCTATCCCTCCTAAAAAATCATAAACACCATTTCCTTGGGGCCTCGACTTATCAATGTGAGGATGATACTTCATTCCTCTCTTCCTTCCTCGTATCCTAAAAATGATTAATGATGATACACCTTCAATTAACATCATTCAATGTCAAGATGATGAATCTATACTCACCTACTTTGGGTGTAGAAGACTCATATATTCATCATTCGTTACCTTTTCGAGACACAAACCATGTTTAATGAATCGAATATCAAGATCAACATTCATACTCAGATGACCCATACATCCTAAAGATCGGTCAATCTTTAGATGCCGCCGATCAGAAACCATCACTTCTTTTCTCAAAATCATAACCATGCATTTTCTTTTCTTATGATCATGCCCACATTTTCCCACCATAGTGGTCCACATATCGTTGACCTTCCCGATGCCAAACTCATCAAACAAAATCCGAGGAAAATGCACCCTCGCATTTCCCTTCTCATCAAAGAAGAACTTCAAAGCACCTTCTTTCCATTTCCTTCATTTTACCCATTTATTATCCCCATTGGATTTCTAACATTGTCCCCGTCACCAAGGCGATGGGGGACTCTTCGCATTTGCACAAATTTCCATGACCTCAACATATCCTACCCAAAAGATGACTTTCCTCTACTTATTATTAACCAACCGGTTGACCTTCCCACTTTGGTCACTTAGATGTTATCACTCATGGATGGCTTTCTTGGGTTATAATCAAATCTTACTTTCCCCAAAGGATCAACACAAAAACACATTCATCACCCCTTGGGGGACCTTCTACTATCGAGTCATGCCTTTTGGCCTTAAAAATGCTGGTGCCACATATCAGCAGAGCTATGACTTATATCTTCCATGAAATCATGCATCATATATTGGAAGATTATGGATGATCTCCTAGCCAAATCTAAACACCACTCCGAGCACCTCACCATCCTAAAACTATTTTTGACCGCCTCATTAAATATTGTGTTCACTTTAGCCAAAGAAGTGTGTCTTCATAGTCCTTTAGAAATCTCTTGGGATTTATCATTTCACTACGTGGTATAGAAGTTGACCCTACTAAAAGCCAAGGCCATTCTAGAAATGCCTCAACCCACTAACCTTAGTCAACTTCGTAGCCTGCAAGGTAAGTTATAGTTTATTCACGTTTCATTTCACAATTATCGATCGGTGTCAACCATTTCATCATCTTCTCAAGAAGGATGTCTCCTTTAAATGGGATGATGATTACCACAAAGATTTTAAGGCCTTAAAACAATACCTTCTTCAACCACCCATACTTATCCCACCTAAAGACCATCAACCTTTCTACTTATACATCTCGCTATCGACCACTCCTTGGGGCCATGCTTTCTCATCATGATGAACAACACAGGGAGTAGGTGTTTATTACATAAGTCATACTCTTTTAGACTACGAAACTTGATACACCCATCCCGAAAAAAATGTTTATCCTTAGTTTTCATTTCCACAAAACTTTTCCTTTACCTACTCAACCACAAAACCTATGTTATAACCAACACTCGACCCCCTACACTTAATTTATGCCAAACCTTATCAAATCAGCATGTCATACGATGTATTATGTTTTTAGCTAACCTTGAGCTCAAATTCATTCATCAAAATTCCATCAAAGGCCAAGATATCTCCGAATAATTGGCCGACACACCTATTTCCTGGGATCAACCCTCTAATTTTGAATTTCTTTATGAGTCAATTGCTACCCTTTCCTCGATGAACCCACCTATCAAATGAAACTCTTCTTCGATGGTTCCAAGTGTCAAAGATGGGGGTGGGGCTGGTGTTATCCTCATTTTGCTTCATGGTGAACCCATTCCATTGTCTTTCAAACTAGATTTTGATTGTACAAATAATATTTCCAAATACAAAGCACTTGTATTAGGTCTCTAAACCACCTACGCCTAGATGTCAAATCAATCAACATATTTGGCGATTCTCAATTGATTATAAACCAAGTCAATGGTATATACCAATGTCATAATGAGATAATTCAAAAGTATAAACATCATGTGGACATACTTTTGACCACCTTTGACTGTTACACCTTTAAACCGTCCCCCATTCAACCAAAAATTTGTAGATACCATGGCTTGCTTGGCTTCTCTAAATACCGCTTCACCCACCGATTCTAAAATATTTGTCACCATACAATGACTCCAATCACCTTCTTATTTACCTCACAAAGTTTACTCCATCAAAACCGCTACCCCTGACCCAAGTGACCTTTGGTATAAACAATACTCTGACTATCTTTCTCTCTCCATCTTACCTCCTGATCTCACCCATAATGGACAATGCACCTTCCTTAAAAAGGTCTCTCATTATGTCATCATGGGGGCCTCCTCTATAAGCATGGATTTGATGGTATTCTCTTACAATGCCTCACAAGTTCTAAAATTCCTTATACCATTAAGGAAGTTCATGATGGCATATGTGGAGGTCACTTTAGTGGCCTTGCTGTTGCTAAGCATATTCTTTGCCTAGGCTATTATTGGCCAACCCTTAACCATGATTGTTGTGACTACGTCAAACATTGTGTAAAATTCTAACAACATGCCAACCTTCATCATACACCCAATCATGCCTTATAGGTCTCCCGTGACCTTTGGCCCTTCTCTTAATGGGGTTTGGATCTTGTTGGAGAGATCAACCCCATTCTTCCCAACGCCATCAATGGATCATCACCACTACCGAATACTACACAAAATGGGTTGAAGCCATACCACTCATCTCCATGAAAGCCAGAAAATATGTGAGTTCATCAATCATCACATCATTTTTCACCTTTGGTGTTCCTCATCGCCTCACCACCGATAATGGAAAACAATTCAAAAAAAACATTACAAAAAAATTTATGACATCTTTGGCATTTAGCTAAGTTTCTCATCACCTTATTACCCAAAACCAATGGCCAAGCCAATCCACTAATAAAACCTTAAAAAAATTCTCATGAAATTAGTTAATGATACTCAAGGATCGACATACGCACATTCCTTTTTCCCTATGGGCATATCGCACTAGTATTCGTACTTCCACTATGGCACACAATTTTCTCGGTCTACGGTAGACCAAGGCTATTCTACCTCTCAAAGTCCATATTCCCTCACTCGCATTTCTCTACATGACATGCTCAATGATGATGAATTTTTTCAGGACCATTTAGCCTAACATGAGTTATTAGATGAACATCATCTTAATGCTCTTGACCACCTTCAATTTACTAAAAACGTATACAACATGCCTACGAAAAACATGTCCATGGACGAACCTTCCAAGTCGGTGACCTTGTCCTTGAAAGAAAATCAACATGAAACCATAGAAGAAAAAGGTAAATGTGGAAAATTTTCTCCTAATTGGCTTGGACCATACATCGTGACCCATACTTATAGATCGGTGCTTATCGTTTATCTTTACTTGATGGTAAACTTGACCGAGCCCCTTAATGCCTTGCATCTTTAACCATTCTATTATTGAATTATAGTCCTACATCTCTTTTTTCCTCCTTCCATGCTCATCCCTTGAGTGCTATCCACTTCTTAAACCTCACAAATGATTAAACAAGAATCATGTGTGATAACCATTGTTATCTTCTTGAATATATGTACCATGACATATGCACATAGCATGATTCTCATGGATACTTTTCATCTACCTTTAGATGAGATCCCATGGTCATTTCACCCTACTTTCTCGAACAAGAATACTATTCTTCATCCTTGGAATTTTCCATGAATCCAAATCCATCACATGGGACCCAACTCCTTGAGTCAAACTTCTAATAAAAAGATGACTCCCTCAAAAGGACATCTTCCTCTCGACAATCAACTATAAATAGACCGCTCCAACGAAGGACAACTATGTAAAGCTCTTTCAAAAAAAAAATAAAAAGAGATAAATAAAGCTTCCCACATCGATGAGCTTCACGAAGACCTCATGGAGTTAATTTCCTCATCCCATATAAACTTCCCACATCGATTAGTCTATCTCAAATATCAAGTCAAACAATAAAAACCTTTTTAGTCATGGACTTCCCCATTGTGACCTTAGATCTCTTGCCTAAATAGCATTCCACCTCATACCATATAAAATTACCCACCTTTCACCCCTCTCACCATTTTCACCCCCATTTCCTAACACCTCAAGGGACCTCTTAGAAACCATGACATTTGGTTATCATGTGACTAATTTTCACCCTTTAGAATAATCAATTATGTAATGTATTTTGGGTCTTATGTTCATCACCTCCTCCAAGGTATGATCCTAACCAATCAAGGTGGCTTTCTTATCCCTTCTTATCTTTTAACCATATTTATTTACATTTTGATTACCTTATACAGGACTTTTCCTTGACACTTACTTTTGGTGTAATCTTCTTCTTTACCTCCACAACTTCACCTATACCAATTTTCCCATTACACACTCACACCTAACAAACTAAACCAAAATCATTCCTAAAACCTACCATATCATTTTCATACCTCCTCATATTCTTCCCTAGCTTATGGGAGAACTACATTGGCCTAAGGTCCCTTTTCTCTAGAGACTATGTAGGCAGCACTCAAGGGCATGGGCCCCTTAGGGTTAGATTAGCTACTCTCTTCCCTAACTAATTCATCTTTCATCTTCCTAAATTACATTCTACCCTAATTAGTTTCCTTTTTTATATATCTAAAATTGGAAATTAAACCAAACAAAAAACAATTTTCTTAAAATTTTTATCATCATCACAACAAACATTTATTATGACTACCATTTCTCTATCACCATGCATATTATAAAGCATCTTTAAACATGACTCATCCCATTATTCATTACATAAATTAATGAATCACAACTTAACCAATTTAAATTCAACCATGCCTATTACGTAATTCAACCATGCCTAGACCAAAAACCGACTCGATCCATGCCTAAATCTAACTCACTCAATCCATGCCTAAGACCTTACTCGATTCATGCCTAAACTAACTGACTTGATCCATACCTAAACCAACCTAACTCAATCCATGCCTAAGACCTAATTCAACCATGCGTAGACCACCAACTCGAATCGATCCATACCTAAACCAACCTCGACTCAATACATGCCTAAGACTTGACTCGATCCATGCCTAAACCAACTCCGACTCAATCCATGCCTAAGACCCGACTCGATCCATTCCTAAACTAGCTTGACTCCATCCATGCCTAAACTAACCTCACTATCCATGCCTAAGACCTTACATCCATGCCAAAACTAACCGACTCCATCATACCTCACCCACCTAAGTTTTCATCCATATCCCAACAAAAAAATTAACATTCTCATAAAACATCAACCAATATTAATCTCATCCATCTCATCATATAAACAAATATGTGTGTCTCTATACAATATATATGAATATCCAATCATATCCATCTCTCAAAATCATTAACATGCAAGCCGATACTTAGATACAAAATGTCATCAAGACATAGGCGTCAAGATTCATATAAATGAAACAATAAAACGATACAAAATCTCTACCATGCAGCCATATGCTCACTAATATAATCAAATGCCATAAATCCTCACTCTCTCGGCACGTAGGCTCTATATATCAAAATCAACAATATGTCAAAATCAGCCATATATCACCATCCTCTTGGACATTCTCGGATATCTATGTCCTTTGTCCCTTTAGCTCTCGGTCCCTATGTGGCACCTCATACCCCAATGATGATATAGGTCTCCTCGCAAGGTGTTCGGATCCAAAAAAGCTCACCAAGTATACGTTTGTATCCCGTATGCCTCATCCGCCTCCGCATGCTTTGTTCTGCCCTCTGCCCCCCCTTTTTCCTTGCATTTTGGTCTTAAGTGATGAGACCACCACCCTTGCTCGGGCGGTGGTCCCATGACCGCCACCCAGACAGGGCAGTGGTCCCTCAGTAACCACCCCCTTGCATGGGCAGGGCGGTCCTCCTGTGCACATTTTCTAGAATGTTCCACGATCTCATCAAACATAAAATTCAATTTCTATCCACATTTTTCAGCTACTTTTCTTTACATTTATGTTTTGGCCACCCTATGAATAGTGTTTTCTCTTTGTTTAATGGTAAAAGAGTTCCATTCCAAGTTACCTTCTAGTGAATGCATTTTTTATAAATAGCCAACTTGTTTTCAAACAAGAGGCCCCTCTCCTTCTCTATTTAATCATTCAGTCTTTTGAGTTTCTTGCTTAGAATTCCAATAGTTTCATGTTTTGCATCCATTGTTAGTCTTCCTTTGTTGTTTAGAGGTCATTTGATCTTCTTGTTTCAATCTTGCTTCATTGTTGTTCCATGCAAACTAGTTTAGAATAAGGTAGTTTCATTCTTAGATTGGAATCCATTTAGAGTTGTAGGTTTTGTCTTAGTCACAAAAGATAGTTTCTAGAACTCTCGCGTATTTGTGTTGTATTCCCATAAATAAATCCCACTAGGAATTACATAGTCAAGCTCTGTTCACTTGCACTATCCCTCTCTTACTCGCATTGTATTCGGTCTATATCCAAAGCTGCCATTGTTCGAGTACCTTCTTCTACTGATGCTATCATATACACACTTTTCTAGATTCACGAGAACACGAAGGAATGAGGAGATCACACTGAGGGGACAAAGTCACACACAACTAGATTTACCACTATTTTGTAAACTCCAGGTTTGAGCTATCAAAGTTCTAGTTACAACGTATCAAATAGAGTAGTAAATTATTTCATTTTGGTTAAAGTTCACTTTCAATATTGCCAGGGAAGCTGTGGGGAATGATAGTTTCTGAGAAGCTATGATTCATTTCTCACTTCTGAGGTAGGATTGAGAGTTTTTCAATTAAACTAGTTGGTTATTTAGATATTTAGGATAAATTCACACCTACACAGGAAAATAGCTACACCAGGCTACTTTGTTTGTTTTAATTCTGTTACTAGATTAATTGTCCATTTTCTAAAAATATTAGAATAGCTGCTCTTTTAATTTCATTAAAATACTTCATCGAAAATACAAAAATAAAAGAATACATGCATAGTGTAGATACATCTTTCATAATTAGTTTATTAGTTTTAGTTAAAATTGAATCATTTTTGCATGACAATCACGGGACCTAGAGAGCCCAGAGAATACATATTTGAACCGATAGTGCCTCAACCAAATCTCCCACAACACTAGCTGATATAGATCAAGACCTTAGGATCTAGGTCTTTCGAGCAATAGTAAACCTACGAGTAATTAGTGAACAATTGAGAGAGTTAAATATTGAAGATGACAAGGCATACACATTTTGGTCAAATCATCCTAACTATAGACTACCTTGATAGGGTATCCATATGACTATACAAGGACTCGAAAGAGAACAAATATTTGGTTGTGATCCTCTAGTTCCACAACCCAACGCAGGGGACCTCCTCATCAACATAGACACTAGCTTACACATTCAAGTTGCCAGAACACCTATAAGGTATTCTGAGAAAATTACACAACTCCTAGTTCTAAACATAGAGGCTGAAAAGGTATGATTATTGGATAGTCGGAAGGAGAGATTAACTCTTCATATGACCATAGGAGGTCCACCACAACCATGAACTTACGGTTGTGATCCATAGGTCCCACAACCCAACGGGCCTATTGATCAATCAGACATTGATGTTGGTTTACGAACACTAGTATTTAGGTCCTCACCACTCCCACCAGACATCATTACACAATTCTCCTTATTAAACGTAGTAGCCAATCAAGCTAAGGATTTCTAGACTAGACCAGAGAATCATCCATAAAACCCCGGAGAATCCACTACACCTCCCATCACCATTTTCATGACCTTGTCTGGAAATATACATGAAGCACCTACAGTCACTTCCCACGTATCCAACAACCAATAAATAGGATCTCGGCAGAGCTTCGACATTGATTGGAGCCTCCGAACAACTATTATATCCGAATGATCCATTACACCAATTCAGTTAGGAGGGCCTTCTTCACCTTAGATTCACATAGATTCCATTATTGTGTATTGAGGATATAAGATTACCCAACTAGTTTTTCTATATCCATATATATTCCACATTCACTAGCCATCTCGCATGACCTCGAGAGGTCGGGTACGAGGAAGAGTTACTTGTAGATTCCCATGCTCGCATGTCACTTTTCCATCGTACAAAATTGGTGAACCCAACGTGAAACAAACAATTGTTCCCCTTTTATTTTCATTTCTTTCATCCACCTTCACTCTTTCCCATTATTTTGCGGGTATTCATATACCCCCAATATGTTGGATACGACGCATATGGTAGACCTCTCTCAGGTCTCGAAGCAAATTATGGTCAAACAAATAGACAACCATCACCCTCACTTTCTGCATGGGCTGATAACTATTCAAGTAATTACTTGTCATCTCAAACTCCCCTCAAAGAACTAGTTCTAGTTCTTCATTCCGAATTGAGGAGTTGGATCAGCTTGCACAAACACAACAACCAGAGCCCTCAGGCTCTAACAATATGACGTTTACTAGAGAATCCACTTCATCTCCTCGGGTCTTGTTCAGACCATATCAAAAGAGACAGTCAGATCCACTCCCATTTTTGGATGAGGAGTACTTAGCACGCTATGCTAGAAGTGAACAATGCTTCCAAAACATGTACCCACCTATAGGGAGTTTGCAAATACAATCTGATACCCTACTCCAAGAAAACACCCCCATTCCTCCACCTATGGGAAATGCTCTTGGTGAAACTTGGCAGGTAATGATCAATTCATAGCAGGGTATCATACCCCTTTACAACCTCAAGGTATACAACAAATGCCATTAAGGAAAAACACTGTGTCTTCACCAATAGAGGTCATTTCAGCCTTAGTTGAGAAGGTTAGAGGATTGGAACTTGCTCAAGCAAATCAAAATTCATATTTTGGGCAAGCAGGAATCCCCAACCCTCCACATCACCCCAGTCAGGTTGACCTCCTTACAGAATAGCACATTAGGCATGCCTCCTCAACATCCGTATAATTACCCACAACAAACACCAACTAGGACCACATTTTCAAATGCCACTCCAGTTGAAAATATGATACCTCCCGGCTTGGCACCAAACAACCCATACCAAACAATGCTCCTCCCTACTTAAACATTTATTCAAAATCACCACAAGGAGACATGTTCTCTTCTCCCGGATGTTCATTCAACCACAAGGATTCCCTTATGTCCCTCAAAAATGCATATGCTATGCCATATCAACAAACCATGCCACCCCCACCCCCTCAGCAAGCACCATCGATGGTCGAGGCCTATGCGGTAGGGACTTATTCAAAATATTTAAAAGAGCCCCTAGACTTCACCATACAAAGTGTTATGCTTCCAAGACCTCTTCCCATTTACCCAAATACAAAGGGGAAGGAGATCCAAATGCACACATTAAGGCCTATGCCACAACCATATGGGAATTACTCCCTTGGGATGGGGTTGTTGCTAAGATATTCCCTAAAACCTTAGAGGGTATTTCCCTTGATTGGTATTATAGAATACTTGAAGCCTCGATACACTCATTTAAACAACTCATGTCAGAGTTCATCAAAGCTTTTGATATGAACAAATTGTTAAGAACAGAATCAAGGAATTCTTGCATATTAAACAAGAACATAATGAATCCACTTGCTCATTTTATTCAAAGATGGCATATGGTTCTCTACTCATCAACAAGTGCTCCAAACATGGATCAAATGGAACTATGTGATTTATTCCTTCATTCTCTCAATAGAGAGATAAAGGAAGAAGTCCAGAAGTTCCCACTAAGAACTTACGATGAAGTACTCGAGAGTGCTCTCTGAATCGACCAAGCAACTGATAGATAGTGGTCGTAAGACATATGGAACAAATGGGAAATTAATCACTCCCAATCAAAACACCACGGCCTATCCTAATACCAGAATGCTAATCAAGGACCTAAGATCCTTAACAAGAACCACAGAGTTACAACAGATGGAGTAACTGACCAAACTAAAAGAGAAATGTTGTGAACATTTCACCACCCATTAACAATCAACTGAAAATAACAATTTTACTCCAACAATCAACACGGTGGATTTTAATCATCCACCATGACCACAAAAACAACAACAACAATGAAAAATCCAAACACAAGGTCCAAATCAAACCCAACTAGATATCAGAGTCAAAACCAAAGGCAACAACCTCAAAATTTTAACTCTAACAACCAACAACCTTATCAAATTTTGGGCCACAACAGGTTTCAAATCAATAGCCTCAAAATTATAATCCCAATTTGTATTGTGGTTTCCACAAAATTCAAGGCCACGATACTAGGACTTGTCATGACTACAATAAATTCATGCAACATTTTCCAAAAGATCAAAAACAACTCTTTATAGATATGTTCTTAGCAAAATTCTATAGTACCCACTCCAAACACTTACACAGGGGTAGTTTCCCCTCAAAATGCACCCCTCAAGATCTTTAATGATCCACTCCCAAACCATTCTAACAATAACAGTTAGATCCAAGTGGAACAAACAAGGGTGTTATAACAGGAAACAATGATCATGAAGCTTCAACTTCATTAAATCCACCGGTCACACCCCAATTAGGAACTCGACCACAAACCAAGATAGTTGGTCTGGTAGAGTTAGACACCGAGCTACCCATAGAAACCATAACAAGAACACATGGATTATTCTTCTCAACCAACTCCAAGTTATCCATTGGAACTAGACAACATTCAACAAACATTGGTAAAACCCATAGGCACCTATGATTTAATTAATGATTTAACGAAAACCTTCTCTCACATCTCCTTCTTGGATTTGTTAAAGAACTCTCCCACCCATAGGGCTGCTCTCTTAGAAGCATTAGGCCTTGGTCATTTAATTAACATCACTCCTCCTCCGAAAACACAAGTAAACCATGTAGACTTTGACGTCTACCCTCCAGGGCAGCCAGATAGGGATACTGAGTTTATATTTGATATAAGCAAAATGCCAACAGATGCACGAAATTACATGAAGAGGTGACCCAACTTTACATTTACAAGTATGGGTTTACAATAATTATGTTAAACATGTAATGATTGATGATGGGGCAGCAGTTAACATAGTCCCCTTCACTTTTCTTCAAAAGTTAGGATATGGAGAGACAAACTGTTCCACAACACAAATACGCTAAGAGGTTATGATAGCCTCAAGGCCACCTCAATTGGAACCATAGTTTTACCAGTCACTTTAGGACCCAAGATGGTCCTCACCAAATTTTATATTATAGATCGGAAACCAACTATAATATGATCCTCGGTCGGCCATGGATACACCGCATGAAGGCAATCCCTTCCACGTTATTCCAAGAAATAAGATTTCTACACTTAGGGAAAATATTTGTGGCACAAGGTGACCCAAAACCCTTCGATATACACCTAGCTGATTTGAAGAAAAGACCAGGCATTCATTCCAAGTTTGAACTCCCAACAAATCAACTTAGCAAACCAATTAATTCAAAACCAAAAGAGAAGTTGATACCCACCACAGAGTTGGAAATTACAAATCTGGTCGAGGGCATCCCAACACTCAAAAATGAGGCCAACGTCATAGAAATAGTGTCATTAGGGACTACCACAAAAATTGTCAGTTGCTAGAGAAATATTTACCTATTCTCCTACCATTTGATTCTATGGGTATGGGATACACCCTGGGAATTGCTTCTCTTCCATCGATGAAAGTTTGTATGGTAGAAGTAACCAAAGCAGAAGAAATAGATACGATGAATATCCCAACATCCATTTTCCAAGAAAATATTGGACTCTCCACTTTGATGGAGCTAGATGTCACTTTGGAGTTGGGGCAGGAGTGATCTTTACTTCACCTAAGGGAAAGATCCTACCTTTCACCTTTAAATTAAACTTTGAATGTACAAACAATGGAGCTGAGTACAAAGCTCTCCTCCTTGGCCTCATCCTAGCCAAAAGAATGGGTGTCGATAACATTAGAGTGCTAGGAGACTCACAACTAGTTACAAACCAAGTCTCTGAGGTATATGAAACTAGGGCTGAACATTTACAACTCTACAAAACAACGGTATTAGATCTAAGCAAGGGATTCAACTTCATATCAATTGAAGCAATCCCACGAGAGCAGAACCTTCTCATAGATTCAATAACAACCTCAGCTTCCCGTTTCACTCCAAACAGTGAGTTGGAAGATACAAATTTCACAGTATCACTTCATACTGAACCATTAATACGTAAAATACCAACAAACCCACTCCTCACTCATGGAGAAGCTGAGAATGATTTTCCTATCCTGGATCACTTTGACGGTGATAGAGTCACTCTCGAATATCTAAACACCTATGCAGAGCTACACCTTGCTCACCGCATAGTGGATCTTTCCCTAATACCACATTCCTCTTCCTATTTTGGAAATCCCATGGTAGAGTCTCCTCCACAAAAGGATCTCGATATCTACGAGGTAGAAGATGGAGAAAGCTTGGAACTACCTCCAGCCCCACCTAAATTTGAAGAAGGTAACACTTCTTTAATAGAAGAAACCATTGACATAAACATCGAATGGAGGAAGAACCAAAAATTTTGAAGTTGGGATCCTCGTTAACTCCAGAGGAGATAGAAATACACACCCAAGTCCTCAAAGAACATCAAAAGGCTTTCACATTTAACTATAAAGAAATGATGGGCATTGCACCACACATCACGGTACATAACCTTGTCACTAAACCAGATGCAAAACCAATTAAACAAAAGTCAAGACCAATGAAGCCAAAAGTGGCTCTCATGGTAAAAGAGGAAGTAATAAAACTTCTCCAAGTGGGATTCATCAAACCCATTGACTATTCACAATGGGTATCTAATATCATCCCTGTTCTAAAAAGAATGGGAAGATACACATTTGCATAGAATTTTGGGATATTAACAAAGCTTGTCCCAAAGATGACTTCCTGTTACCATCCATTGACATTATTGTTGATGCAATACAACTGGATTTGAACTATTGTCCCTCATGGATGGGTTCTCAGGGTATAATCAGATTAAAATATCTAAACAGATCAAGCCAAAACTACGTTTATAACTCCCTGGGAACTTATTGTTACGTTGTCATGCCATTCGGTCTTAAGAATGCACGGCACTACATATCAACGGGAAATGACATACATATTCCATGATCTTATCCATAAAATTGTGGAATCCTATGTGGATGACTTATTGGCCAAGGCCAAGAAGCACTTGTGATCATCCAGAAGTACTCTCGTATCATCCTCTCACGATTGATTGAATATGGCATCACATTAAACCCAGAGAAGTGCGTGTTTGGTGACAGAGGCAAACTTTTGGGTTACATTATATCTTCACGAGGGATTGATGTTGATCCAGCCAAAATCTGGGTTGTTCTCAAATGATTCCACCATCAGATGAGTCTGAATCAGGTCATTTCTTGGGAAACTCGGTGCAATCCGAAGGTTCATCCCGATTTAAGTTTTTCCATTCATCCAATCAACAATCTATTAAAGAAATATTATAGCATTGATTGGACTGAAGAATGCAACGAGGCCTTCAAAGTAGTTAAACACTTCTTGTTGTCTCCACCCACGCTAATGCCTCCCAGACTAGACCACCCTTTGATCCTATACTCACGGGCCACTGATGTCTCGCTAGCCTACATGCTGGCTCAAGAAGACAATGATAAATGAGAATGTGTAGTCTATTTCATTAGCCAAACGTTGCTCGATTATGAAACATGTTATACATAGGCAGAGAGAGAATGCCTTGCCATAGTCTTTGCAACAAAATTTAAGACATTACATGTTAAACCAAGAAACAAGGGTCATTGTAAAGACAGATCATTTACGAACATTCCTCATGCAAGGGTCTTTATCTAAAAAGGTTGGGTTTCATAACCTTAATGGGTGAATTTGAGTTAACATTTGTAAACCAAAAATCCATTAAGGGACAAATCATTACAGACTAGTTAGCTGACAATCCATTAGATGGAGGTGATCTGGTAAATCTGACTTTCCTGATGAGTGTATATACTTTGTCAAAACCAGGCCCCCCATCTCTACATGTCCCTGGTACACTGATATCATCAATTTTATCATGGACCACACATACCCGAAAAGTGCCACATCACAACAAAGAAGGCGGTTACACATTATCACTACTAAATATGTTGTTTTAGAACAAGTACTCTATCGTAAAGCCTTCGACGACATGCTTCTAAGATGCATCGACATAGAAGAATCCAAGAAGATTCTTTATGAATCCCACAGTGGGATATGTGGAGGCCACTTTGGTGGTCATGCCACTACTCGCAAAATACATCGATGGGCTATTTTTGGCCCACTCTCAAACACGATGTAGTAGAGTTTGTACGTAAGTGCCACAAATGCCAAGAATTCTCTCACGAGATTCACATGCCAACACAATCCCTACAACCAATAGCAACCCCATGGCCCTTCTCCACGTGGGGTCTAGATTTGATAGGGAAATTCTCTCCCTCATCAACCGATGGCCATAATTTTATAATTACAGCCACGGAATATTTTACCAAATGGGTAGAGGCCATGCCTCTCACCACCGTACCAGGTTCGGTAATTGCCAAGTTCATTCTGAACCAAATCATTTATAGGTATGGTGTCCCACAAGTCATTATCTCAGATAATGGCACATCCTTTAAAAATGATGAGGTCCATGAGTTATGTAGAAAATTCAAAATAAACCATCACACGGCCTCTCTTTACTACCCTCAAGCCAATGGACAAGCCGAAGCAACAAACAAAACATTAAAGGCTATTCTCCTCAAAATAGTTAAGGAGAACAAGTGAGATTGGCATCTAAAACTATATCCGGCCTTGTGGGCCCATCAAACCTCAATAAGAACACCAACAGGAGCAACCCCTTTCTCATTGGTATTCGGGGCAGAAGCAGTTCTCCCACTTGAGGTTGAAATACCTAGTCTCCGCATCTCATTACAAGGGATTTTGGATGAAGAAGCTTACAGGGAGGCATGCCTCTCTCAACTGGAAAGCCTTGATGAGGCCAGGCTAAATGCCAACAATGGCACAGAGCCTATGCTGACTGGATGTGCCGGCAAGTATAACAAAAAAGTCTATGAGTGAGAAATATATGAGGGAGATCTAGTTCTAAGACTAGACAACCAGGATTGATAAGAAAACCGGTGAAGGAAGGAAGTTCGGCCCAAGTGGTTGGGCCCATACCGAGTCATGAAAGACTACGAAATGGTGCGTATCTCTTATGCACACTAGAAGGTGAGGAATTCAATGAAACTATCAATTCCTTGCATCTTAAATGGTTTTACGCATAAGACATCAAAATCACCACTTGTACATTATAGCTACCTACATTGCATTAGTCATCTTGTTGTTTCATTTTGTCCACTCATTTCATAAAAATTGTAGTCAAGGAACTTACTCTTAAGCAATCTATTACAAATTTCTGAAAATATTGGCAAAAGCATTCAAATCACATCTCTTCAAACATCATCAAGTAATTTCAAATCTTCTCATCAAGTTTGATAGACAAGTATTGACGAAAACCATACCAAGGCCTACATACTTGGTTTTGCTCTTTCTTTCTACTAGGTAAAGTTGTCCTTACCTACGGTCTATTCTAGAAGCTTCTTGGTGTCACATCTATCCCTCTTATGTCTCTTTGAAAGAAAGGATATCCCAAAGTCACAGATCAGAAGTGTCAAAATCAAATAGAATAAAAATGCCAAGCAAACAAAATATTTTATTTTACACACTTCTTTTCCCCACCAACCTTCGGTGATAAGCCCACATCTCTTACTAGTGGTGCGAGGTTGGGAAAGGAAAGAAGTGCCCTTACTCACCTATATCTTGCCTTTGGTGACAAACCCATGCTTCTTACTAGTGGCATGAGGCAGGGTGTGGGGGGTCCATTCACACAAATTAACAAATCTTGGTATTCTAGAAATACAAATCAAATTATATTAAGTGAAAACAAATGTCCAAATTCCAAAGAGATCAAATCCTCAAAACCAGATTTTGTCAACCAGGTTGCCATTTATAGATCTAAGTCTAGATAAACTAGAAAGTAAGTGGCCTTCTAAGCTTGGTGGTAGTTCTGAGTAGGGTAAGTGTGTAGGTCTAAGTTTGGTTTCTATCACTGGTTTGTCTATCTCTCATCATTCCATTCAGTCAAACTCATACAATTTGTGCCCTTCCCAACTCTTGGTGTTGAGCCCTCACATCTTACTAGTTGCGTGGAGTTGGGAATGGGGCAAGTTCATCTCTTTATCACTATACATTCATCACATTTTTCCAACATAAGAAGAAATCATAGACATTTCCCAAAGAGGCCAAAAGTTCAATACTACAACATGTTTCATCATCACATGTCAACATTACAAAAGCATATAAAGTAAAACATTTTGTTTAGTATTTGCTATCATTTGTCATCCATTGCATACATTCTAAAAAGCATGAAAACAAATACTCTAAAAACATCTAGTATACACATGGGAAATGAGTCACAAAATTCTAGACACCAATAGTCTAGATCCAAAAAGATATATATATATATATATATATATATATATATATATATATATGTGTTTCATGTACAATGCCATCATGCACTAAGGCATGGTCAAAATGCTCAATGAGCCCAAAATACAAAAACAATCATACAAATATCCGACCAAAAGTCACTACAAAAAGACACTATGATCTCTCAATCTCTGCGAGATCCCTCAGAAGGTGTATGGCCATGCACCTAGGACTCCTACTGCGATGATGACTCTAAATGGATGGAGGGCTCATGATCATGGCCAGCAGCTGTGGTCTCACTATGAGAGTGACTCCTCCTCATCAAATGCTCAGCAGTCCTATATCCAGCCAACTCGGTGTGAAGGGAGGTAATGATCTTTTCCACCTTCCAGATAGGGGCAAAGACATTTATATGTCGACCAGCTACTGAGGGCTCCCCAACATCCTCAGTGAGCTCAGCCCGAGTACCATCAGAAGGGAGCAATAGAGTGTCAGCACACACTGGTGAATCAAGTCTCACCATCCCTCAGTAGTCACTGCAAATAAAAAGGAGAAACACACAAGTTAGAAAGTTGTCCAAAATAAACCAAAGATAAATGAAACAACAAAAGGAAATAACAACTAAACAATTCTAACTAAAACAAAGTCAAGAAAAGAGTAGTAACTCACTCGGATCTCCAGGCCTCCAGGTGGGATCTCTAGGATCCATGCCTACCACTGACGACTGCCCACTAACTGTCATCCCTCTCCCACATCTAGAGCAATGTGACGGCCTGCCACGGACTCACCATCTCCCCCTAAATCTGAGAAGGCAACTCCTCCAAAATCAGAGTCACCTTCTCTACACTCTGCTCTCACCCTCTCGGCCCAAGATATCCTGAGTGTCATGCCACTCAGAATCACTTGTCATCCTCCTCACCTATCCCACCAGCTCCGGTCTCTACCTCCTCTCTCCTCCTCTATCTCCCCCAGTGAACTCCTCAAACTCGAGTCCATGTCAATAGGCTCATCTCTGCTATGAGCAAGGACCGGTGCCAATCTGAAGTAAAGGTGCTCGAGGAGCACTGGCCCCTCAAGCACAAACCACCCTCCTAGCTGCGATGGGAACACCAGAGTGACCGTAGTCCAACCCCAGCCTCTAGGACCTCCCCAGAGCCTCACGAATAGATCTATACACTGCCCCACTGAGGAAACATGTCAATATATGGGAGGCCAAACTACATGGTACTCTATCAAAGGGGTGGATCTCCAACTTCCCCATCCTATCTACTAACTGACTGGTAGTGTGGCAAGTGATCAATGTGAGTGTCTCCTCTCCCCATAACCCTACCATGGCCTGATAAGGAGTAGCCTCCATGTCTGCAGTAGTCAAAGAAGCCATTGGCTGGTGAGGCACTCTAAGAATGGTCATCCCTATCCACCTCGCTGCCCTCATGGCCCCAGGATCCTCTGCCTGTACACCTCTCCCATACGGAGTGATGTGCTCATACACCCAACTCATGACAAGAGTAGGGTGGCTCAATGACTATCCCTATAGTCTAACCACCCTATACAAATCATGGTAGGTGGTCCCGAGGATGTCTACTCCCCAAGCATAAATGTGGCCATGGCCCTCAATCTATGTAATGATGGGAGCCCAACAATATAAGAGAGTGTCCCCTCCCTTGTCCCCAATCAATCTCAAGCAAGGATGCCCATGATAGCCTTGCAGAGCACAGGAATATCTGACTCAACAATGGAGTGGACCTTCACCCCCTTCTTCGACCCCATGGAAAAACATGACATCCCCCATATAAGTGGCCCACTAAACCAACTGAGATCTCACACTCGCTTGTCTTGAGAGACAACCCTCCCAAGGATCGGAACCCCAATATATGGTAGACATCCTCCAGGGTGATGGACCACTCACCCCTCACACTTGGTAATCGAAAGTGTTCCGATCTACATCCCAATATGAAAATAAGTCACATAATATGTGACTAGCAGGTGCAACATGAGGAACCTGTGTGATCCTCCAAATACGGCCCTCTGCAGAGTGTCTCGCTCTATCTGGGTCAGTGCCTCTAACACTGCTGGGAGCCAATCACACTCTCTCTCTACTCCATCTAATATACTCCTCCTCTTCTTGCATCCACCCAAAAACATAGAAAAAGAGTAAGTTAGTAACAAAATCCGACTAGAAAAATTATCAAGAACATGTAAAAATGCTAAAAATGTAAAAACAATTAAATAAAACATCTTTTTTGCATTACATTTTGAACCGACCACCCGTGTAGAGTGGCGGTTCCATAACCACACCTTCTAGGGGGTAGTCCCATGACCGCCACCTTGTGGCAGGCGGTGGCCCTGTCCCCGAAATGGTGAATGGCTCGAAAGCCCTAAAAACATTAAAAATGCAAGAAAACACCATTTTTAACAAAATAAAGACCTACCCTATGGGCGCCCCCTAGAGACTCATTTAAAACTAGCATTTTTGAAAATGATCCCCCCATGACAAAGATTTCAACATTTCTATGTTTTGGATTTAAAAATGATAAATTGAGAAGAACTAACCTGAGACTTCGCAGCCGATGTTCCACTCTCGAGAGGCATGATCACGTTCTCGCAATGGACGTTTTGACTATACTCTCATCAAAATGGTCACCATGGGTCCCAGAGCTCAAAAACCACCAAATCGACACACATAAATGAATAGTAAAATGAGTTCATTTATATATATATATATATATATATTTCTAAAATTGATTTTGAATGTCTTTCGTAGGGTTGGAGCATCGACGAGAGGTAAGTTCTAAACCCCACGCAGATGGTAAGTCCTCATTTCATATCAATTTAGTTTTATTTCTCAATTTATTTTATCTATCTACACTTGAGTCCCCTTTTTCATTTTACAGATAGCGGGATTTTGGATGGTGACTTTCCACACACATGGGCATGTCAGGTATAACTCCTAACTCCCCATTTCGGACCATCCATACTCGATCCACCATTTTACGCCTCTTCATGGCTAAGATGCTTCTCCGAGGGGGCAATATGTATGTACCCAAAATTGTAGGGTACTACACCACCGAAAAGAGGTTACACATACCCCAATGATGATACAGTCTCCTCATGAAGGTGTTCGGGATCCAGAAAAGCTTTCAAGTATACGTTTGTATCCCGTATGCCTCATCCGGCCTCCACGTGCTTTGTTCTGCCCTCTGCCCCCCTTTTTCCTTGCATTTTGGTCTTAAGTGATGAGACCACCACCTTGCCTGGGTGGCGGTCCCATGACCACCACCCAACCTGCAGGCGGTGGTCTGTAACCACCACCCCCATAGGGCGGTGGTCTGTAACCGCTGCGCATTTTCCTAGAATGTTCCATAATGATCGATCTCATCAAATGTAAAATTTCAATTTCTATCCACATTTTCAGCTACTTTGCTTTGCATTTATGTTTTGGCCACCCTGTGAATAGTGTTTTCTCTTTGTTTAATGGTAAAAGAGTTCCATTCCAAGTTACCTTCTAGTGAATGCATTTGCTATAAATAGCCAGCTTGTTTTCAAACAAGAGGCCCCTCTCCTTCTCTATTTAATCATTCAATCTTTTGAGTTTCTTGCTTAGAATTCCAATAGTTTCATGTTTTGCATCCATTGTTAGTCTTCCTTTGTTGTTTAGAGGTCATTTGATCTTCTTGTTTCAATCTTGCTTCATTTTTGTTCCATGCAAACCAGTTTAGAATAAGGTAGTTTCATTCTTAGATTGGAATCCATTTAGAGTTACAGGTTTTTTCTGGTCACAAAAGATAGTTTCTAGAACTCTCGGCATATTTGTGTTGTATTCCCACAATAAATCCCGCTAGGAATTGCATAGTCAAGCTCTGTTCACTTGCACTATCCCTCTCTTACTCGCATTGTATTTGGTCTATATCCAAAGCTTCCATTGTTCAGTACCTTCTTCTACTTGATGCTATCATATACACACTTTTCTGGATTCACGAGAACACGAAAGGAACGAGGAGATCACACTGAGGGGACAAAGTCACACACAACTAGATTTACCACTATTCTGTAAACTCCAGGTTTGAGCTATCAAAGTTCTAGTTACAACGTATCAAATAGAGTAGTAAATTATTTCATTTTGGTTAAAGTTCACTTTCAATATTGCCAGGGAAGTTGTGGGGAATGATAGTTTTCTAGAAGCTATGATTCATTTCTCACTTCGAGGTAGGATTGAGAGTTTTTTGATTAAACTAGTTGGTTATTTAGATATTTAGGATAAATTCACACCTGCACAGGAAAATAGCTACACCAGGCTACTTTGTTTGTTTTAATTTTGTTACTAGATTAATTGTCCATTTTCTAAAAATATTAGAATAGATTTCTCTTTTAATTTTGTTAAAATACTTCATCGAAAATACAAAAATAAAAGAATACATGCATAGTGTAGATACATCTTTCATAATTAGTTTATTAGTTTTAGTTAAAGTTGAATCATTTTTATGACAATCACGGGACCTAGAGAGCCCAGAGAATACATATTTGAACCGATAGTGCCTCAACCAAATCTCCCCACAACACTAGCTGATATAGATCAAGACCTTAGGATCCAAGTCTTTCGAGCAACAGTAAACCTACGAGTAATTAGTGAACAACTGAGAGAGTTAAATATTGAAGATGACAAGGCATACACATTTTGGTCAAATCATCCTAACTATAGACTTCCTTGATAGGGTATCCATATGACATACAAGGACTCGAAAGAGAACAAATATTTGGTTGCGATCCTCTAGTTCCACAACCCAACGCAGGGGACCTCCTCATCGACATAGACACTAGCTTACGCATTCAAGTTGCCAGAACACCTATAAGGTATTCTAAGAAAATTACACAACTCCTAGTTCTAAACATAGAGGCTGAAAAGGCGTATGATTATTGGATAGTCGGAAGGAGAGATTAACTCTTCATATGACCATAGGAGGTCTGCCACAACCATGAACTTACGGTTGTGATCCACAGGTCCCACAACCCAATGGGCCTATTGATCAATCAGACATTGATGCTTGGTTTACGAACACTAGTATTTAGGTCCTCACCACTCCCACCAAACATCATTACACAATTCTCCTTATTAAACGTAGCAGCCAATCAAGCTAAGGATTTTAGACTAGACCAGAGAATCATCCATAAAACCTGGAGAATCCACTACACCTCCCATCACCATTTTCATGACCTTGTCTGGAAATATACATGAAGCACCTACAGGTCACTTCCCACATATCCAATAGCCAATAAATAGGATCTCGGCAGAGCTCGACATTGATTGGAGCCTCCGAGAACTATTATATCCAACTAATTTGATCCATTACACCAATTGTACCCATCGCCTATACCCCACCTGCACCAATCTCGGTGGAAATGCATATGCTTTCTGGGCATCCCAATAATGTAATAAAAAGGTACAACATAGGCTAAAATTATGTAGATTCCCATATACCCATAGCTCTCTGTGCATAGCCTACACCAAGAATGTTGGTGCCAGGTGTAAAGTGGATCGATCTATCATCATGTCATGAAGTACCCCCATCAATGAGCAGGGAAATCTACCTCCCTCTGCATCGACAATAGTGTGAAACAACACACTACCTCCATCAATAGAACAATGAGCCTTGTCTCCTCTGGACGGCTATGTACATCCCTCCATAGCTTAGACTGGCACTATGGAATGTCATGTCTACCTAGTCCCTCTCCAAAAATTGTCAGCATCAACTCCTCTAAGGCCTCGTAGGAGATCGAGTACACCTGCTACCCAGTATCAATAGTCACGGATCCTGAAACATGTCCTCTATGGTTACTTGTCATCTCACTCATCGCATGTGGAATTTTTTGGTTGTTGAATCCCATCTATCGATGAGAGTGGCCATCAAACTTGCTACTGGACCGCATGTCGATAGTGCCGAACCTCACTCGTGCCCACCTCCTCCACGTGTTGCCACTCCTCCATGGTCACCGCACCTTGCACTCTCAAGAGAAGAGGTGGCACCATGTTTGCCATCCACATTTAATCTCTCCCCAAATCCAATACAAACAAAAAATTAATCCACATTCATCATACCCATACTCACCCACTATCATTTCCCCAAACCCATTTTTCCCCCGCCTACTCTAGGTTTCTCAACAACACACCCTATTCTACCCTTCCCTATCTCACCCACTTGACCTAGGGCCCTTTATTCTCCAAACCTGACCAATGCTAGTTATCTCTAACCAATCTCGGTCACCCCCGAACCAACATCGGTCACCTTTTCGTGACTAATCCCGGTTTTACCCTACCAATGTCGGCTAAACCCGACCGGCACCGGTTGGGCCACGACCCCAAAACCCTCATTTATCCAAACCTTCCCTCCCCTACCCCTTCTACCCACCCATCCTCACCTACACCTCCCCTTAACCACCTCCCACCCCCTATTCTCCTATTTACCTCTTTCCCCACTCCTATTGATCTTAGCGAAGCAATTATAGTGGTGCAACTTCCAGAGACCATAACTTTTGCACCGTACCTCCGATTAACTCTATTAAAAAGGAAACAAAAAGCTTGGAATGTGTAGAATGTGATGAAAATGTGTGGAACTCTATTTGGCAATGTTTGACCCCAAAATCCTTGTTTAAGGGGCCCAAATTGTGATTTTTGTAGTGTTGTCTAAAAATAATAAATTCTAAAAATAGTATGTTTCACAAAATTAGTGCACATGTAAGTCTTGGAAGATGAAACACCTCATCTCCCTCAAGATCGGTGACCTTCCACATTCCTCTAAGTGTCCTTTCATATTTCTAAAATTATTATAAATGCATATGTAACCCAAAAGGGATAGACATCTCCTAGCAGAGATAAGTGATGTATTTGAAGTCTTTGAGTAATTTACATCTATTTTCGAGATAGTTGTTTTAAAATTCATCTAGCACAATTGTTAATCTGTTCCTTAAGTCTAAAACCCTTAGTTTTGGATCACCTATTCTACCCAATTTACCCCACCTCATTTCCAATTTCATTTTTTTTTCCCCACCCAAAACAAAAACCCAATTTCTTCCAAACCCCAAGCTATCACCTAATCTATCTACCCAAACAAAACAATATTTTGGTACTTACCTCATCATATTTTCATCACCGTGGTGGCACATCAGCCACTACACTAATGGACCACTTGATCCCTCTTTGGCCTCTACCATCACCAACCACTACCCACGCCTCCAACCAATCAAATAGCATAATCTAATCTCATGGACCCACCTATCAACTACCCGATCACCCACCATTTGGCTGGCCAAATCAACTCTCCATTTCGTTCGGACACTTTTTAACCTTTTTCTCTCTCTTGTGTTGTTTTCCAAATTCACAAGAAGATAAATGGATAACAAAAACATTGATTTTGTTTTTAATAATAAACTGACCTAACCGATCCGGTTTTACTTCACCGCCATCGGTCACATGCCCTACCTTACTTGTGGTTGGTTACCCTATCTTTGGCATAGGTTACCTTTGACCGGCATTGGTCACCCTCTCTTGCACATTTCCCTAAATTTTACCCTATTACCCTACCCGTCACTCTTTTTTCCACACCCAACCATTTACCTTGACCATTCCCCCCACCCACTTGCCCCCATCATTTACTACCTAATCTCGTCCTCATTTGGGGACTCTTTATCTTACCCATACCTTACCTTGCCTCTTGCCATGACCATTTATCCTAACCCTACCTTTAGTGTACGAACATACTTAGATGTTCCCTGCACGACCGCATCATATTTCCCGACCATATCCTATACCTTGGATACCGAAATAAATTCAACCTTATTTGGATGAACCTATCGACCTTAAACAATGTGCATTTTTCCTACTCCAACCCTGGTATCACGTTGTGGTTTCTACGTGTGCGTGTGTTTGACCGCTCTTACCTTTGACCCTAACACATTACCTATATTACCCAAGTAGACCTTGCTCCTTTTTACCCTATTACCCACCTTCCTTTTCATCACATTTACCTTTTATCAAACCACTCACCAATTCTACCTTCTACCTTGTCAGTTCTTGGTTTGAGGGGGATCACCTCCACCCACACATGGGGCAACCACATCTTATTTTTTTCAGCGTCACTTACCAATACAAGCTACACAACAAAAGGGGTAAAATGTAGACACTAAAATTAGGTCACACTCCCCTTTGGTCCCTCGTCAAATAAACACCATTGAACACATTCACCTAACCATGGCCCCCTTCACCCTACTATAATATTAATTTAATTATTTAAATTAAATTAATTCATTATCCTCACCATATTTATTATTTAAATATCTTATTTGGGATAATGCCCACATATCCATCCCATCTAGCCACCTTACCCTAAGACCTATTCTTAGTAAGTTGTATAACTAACTAAGACCTACCCAAACCCTAAAAATCAATGCCTACATTCCCTCTAACCACATTCCCATGTGTTAGAAGGAATCTTCCATATAATCATGGATAAACGAAATGAGATCCTAGAAAATCAAGGGGATCTACCCAGTCTACTAAACCTAGGAAATCCCGCCATAATCGACACCAGATTACCCTTAACTTGCCGATTAAGCAAGAACTACCATCGAGTTACCATTTAATTCCCAAAAAAACCTTATTTTTAGGTTGGCGATTCTGAGAGATATCAAATCTTTTGAGAACAAGTTTCGGGAGAACATGCATGTAAAGAAGCGGATCGAGTATTTTCTCTTACACAGGACATCAAGGATTCAACTAAGAACCATTCAACACTCACCCCTAGCATAGATTTGATCCAATTAGGTATGAAGGAGAGCACATGCATCCCATGCAATAGATCCCCAATGTTTGGTGATCCTCTGCAACATTCAACCTCTTATCAGCACCTTCATTCCTCACTCACAGACATCCAGAACTAGATTCCAAATAGAACATTTTACTCCTCTGGCTCACTCATTTCATCATTGTATTTTCATCCTTTGTTCTCCTAGCCACCCACTGACCTCCATTAATACTCACCCCTCTATATCCCTATTAAAACTTCACCAAATCCCATCCAAACAACTTAATACCTCTTTTTGACCAGCCTAGTCCTTTGTGTAATCATATGGGAGATCTAAAGCTCATTCTGTGACATTCCCAGTACCCCATAGTAATCGGCACACCAGTTCTCCCAAACAGTGTCGGTCACCCTTAACTAGCATCGGTCTCTGTATCTACCAATACATCCCAGAATAGTAACCTACCTACCTATTCCCACATCACCCTTACTCACCTGTGACCTGCCTAAGACCTCTGTTAGACTTGCAGAGACCTAGAACTAGTTACTTGACCTTTGGATCTTATTTCAACCTAGCTTTGTTAAATTAGATATTTCTTATTGTTTTAAAAATGAAATACCTAAATTATTTTAACCACATTAGGATTTTACTTTATTACCATCATTAAATTGTTTTAAACGAAAGTGGATTGATAAACATCTAGGAAGTATCACACTTCCCATCTAACATATGCTAGGTAGTCCACTTTGCATATATTGTTTAACTCTTTCTGGTGGTCTTGCTTTTTATTTAGGTAGTTCCTCCTAGCCAAAAGGTATCTCTCACGATCAGCCATGTAGATCAAGGAGTCAACACGCGCACAACAACCTATCAACTATCATTTCAACGTGTATTCCTCCTACGCCTGTTACCTTATCTCTGTTTCATCATTTTTAAAGAAATGTCTAAGAATCGGGTGAAACACATGGGGTCATAGGTGAGCATCAAAGTATGCACAAAAAATGTGAAAATTATGTGAAATCCTTCATACATGAGGAATCGAATGAAAGGTATGCATCCACAAAGGAGACGAGGATGAAAAAATATGGTTCCCGAATAGGACATGTGAAAAGCCTAAAAATGTGAGTGGTGAAATAATATGCCCCAAAGGAAAGATAAGTATCCCCATAAATTGGAATTTATGTGTAAATTAGATAAGGTTGAAATATAAAATTCCCAAAGAGGGAGTACGTATGGCCATATCGGTGGAATTGAGATTTTAAAAGGATAGGATCAAAATATTGAAATAGAATTCCCTAAAGGGAAAATAAAGATACCACAAAGTTGGAATTTGAATGATTCCCAAGAAAAGGTCATAAACAAAAATCAGGAAATCCATAGAGAAGGATAGCGAAGGCTAGTCAATGGAAATCAAGTTTCAAAGTGGCTATATAAGGCTGGGGTTTGACCGACGATACTCATTTTCATGCCTAAAATTAATGAGAGAGATCAAAGAGATTAAAGATAAGACTAAGAAATGGAGGTCAAAGAGGCTGCAAGGAAATACCAGAGGGTGTGGAGGATGGTGAGTAACAAAACTCAAGCTTGCTTTTAGTTTAATTTTGTTGTTATTTATTTTTTCATTTTTGGAAAAATTTGATGACATCAAGGGTGGTTGTAAATCGACACAGGCAGGTCGACATCAAATGAGCCCTAAGGTGTGGTGATTAGACTTGAAACATGTCAACCTAGCTTAGGTCGGTGTTGAATAGGGTTGGATTGGCTTATTTTAGGATTAAATGGGCTTTTTATGAAATTTAATGCATTTTGATTGGATTTTGGATTTGGATATGATGTTTTCATGTTTTGTTTGTGATTGCAAGCTTGATAGACCCTACATTTGAGAGATAGAGTTCCTAATCTATATCAGCAGATTAGAGGAGATGCAACAAATGCTTGAGTGGGATCACTTAGCTACAATGGGGTTTATGTGTCTTCATATGTTATCGAGTATCCCACGGGATGTGGGTTTTATGATTGCTTTAGTGAAAATATGAGAGAAGATAGGTAATTTTTGGTTTAGGACATGAGAGATTAAAGTCACCCTAGAGGATGTGTATCGATTCTCGACTTCGATACAACCGGAGCATATAGTTCCCATTACTAGTGATGAGAGATTGGAAGTGTTGATGTCACTATTTGGAGGCAATGTGCACCCCACATTAGATTTTATTCGGTGATTTCTCTTATAAACTCGATATATGAGGACGGAGTGCCATGTAACCATTTGATTTGTATGGTGATGATGGTTGTGTCTTGTTATGCATATATATAACTCAAGAGCTTGGTTTCCATGGGCACTCGTTGGTGTGGTTACATATATTATGGATCATCGATACAATGTTTTGTTTGGGAATACTCTATTAGCTCAGGTTTACCATGAGCTTTCCATGTACAGGGTAAGGTAGAGATTAGTTTTATTTGGGGCATCTTATTTGCAGTCTCGTGTGTAAGAGCACATAGTAGTTATTAGGCCATCAGAGCTTCCATGGGTCAATGGGGATCATATAGAGCTAGTGGTTGAATTTTTGAGATGGAGGGCCAACCACTCCCTTAAGAGGACAGGGGATAGAGGATTTGATTGGTATTTTGATCATTTTACGGAGTTAGATATTGATCGAGATCATATGGTGGTTGTATAGGGATTTCCCTGCATGACCAAAGCTGAACAGATGTAGAGCTATCCGAGATGAGGAGAATGAGGTGGATAATGGAGAGATGGCCAAAGATGATCAAGGTCATTTAGTTTGATTGAGTGTGATGACATTTTGGTGTCATCCAGAATATACTAGATGCTCCCATTTTTACGGGTGGAGGAGGTAGATAGGGAGTTGTCAAGCCCATTTGTCATAGAAAATCCATTAGGGAGAAGGCTATAATATGTGACGAGGATGATGGCATAGGAGTCGGGGATAGCTTTGGTGACTAGATGAGTGTTATCCGGGTAGTGAGGGTGGTTGTGGAGGGAGGAGAGGAGGATGTAGAGGAGATGGAGGTGGAGGTTGAGGCTGAGGTAGCTCTAGAAGGTAAAGATAAAGGATTTGGAGGTGAGGAGACTATAGAGTTGTCATGGATTCATGCCAAGCTAGATCGGATGAGGGTGGAGAAGGACACCGTGATCTAGGAAAAGGATCAATACCATGGTAGAGGGAGGCTTACAGAGTCTGATTCTGAGATATTGCTACTATACTTGGTTTCCAAGGCTACGGGTGGAGGATGGACAATATTACAAGGAGGAGGAGAGATGACACCTACTGGTATGATATCGATTGATAGGTACACATCCTTAGCTATAGAGAGGCTAATTATTACAAGGGGATCGTGATCGAGATGCTTTTGAATACACTCGATATTGGGATCATGTACATGAGAGGAGAGTGATAGGTGGATCTAGGACATCGGTAGCACAAAGTGAGTGTGGCTCATCCACAATAAGGAGAGGGCCGAGTTGGAGGCATCAAGGCTCGATAGAGAGATAGAGGGACCTATCGTGTAGGGGGAGGATATCAGATCTTTGATATTCACTTTTCAAGTTTCAATGATATTTATTCTTTGAGAGATCCCGTTAGACGGAAGTGATGTATTAAAAACGGTATTGTGATATATATATGATTATGATTTTTCACGAATTCATATATGTGCATTGTGTAATGTGATTGTTTGATTTATGGTGATGATGATATTTACGAGGTTATGTGATGATGATGATGTTTATTGGTTATGTATGGCTACTTTGGATTTGTATATGTATGGATGATTGATGATGTGGATTTGTTATATGGTTAATGAGGATTAGGATTACATGTTAATTTTGAATTTGATCATGATGATGAGATGAATGGATACAATGTGATGTGGATGAAAAAGTAATGTAGATGTGATTATTGATTAATATAAGCAAATATTGATGTGTTGAGGATAGATAAATAGATTGAGAAGTGATTGAGATAACAAAATATGCATGTAAACATGAATGAGAGAGAGACGTGAAAAGGATTGATGATAGAATGTGACCAATGATGGTGATCTATAGGTGTCAAAATTTCACCCCCAGGTAAATTTCGATAACATGCATCGATTCTCAGTCCCGAAAAATTGATTGATTCGGGGCCAAAATTCATGTTTCTGTGGTCCCCTCGCATTTTTTCTAACTCCCCTGGGTCAAGTTGGAAGGAGAAAGCTCGAGAAAGTGCGGAGAAGGTCAGTAGAAAGCAAGTAGTTCGGGCTAGGAAAATTTGTGAAAATCGACTAAGTCCCACCCAAAGACAAGTCGGGACAAATGGGACAAAAGTACGCGAACCACCCGAACCACCCGAAATGAGTCCAGGCGGCCCACTAAGCATTTGGGACAAGTGGGACTAAAGTACGCGGCGGGCGCGAAATGCCGGTTTGACCGAGAGAGAGAATCGGCCGAAATAAGCACAAAGGGGCAGTTCGGGACGAATGGAACAAATGGACGCGAAATGCCCGAACCGGCCGAATCGCGCGAAATCATCACAAGGAGCCCAAAAGCAATTGGGACGCGCGGGACAATAGGGCGAACCGGCCGAACCGGCCGAAAAGGGTCAAGTCAGTCCGAAGCAAAGTGGGACAAGCGGGCCAAAAATGCCCGAACCGGCCGAATCGGCCGAAATGAGCACAAAGGGGCCAAAATCAAATGGGACATCCGGGACAAATGGAGGCGAAGTACGCGAAGGAGCCGAGAGCCAATCAGAAGCTGCCACGTGTCCTCACAAGGGAAAAGGTCAAAAAGTCAAAGGGCGAGTTTTCGAGCGCTGATCCGAACCAATGAGAAGCTGCCACGTATCCAAGCGAAAACCCCACACAAAGGGATATGTCGTCGGGTCGTCCAAACCCGACGCACAAAGGAAATCGGGTTTCATAGTCGGAAAACACGATGGAGAAACATGGTGCAAGAACATGTCGGAAGGGTTGAAAAACCCGACACCTAAGAAATGTGTCGGGGGGTCTCCAAAACCCGACGCACAAAGAAAATCGGGTTTCATAGTCGGGGAAACAAGTCGGAAAAGCATGGGGCGAAAACATATGTTGAGCCACCTCCCAAACCCGATGCAAATGGAGAGGAGAATCCCGAACCCGACGGGCTGAAGACCTTTCTCATCCAATCAGAGTCTGCCACGTGTCATCCAGGTGGCAATGCGCGGGAAAATATTTTAAAAATCTGTTTTCACCTGTTCCGTGCCCTAAATCCTCAAATCGTCATATCTTTTGATCCAGAGCTCGGATTTGCATGTTCCTTATATCAACGGAAAGCTAGTGAAATCCTCTACATGATTCTGGGGCTAATCTCGAGTTTTGGTGCAGTCTAGAGAGAGAAAATCGAGAAACGGCTCTGACGCGTGGTAATGACAGAAGTGACATTTCAAATGCTTTACTCGCTTTAATGCAGCACACACTGCCGCTTTTCACAGATCCGTCACTTCTACCATGATGAAATGATTTAAAATATGACCTGGAGGTGGTTGGAGGAGATCTGACTTTCCTCTTTCTTCCTTCTCTCATTCTTCCTATATATTGTAAGGAGTGGCAAAATATAAAAAGAGTTGTTCATTCTTTCTGCTCGGCCCTCCCTTCTTTTCTTCTCTAGGGTTGAAAATGGAGTTCGAACCTCCTCCCTTTCTCTATAATGGCGTTTTTTTTGCCTTTTACCAAATGGAATGATGTTCTCAGGCAAACCTCTGGAGCAACAAAACGTGTTTTGTGATGCATCCGTCCATCCTCTCTCGTTTTTTTGTTTTCTTCTTTTGCCTCTCTTCATCAGTGTCTATTTATGCATGTTTGAATGTTCACCGCAGATCCGAGCCGTGTTCATGGAGTTTTGGGACATTTTCTGTGTGAAATCTATCCTCGGGGTTGTGATGCATCCGTCCATCCTTCCCATCGCTCACCTCTCTTTGTCCCATGGCAGCTTTTGATAGATGTTCAACATTCTCCTTCTCTCGGTGTATCACCGTTTTAGTGTAGGCTTTTGCTTTTTTCCTTTCTCTCTCTCTCTCTCTCCCTCGGCATGGTTAGATTAGGATTAGATTAGCTTGCTCGCACCGGAATAGCTTGTGGCAGTAGTTTAGGAGCAGAACCAGCCTTCTCTCGGAGATTCCTCTCTCGGTTTTACAAGTCCCACGCTGAGAGAGGTTTCCATGTCAGTGCAATCACACTCGATGCCCGAACATCAACCTAGAAGCCTGATGTGCGTCCAGGGGTGCTGTGATTTTGCATCAACAGTTTTGGCACGCCCGGTGGGACCTTAGAGGTCTTTCACTTCATCTTTTGCAGGTTGATGTGTTCCCGTGAAGATTTCAGCCTTTGAGGCACTTCGCAAACACATCTGGCGACTCCATCTGATCAGCAACCCATTTCTCTGAGCTTGCAGACCCGTTTCCATACATTTTCATCCATCTTTCTTTCCATCCCTTTCATTCTTTTCCATTCCATGAAGTTGTGCAATCATGACTTCATTTCCATCATGGATTTCACATCAACAACAGCAGTATATTCCACCTCCAACACATTTTGCAAATCCTCCAAATCAGCATTTTGAGCAAATTCAAGATCGCATGCATACCCATATGAGCAAAGCAAGTGCAAAGTCGGGCTTTGGCATATGGAGCTTTCCAAGAGCAAGGGTGTGCATACAATGAAGACCATCAGATCCAAGATGCTGGTCTGTTGGAGAAAATCCAAAAGATGGAGGAGGGGATGGTGCAGTCCTGTGGCTCAGCACAATGAGAGCATTTGGAATCGGTTATGGAGCACCCCGTCCATGGGTGGGACCTTTTCCAAGGCATTACATCCCTCAGAGAAGCTTGACTTCATGATTGCAACGCTGCCTTTGCTTGCAAAGTGGATCAAGAAATAGAAGTGTATGAGAGAAGTATTCAAAGAACCTTGTCAATGGGTAAACACACCATCTCATGCCTTTTCTTTTCCTCTTCCCAATCTGCTTCATTTCAGCAGACCATCAAGTTTCAAACCTCCATCTCGCTGTCCCAAGTGTTGAATCCATGTCTCCACCTCTCGCCTTCCACCACACTCGATTCTTCTTTCCTCTTCCTTCCAAACAAGCCATCCCTCCACAAGAGCTAAGAGAAACACCCTCCTCCAAAGAAACAAGAGGTTTCACCTCCTCCACCACCACAAAAATTGTCAAATCAGTTGAGTTTCAACCCATCCCTCCTCTTGCATTCCCAATTCCATGTTGGGAGAAGAAAATCAAAATCACTATCAAGGAAAACAACAAGAGGAAGAGAGTGCCAAAAAGATGAAGAAATTCAAAATCAAGAGTTTGGGCTCTTAAATTTGGGATGACAAAGATCCCTCGATGGTTAAGCCTACGTAAGAGGCTAGGGTCGAGAAAAATGGTGGTCAGGACTGATTTTGTTGCAGCAGAAGAAGAAGATCTTGCAGCCCCAACTTGTCCTCTAGAGCAGCAGATTGAAGAGTTTGACTTGACAAACTTCATGCTGGAGAAGGAGTTCAATCAAGAGCAAGATTGCCTTCAAACATTGGAGGAAGGAGAAGCTGCTCCAAATCCAAAAGAAGAGGAGCACAATCTAGCTATGGAGGAGAAAAACGTAGATCCAAGGGCTTTGAGCACAAAGCAGGTTACAGAAGAACCTTCAGTTCTTCTTTCCACTTCATCTCTCTCAAGTTCTAAAGATCAAAAGGAGTTTGATCTCTCAAACTCAATATTGGAGAGTGAAGGAAACCATGGTGGTCAAGTTGCAGATCAAGAGGACACCATGGAGGAAGTTGAACACGAGCAGCAGGACAACAATGAGGCAGTTTACCTGTCAGATTTGGAGGACTGTTTTGATGGAGAAGAGCCGGTTGAGTTTTCACCATTCTCTCTTTCATCATCCACATTCCAAACACAAGAGTCTCGCTATCATGAAGGAGAGCATTCATTTGCAGCAGCCTCGCATCTTATAAAGCAGCCCTTTGAACCAAAATTGGAAGATTTAAATCTTCCATGTTCTTCATCGGAGGAAGAGAAAGGGCAGAAGGGTCCTACCATTTCTTCCACGTCATCCATTCAAGAGGGTCTACAAGAAGACTCCATTCTTGGAGTTGAAAATCAGAGCTATGGGCATATCAAACGGATCAGACCTTGCCCAATCGTATTTGGCTTCACTGAGCCAAAGGAGAAGCCACAACCAGTCATGCTTGCTTCTGAGCATGAGGACGAGCTACAAAGTACCAAGGATCAGCTGCCATACCTCTTCAATCCAAATGCAGAGCAACTAAAAGAGGTATTGGATTTTTCAGTTGATACCTTGATGATTTGGATAGAAGACCAGCTTCTTGTTGATTTTCCATCCATCCAAACAGCCATGATCAGTGCCAAATCAATTCCATGGCTGCCAATTTTGAAGAAAGGAAGCTATTTCTCACAACCAGTTGCAGGATTTGTTTAGCTTGCCTTTGCTTCCAGTTAGAGTAGAGTAGATAGGTTTGCTTTCAGCAAGAAGAAGTGCTCGTGCACACTCGCATGTTCCATTTGGGGCATGTATGATTTTCAGTTTTGTACATAGTTTTGGTGTTGCTGGTTTTGCTCTTGCACGCTTCATTTCAAGGCATCTTGGTGAGAACACTCCATGTTCAATGGGTTTCCAAGTGGCTCGAGGGAGAGATTTTCAAAGTTCGATCAGTTTGTGCAGGTTGCATTACTTATGACTCCATGCCCAATGGATGCTTCAGCACCGATCATTCATCTAAAGGTGATGCCCCCACTGAGTCGCCAAACTGTTATCAAAATTTCACCCCCCCTGGGTAAATTTCGATAACATGCATCAGATTCTCAGGTCCCAAGAAAATTGATTGATTCGGGGCCAAAATTCATGTTTCCAGGGTCCCCTCAGATTTTTTCTAACTCCCCGGTCGAGGAAAAAGAGAAAGCTCGAGAAAGTGCGGAGAAGGTCACAGAAAGCAAGTAGTTCGGGCCAGGAAAATTTGTGAAAATCGCTAAGTCCCAGTCCAGCACAAGTTGACAAATGGGACAAAAGTACGCGAACCGCCCGAACCGCCCGAAATGAGTCCAGTCGGCCCACTAAGCATTTGGGACAAGTGGGACTAAAGTACGCGGGGGCGCGAAATGCCGGTTTGACCGAGAGAGAAATCGGCCAAATAAGCACAAAGGGCGCTTCGGGACGAATGGAACAAATGGACGCGAAATGCCCGAACCGCCAAATCGTGCGAAATCATCACAAGGAGCCAAAAGCAATTGGGACGCATGGACAATAGGGCGAACCGCCGAACCGGCCGAAAAGGGTCAAGTCACCCGGCAAAGTGGGACAAGCGGGCCAAAATGTTCCGAACCGGCCGAATCGGCCAAATGAGCACAAAGGGGCCAAAATCAAATGGGACATCCGGACAAATGGAGGCGAAGTACGCGAAGGAGCCGAGAGCCAATCGTGAAGCTGCCACGTGTCCTCACAAGGGAAAAGGTCAAAAAGTCAAAGGGCGAGTTTTCGAGCGCCGATCCGAACCAATGAGAAGCCGCCACGTATCCAAGCGAAAACCCCACACAAAGGGATATGTCGTTTGGTCGCCCAAACCCGACGCACAAAGGAAATCGGTTTCATAGTGGAAAAACATGATGGAGAAACATGGCGCAAGAACATGTCGGAAGGGTTGAAAACCCGACACCTAAGAAATGTGTCTGAGGGGTCTGGAAAGCCCGACGCACAAAGAAAATCGGGTTTCATAGTCGGGAAACAAGTCGGAAAAGCATGGGGCGAAAAACATATGTTGAGCCACCTCCCAAACCCGATGCAAATGGAGAGGAGAATCCCGAACCCGACGGGTCAAGACCTTTCTCATCCAATCGAGTCCCCACGTGTCATCCAGTGGCAATGCGCGGGAAAATATTTTAAAATCTGTTTTCCTGCTTCGCGCCCTAAATCCTCAAATCGTCATATCTTTTTGATCCGTAGCTCGGATTTGCATGTTCCTTATATCAACGGAAAGCTAGTGAAATCCTCTACATGATTCTGGGGCTAATCTCGAGTTTTGGTGCAGTCTAGAGAGAGAAAATCGAGAAACGGCTCGACGCGTGGTAATGACAATGAATGATGACATTTCAAATGACCGCTTTAATGCAAAGGGACAAAAATTCCAAACTGCTTTATGCCAAGATCCGTCACTTCTACCATGATGAAATGATTTAAAATACGACTGGAGGTGGTTGAGGAGATCCGACTTTCCTCTTTCTTCCTTCTCTCATTCTTCCTATATATTGTAAGGAGTGGCAAAATATAAAAAGAGTTGTTCATTCTTTCTCGCTCTCGCCCTCCCTTCTTTTCTTCTCTAGGGTTGAAAATGGAGTTCGAACCTCCTCCCTTTCTCCGTAATGGCGTTCCTTTGCCTTTTACTTAATGGAATGATGTTCTCAGGTAAACTTCTCGGAGCAACAAAACGTGTTTTGTGATGCATCCGTCCATCCTCTCTCGCTTTTGCTTGTTTTCTTGCCTCTCTTCATCGCAGTGTCTATGCATGTTCAATGTTCACCGCAGATCCGAGCCGTGTTCATGGAGTTTTGGGACATTTTCTCGTGTGAAATCTATCCTTGGGCCTGTGATGCATCCGTCCATCCTTCCCATTGCTCACCTCTCTTTGTCCCATGGCGCTTTGATAGATGTTCAACATTCTCCTTCTCTCGTGTATCACCGTTTTAGTGTAGGCTTTTGCTTTTTTCCTTTCTTCTCTCTCTCTCTCTCTCTCTGTCTCCTCGCATGGTTAGATTAGGATTAGATTAGCTTGCCTCGCACCGGAATAGCTTTTACAAGTCCCACGGTAGAGGTAGTTTAGGAGCAGAACCAGCCTTCTCTCGGAGATTCCTCTCTCGGTTTTACAAGTCCCACGCTGAGAGAGGTTTCGGCAATGTTGTGCAATCACATCGATGAGAAAAAGGTTCTCCATTCCCAAAATCTATGCTTCGATGGGGAAAAATTAATGCTTGAAGAAAGTTGATTAATGAGGTTAAATACTTTAATGTCATAATGAAAATATTATCCATCCTTCAATGGTATGGTCTACTTCATATAATATGGATGGTAAAATATAATATAAATGATAGCTATCCTTGAAGGATCAGTTTATTTCTTTGATTTGATTTCTTTTATTTTTATTTATTTTTATTTTTTTGATGAATAGTTGTCCTTAGAGGGAGGAGTCTATTTTTTATGTGATTTATCTTTTAATTAGCATCCTTTAATTTATTTTTTTACATGAGGAAGATATGGGAATATCTAAGTAAACCACTTAGGATGGGATAATGGACGTACAAGAGACACCCTTGACCCCTTTACATGGTTCTAATACGTGAATGAGAGGGTGATGGATGAAATGATCATGGAGTTATCACCAAAAGGGAGAAATTATACATTAGGTATATGCTATGAGAAGAGCCATGGTGCTCATATTTACGGTCATATCTAGGAAAGTGTTAGATTACCATATGATTCCAAATCACTAGAATGAAAGATGGAAGAGGCATGGAGGGATGGTCTACGAATATGACTAAGAGCACATTAGTAGACATACTAACAATATAATGGTCTAAGTGTAATGCATTAAGAGGTTCTAATTCTAGTTTACCATCACGGAAGGATAACGATAGGCTTATAACCCATACTTATGTGGAATAATGTATGGTCAAATCTAGTTAGAGGAAAACTTTCCACGCTGGCTCCTTTCTAGAATAATGACATTTTGATTTTCCTTGAGAATGAGGTAACTAACATTAAATTTGAGCTCCTTCATGTTCTTTTTATAAGCACGTTTGATGTTCTCTTAATAAAAATGATGGTGTTCCAGAGTGAGAAGGCCATGCTTATCTAACAACTTGAAATGTACTAGACATGCTTGGTGATAATATTCATCAGAGATGAAGTCAGGAAGGGACACACGTAAATATGGAGATTGAAATTCGATATGAAGAATGAATTTGATGCCGTACATGAGTGAAAAGGGTGTAGCCCCTATGGAAGTATGGATGCTAGTCCAATAATCCCAAAGAGAAAAAGGAAGATGGAGATGTCAGTCATGTCCTGACCGGGTCAATAGTCTTGGCGAGAATGTTTCGAAGAGTTTTGTTAGTGGCTTTGCCTTGGCCATTATATATAGGATAATATGGAGAAGAGAAGTTGAGTTAAATGTTGAAATAATCACAAATTTTCTTCATATATTTATTTTTAAGGGACTTTGTGTTGTTTATAATGAGTTTTTGAGGAACACCGCGAGAATATGATATGGTGATAGATAAAGTTAACGATCAAGGTATTTTGGATAAAAATGGTAGATGGAAAAATGATATGATATGGTATTTTGGATCAAAATGGTAGATGGAAAAAATCCAAATAGGATACGTTATGTTGTGGAGCCTATTTTCATGTGTGGAAGTGTTGAAGAATGTACAATAAAATTTTTGTACACTATCCATAGTTTTCTTACTTGCTGGGGTTTGGGGTCGGACTAGGCCCCCAGTGGGGGTCTGAGGAATGTAACCCTTGAGAAAACAAAATGGCCTAAAAAAAAAAATGTCTCGATATCTCAAAAACGTTCTCTTCTCATATGGGTGGGATTTTTAACCCATAGGTTTATGGGTCAGTTTTTTCCCATGGTTTTGGTACCCATAGTATTGTCAAATTACTTAAGTAGTTTCCTATTGATGTAATTTTGATAGGTAAGACATATCATTATAGGTGTGTGTGAGTTCAAGTGTGAATTCATGAGATTTTGTTGAGCACAACTCCAAACAAATATGGGTATCATGTATTGAGAGAGATGTGGCTTGTAATAAATTTGATCAAGTGATTATTGGTGGACGTAGCCCAAATTGGGTGAAGCGCGTTAAATACTATCTCTATATTATGTTCTTTTATTTTTGCACTTTTATTTCAGATCTCAGTGATATTTTCTACATATTAGTTTCTATTGTGATTACTGTGTGGATTGTTCCACATAATTTATCCTTTATTTCGAAAATTGGTATCAAATCCTAGTTTGGTTTATTCAAGTGTTAAATCATGAGGAAATTTTTAGTTTTTGTGGGAGCTATGGCCAGATGATGAAAGATCGAGGGTTGATAAATTAAATGGGAAAAATTTAGTCTTTGGAAGATGCGCAGATCAAAAATTATCTTTATCGAAGGATCTTTTGCTACGCCCTTAATCATATATCTTATATTGATGTATATAGCCAACTTGTGGCTATCATAACTTCTTATCATTATGTATTTCTTTCATATATGTTATATTTTCATTAGTGGGTCGGCCTTGGTGTTGGCCATAACATAGGAATAGTATATATAGAGGTTAGTAGGTAGTATTTGATCATCATTGGAGCATTTGAGTATTATTGTATGGTTTGGAGGTTGCCCCCTCGAAGTGGCGTAGCTATTCTTATTGCATATTGAGATCATTATTCTAGAATATGGTGTTATTGGATGTTATATTTCTACTCATGATCTGAATTATACAAGTAATTTCATTACAAGTGGTATCAGAGCTTGAACTCGGCCAACACTGCGTCAAACCCTAATTTTGAAGGTTCGTCCATATCTCAACATCAGTAGCGAATTTTTCTGCAAATTTTTTTGGTGTGGCGAAATCAGTCAAGTAAGCTTCCCTCAAAATTTTAATACTTTTTGACTTGTTTTGCAAAAGTTATAGCGGTTTTATGTTTTTTCATAATTCAGCTACATAGGGTGCAATTTGTGGAATTTTTCAAAGTTATTTACATTTCCAGAAGAAAGATTAAAAATTAGTTTGAGTTCGTTCTTTGAGTTTTATAAAACTTGGCCGAATTCCTATTGAAATCTAAAACCCTAAATTTCGACCTTTATCCTTAAATCTTACTATTTTGGGGGCATCATGGTCATGGGCCTTCGACAAGAGGAAAAAGAATCCCATCACTCCAAGTAAAACCCCGATAAGGATGAGATAATAGTTGAGGAGTTAGAGTCGAAGGGGTATCTACAGAGTCCTCAAGGTTAGGTTTACTTCAACCGACCATAAGGTCAGCTATCTTGAGTTAGAGTCACAAACCTCAAGGTAGAGTGGCTAAAGAAAAAGATGTAGAAAAGATTGACAACGATTGAGGATTTCATTCAACAATTTAGCTACAATATCATGGGTCATCATATCATTCCTAATGAGCCACAACTCAATCATACTCACACTAACCATGGTGGATCTGCAAACATGACCAATCCAAATACAAACACTCTACAAGCCCGTCACATGCTTCCAAAAGTGGAAATGCATAAGTTTGATGGAAAGGATCCACTCAATCGATTAACCAGATGGATAATTTCTTTGATCTTCATCGATTCCATTGGGACAAAAGGTTACCATGGCATCATTGATCTTAACCCGACCAATTCATTTGGTATCGATGGTTATGTGCTCAAAGGAAAAAGAGTGGCTTCAATGTTACATGGATAGTATTCACCGAAGAGTTGCAATTGCACTATAGTTCTAGTGTGTCGTCGAGAATTATTTCAGCCAATTAGCAAAGCTCGATAAACAGAATGTAATCCAAAGATTACATCCATCAATTCCAAAACCTTTCCTTACGGGTGGAAAATATTCCTGAAGATAATTTGAATGACTTATTTCTTGGGGGTCTTAAAGAACAAATTGAGACTGAGGTGCGTATGTTTAATCCTCATAAGGTTTCAGACTCTATGATCATGGCACGTAGGGCAGAGGAAAAATTTCTTTCAAGTCGAAACAAACTGTCAGTACTATCAGAGATCGTAGCACCCTTCCACCATCATTCCCTCGGCCAGTGAGACTGACACCTCAACAAATTGAAGAAAAGAGAGCCAAAGGGTTATGTTTTAATTGTGACAACAAATTTGGACCAGGACATAAGTGTGTGGAAAAGAAGTTGTTCTACATTGAGGGACCTACTGAAGAAGAAGAAAATGAAGAAGACAAAGAGGTAGAGCCAGAGGAGGAATTAGGAGATTCCCAACCAACAATATCATGCCATGCAATTTCTGGTATTAGCACTCCCCAAACTCTCAAAGTAGTTGGATTCTTAAAAACAGAGGGTAACAATGTTGATTGATTCGGGAAGTACTCACAATTTCATCAATCATAAGTTAGCGGTACGCTTGAACTGCTTTGTTTATCCAACTTCAAATGTCAAGTCATGATCGCTGATGGGAAAACTGTTAGTTGTTCAGAAAATGCCATAACATTAATCTCACCATGGGAGATTACTTGCTAACTAGCAATATGTATGCCATTGCCATGGGAGGAGCAGACATTGTGTTAGGAGTTCAATGGCTTACCACCTTGGGAACCATTGAAATGAATTTCCAAGAGTTGTTCATGCAATTTTAGTCAAAAGGGAGGAATTTTAAACTAAAAGGACTAAGAGCAAAATCCCCACAGATGGTAAGTTCTCATCAGATGCAAAAATTGCTTAGAAAGGGTGCAGAAGGGTTTGTGCACAACTATTTTCATTAGAAGCACATCATTCCAATACATTTATACCCGCAGATATGCAAGCAATTATAGATGAGCACTCAGGGGTTTTGGAGAAATGCCCAAGGGTTTGCCTCCGAAAAGAGACCATGACCATGCCATCCAACTAGTACCAGGGAGTCAACCACCCAACATCAGACCTTATAGGTACCCCTATATGCAAAAGAGTGAGATTGAGAAGATAGTTCAAGAGATGTTAGAAGCAGGACTTATTCGTCATAGTCAAAGTGCTTACTCTTCTCCTGTAGTGATGGTACGGAAAAAGATGACAATTGCGCATGTGTCCAGATTACAGGGAACTCAATAAGTACACAGTTAAAGATAAGTTTCCTATTCCTGTAATTGATGATTTGCTAGATGAGTTACATGGTGCTGTTTACTTTACAAAACTTGATCTTCGTTCTGGATATCATCAGATTAGAATCAAGGATGAAGATATTCATAAAACAGCCTTTAGGACACATGAAGGACACTATGAGTTCTTGGTAATGCCTTTTGGACTAACAAATGCACCCTCTACATTTCAAAGCTTGATGAATTCAATATTTAAGCCATTTCTTCGAAAGTTTGTTTTAGTGTTCTTTGATGATATATTAATCTATAGTAAAACATGGGAGGAACACCTGCATCATGTAAATAAAGTGTTGGAAACTCTTGAACAACATCAACTTTATGCAAAGCCTTCTAAGTGTTCTTTTGGTGTCAAGGAGGTTGAATATCTGGGTCATATTGTCTCTTATGAAGGTGTTAAAGTGGATCCTAACAAGATAAAAGCCATGCTTGAATGGAAGGTTCCCAAAACCCTAAAAAATCTCCGAGGATTTTTGGGGCTTACAGGTTATTATCGTAGATTTGTAAGGAATTATGGCAGCATCGCAACACCACTCACAACTTTATTAAGAAGGACTCTTTCCATTGGAATGAGCAAGCTACTATGGCCTTTGAGAAGTTGAAGGAGGCCATGTGCACCACTCCAGTTCTAGCCACCCCAGATTTTTCAAAAACATTCATTGTTGAATGTGATGCTTCAGGGTATGGGATGGGGGCAGTACTCATGCAAGAAGGGTGACCCATTGCTTTCGAGAGCCATCAATTCAAAGGTAAGAATATCTCTAAACCAGTTTATGAGAAAGAAATGTTAGCAATACTTCATGCAGTGAAACAATGGAGACCATATCTAATGGGATGACATTTCAAAGTAAAGACAGATCATGATAGTTTGAAATACTTCTTAGAGCAACGCTTATCATCAGAAGAACAATAGAAATGGGTCTCAAAAATGTTGGGGTATGATTTTGAGATAATATACAAGAAAGGGAAAGAGAATGTAGTTGTTGATGCTTTATCTCGAAGGATGAATCTGCCTGCAGTATCATTGTATGCCATATCTATATTACAGGAGGATTGGATAGAGGATGCAAGGTCTGAATGGAAAAATGACCCAGGTACACAAAATCTCATTCAAAATCTCCAACAAGATCCAAACATGTCAGAAAAATTTTTATGGAAAGGAGATGTTTTATGGTATAAAGATAGATTATATCTATGTAAGAATTCAACCCTAAAAATAGGGTTCTATCTCGAGCTCCATGCTTCTCCAAGAGGGGGTCATTCTGCTTCTTAAAGACTTATCATCGTATCAAGCATGATTTTTTCTCTGAAGGGTTAAAAGGAGATGTCAAAATTTTGTGGTAGAATGCATGGTTTGTCAAAAAATAAGGGCGAAACAATTAAGTCCCTGTGTCTTTTACAACCTCTATCTATTCCTAGCCGAGGTGGGAAGAGGTGTCTATGGACTTCATCACAGATTACCTAAATCGAAGGTAAAAATGTAATCATGGTGGTGGTGGATAGACTCACCAAATATGCCCATTTTTGTGCTTTATCACATCCATTTGTTGCGAGTACAGTAGCAACGGCCTTCAGGGATACAATTCAGAAGCTACATGGGACACCAAAGATTATAGTAAGTGATCGAGACCCTATCTTTACTAGTAATTTTTGGACTGACTTGTTCTCATGCTTGGGCACACAACTAGCTCATAGTTCCTCTTATCATCCCCAGTCTGATGGGCAAACAGAGGTGGTAAACAAGTGCTTGGAGGGATATCTTCATTGTTTTACATCAGATAAGCAAGCGAGATGGGTCCAATGGTTACCACTAGCAGAATGGTGGTATAACACCTCCTTTCATACTTCATCTAAAATGTCTCCTTTCTTGGCATTATATGGGTATCATCCACCATCTATCACTTCATCTTTGAGAGTCCAACCAAAGGTTCGAGCAGTTGAAGAACATATTCAACACCAACAAGAGGTGCTTTGTAGTCTCAGGGAGAATTTGGCCATGTCACAAAACCGCATGAAGCAGCAGGCAGACCAACATCGCAGTGAAAGACATTTTGAAGTCGGTGATTGGGTTTTTGTGCGTTTACAACCATATAAGCAAATGTCCTTAAAACAACACAAAAATGATAACAAGCTTTCACCTAAATATTATGGTCCTTATCAAGTGTTACAGAAGATTGGCAATGTAGCATACAAACTAGAACTTCCTCCAACTACTCGAATTCATCCAAAGATTCCATGTATCTTGCCTAAAGAAGGTAATTGATAGACAATATCAACCCGCATAAAGTTACCAGCTTGATGAAGAGGGCAGAATCATCCTGGAACCAGAATGCATCCTTCAAACACACACTAAGAGGTTGAGGACAAGGGTCATCACTGAGTATTTGATCAAGTGGAAAAATCTAGACAATGAAGACGCAACTTGGGAGGATGCAAATTTCCTGCAGCAGCATCCAGATCTTCTCAACATTGGGGACAATGTTGCTTTGAAGGGGAGGGGCATGCTACGCCCTTAATCATATATCTTATATTGGATGTATATAGCCGACTTGTGGCTATCATAACTTCTTATCATTATGTATTTCTTTCATATATGTTATATTTTCATTAGTGGGTCAGTTTGGTGTTGGCCATAACATAGGAATAGTATATATAGAGGTTAGTAGGTAGTATTTGATCATCATTACCCCCGAAGAGCATTTGAGTATTATTGTATGGTTTGAGGTTACCCCCTCGAAGTGGCGTAGCTATTCATATTGCATATCGAGAATCATTGGATGTTATATTTCTACTCATGATCTCAATTCTACAAGTAATTTCATTACATCTTTATATATGGTTTTCTAAAAGAAAGGGAACAAACCCTCGAGCATGATGGATGTCAAATGGGATTTTCTAGATATGAATGCACTTGGGACAATCCAGCTATGTCTTGAATATTCAGTATTATTTAATGTTTCAAAGGATAATATTACAAAAGAACTGATGGATGCATTAGGGAAGTTATATGAAAAACCCTTTGCCTCTAACAAGATATTTTTAATGAATTTTTTTAATATGAGTATGTCTCATAATGGTTCAAGATATCATAACATTTAAATTATTCTAATATGGTTGTAATAATGCTAGCTTTGGTTACAATATAATTTTATGCATAATTTAGGGTTTTTTTAATTATGTGTTCTTTATCCGAGAGTTGGAATAGCCTAGTAATGGCGGTAAGCAATTCAGATTCTAGCTAACTCAAAGTTAAAGTTTTAGGATGTTGTAGGGGTGATTCTAACGAGGAAATGCAAAGAAAAGCTCTAGGGAATATTCTACTTTAGGGAGTTCTTTGACAATGGAAACTAGAGGGAGATATAATAATAGAGGAAGCCATAGAAAATCAAAGATCATGAAAGGTCAAAATCCAAAAGCAAGATGGTATGCTCACACTGTGGAAAATATGGGCATGTAAAGAAGGATTGTTGGGAGCTTCAGGGAAAGAAGAAAGAATAGAAAAAAATAAGGAGGTGAGTGTGGCAATAGGTAATGTCTTTTAGGATGTTTTGATTCTTTCTTTCCATAATATTACCGAATGTTGGGTTTTAGATTCAGTGGCCTTCTTTCCATGCTAGTCCACATAGTCATTATTTTGTTGATTATGTTCGAGGAGACTTTGGAAATGTTTTTCTTGGTGATGATGAGCCTTGTAGTATATTTGGAAAAGGTTCTATTCATGTTAAGATGTAGAATGGGAATACATGGATTTTGAAGGATGTCATACATTTTCCTACATTAAGATGAAATTTGATATTGATGGGGGTTAAGTTGAGAAATGATGGTTGTACTTTGATATTAATAGCCAACTCTTGGAAGGTTATCAAGGGTGATCTTTGTTTACAATAGGTAAGAAGGTTGGAACCTTGTATTTAACCACTTATAGCACTAATTCTTATAATATTATGTCTTCAAATGTAGATGAAACATTGTGGTACTATAGGCTCAGTCATATGAGCCATAAGGGCATGGAGATCATAAAGAATAATTTTCTTGGATATATAGAAATAGGTGTGGAGTTCAAAGGAGAGTCGTGTATATGGGAAATAGAAACGAGTAAATTTTCACAAGATTTGACCTTCAAAGAAAGAGATTAAGTTGATATGGTACATCCTAATGTGTGGGGGTTGGCTCTGGTATCATCTCTTAGGGGTTTAAATTATTATGTTACTTTTATTTATTATGCAAGAAGAAAATGTTGGTTATATTGTATTAGAAACAAATTTGATGTATTTGACACTTTTGTTAAATGGAAAGCCTTGGTAGAGAATGAAATAGGTCTTAAACTAGAATATCTTAGGTCAAATAATGGAGGGAAGTATTGCAGCAATGAGTTTTTTTATTATTGTTCTAAGAATGGAATATGTAGGAAAATGACAATTTTAAGAACTTTACTCGAATAGGGTGTCAAAAAGAATGAATAGGATAGTAATGGAATGAGCTAGGAGAATGAGATTATATGTGGGGTTGCCTCTTTATTTTTTGGTAGAAGTGGTGAGCATATCTATGTAATTGAAAAACAAAGGACCCTCAAGTGCCTTAGATGGAGGCATACTTGAGGAGGTTTGGTTTGGTAAGAAGGTTGATTACTCATTTCTTAGAGTTTTGGATGGAGGTGTTTTTCCATATTGAAAAGGATGATAGAACTAAGCTAGAGGCTAAATTAGAAAAAATTACTTTCATTGGTTATGGTAGTTATGAATTTGGATATAAATTTTGGATTATTAAAGATAAGAAAATCATTCGATCTAGGGATGTGGTATTTAATGAGAAAGTTATGTATAAGAAATTATTACAAGAAAAGAGGGAATAATCTAAGAAAGAATATGCATTGGTGGAGGATATTTTGGATGTGAAAGTGACACATGAATCAGTTCAGAACCTACTCAATAGGAACCCCAAACTCCTATATTGAGGAGGTCTTATAGGGTAAGAAGTGAACCTGATGCTTTTCTCCTCTTTATTATTTATTACTAATGATAATGGAGAGCCATAGAGCTTTGATAAATCAATACGGGTAGATGTCGGGAAGAAGTGGGAGCAAGCCATGGATGAGGAGCATCGGCTCCTATGGAGAACCAGACTTAGGATTTGGTGAAGCTACCTGAAGGAAAAAGAATGTTCCATAATAAGTAGGTTTACTGAGAGTTAAAGATGCATAAGGAGGAAGGAAAAGATACAAGGCCCAGGCTTGGTGGTCGAGGGTTTTGCACAAAAAAAGGTATGGATTTTGATGAGGTTTTTCTCCTATAGTAAAAATGACTTCTATTAGAACTATTATTGGAATAGTTTCAATAAAATAATTACACTTAGAGTATATTAATGTAAATACTTGCATTTCTCCATGGTGATTAGGATGAGGATCTATGTATGCATCAGCCCGAGGGGTTATGAGGTCAAAGGTAAAGAGGAAATGGTGTGCAAACCGAAGAAGAGCTTGTATGGCCTTCGAAACAAGCTACATGTCAATGGTATAAGAAATGATAGCTTCATGATGGAGAAATTTTATATTATATGTCATTCTAACCATTGTGTATATACGAATAAATTTGAGGATTTTAGTTATATTATCATGTGTCTATAAGTGGATGGCATGTTGGTTGCAGACAAAAACATGTAGGAAATAAAATTACTCAAGAGGTAGCTAAGTGAATCCTTTTCTATGAAGGATTTGGGGGCAGCAAAAAGAATTATTGATATGAGGATATCTAGGGATACGAAGGAACGGAAGTTAACTTTATCTCAAGAGGATTACATTAAGAAGGTCTTAGAGAGGCTTAATATGTAATATGTTAAACCGATTGAGACTCCTTTGGCAAACCATTTCAAGTTATCAAAGGAGATGTTTCCCAAGACAGTAGTAGAGAGAAATCAGATGTCCAAGGTACCTTACTCATTAAATGCTTGGTTGGCATTTTGATGTATGCCATGGTGTGCACTGAGCCCGATCTTGCCCATGTAGTGGGAGAAATTAGGATATTTATGAGTGATCCGGTAAATATCATTGGCAGGAATTAAAGTGGATCCTTCAAGTACTTGAGAGGGACCATGGGGATATTTATGTGCTATAGTATATCATACACCACTTTTTGTGGTTATGTAGATTTGAATATGGTTAGATATTTAGATAGGAGGAGGAGCACAACATGTTATATTTTCACTATAGGTGGGACAACAATGAGCTAGATTTCACGACTACAAAGCTTGTGGATTTGACAAACATGGAGGATGAGTATGTTACTTGCCACATAGGCAAGTAAAGATATGATTTGGTTACAAGAATTTCTTGAAGATTTGGGGCATAAGCAAGAGGAAGGGAGGTTACATATTGATATACAAATTGTTATACACCTAGCTAAGAACTCTACTTTTCACTCTAGGACAAAGCATAAATAGTTAAGGTACCATTTCATCAAGACAAAGTTTTAGGAAGAGAAGTTGAAGCTAGAGAAGATTCATACTAGTCGAGAATCCTGTAGAAATGATAACCAAGGTGGTCACAACAGAAAAATATAAGATGTGTTCAGCTTTGGTTGGTCTTCATGCTGATGACAGTGAAGGGTTGAAAATATTACTCGAGAGGAAAACTAGTCTTTAAGTGTGAGATTGTTATGTTGTGGAGCTTTTTTCATGTGTGGAAGTGTTGAAGACTATACACTAAAAGTAATGTACACTATCTATAATTTTCTCATCATTGGTTATGGTTGGTCCGAGCCCCGAGCGAAGTTCTAGAGCACAACCCTTGAGAAAACAAATTGGCCTCAAAAATGTGCTTGATATCTAGAAAATTTGCTCTTCTCATATGGGTGGTATTTTTAACCAATACGTTTATGGGGTGGCTTTGGCCCATGGTTTTGGTACCCACGGTATTGAGAAACTTTTTAAGTAATTTCTGTTGATGTACTTTTGATAGGTGAGACATATCATTATAGGTGTGTGTGAGTTCAAGTGTGAATTTAGGAGAGTTTGTTGAGCACAAATCCAAAAAAATCTGGCTATTGTATTGAGAAAGAGGTGACTTGTAATAAAATCGAGCAAGTGATTCTTGGTTAACGTGGTCCAAATTGGGTGAACCACATTAAATATTGTCTCTATATTGTGTTCTTTTATTTTCTACACTTTTATTTCATATCTGTAATATTTTCTACATATTAGTTTCTACTATTGTGATTCTGTGTGGGATTGTTCCGCATATTTTATCCCTTATTTCCTAACATGATAAATTGATTTTGAGATAAGTTAGATAAGGACCATGAGGCTTGATTAGATACACATTTTCTTGGAAAAACAAGAATAATAGTTACTACAATGATTTTAGGATAAGATCACATAGCCATGAGGATGGACCTTAGATAAAGCCATGGTTCTCCTAAAGGAAGCACAGATATGGCCATGAAGGTAGTGCTAGGAGGAGAAGATGATGGATAAACTAGTTGATATGATTGGATGAGATGAGATAGATAGAATAAGATAATGTCAGGTATGGAGAGGATATAATCCGAAAACATACATACCAGTAGAGTGAATTTCCCGATGTCAAAGAAGCTACGGATAAGATAATGGGGAAGACAATGTGAAAGAATGAATAAAAGACCAAGGCAGCTCTCCCAAAGCGAGAGAGATGTGGATGAACTAGTAGATATCAGAAGGAACAAGATGGGATATATGGAAGAAATGCCAAATAAATATGGGGTATAGGATCGAGATCATAGGGATGGTGTATCAAGGTGAACTATATCGATGAATAAGGGAGGACCCTCGCTAAGAGGATCGACATGTGAAGAAGTGGTGGATGAAGGAGGAGGCCTATGGAATCCTATAGATGGAGAGGAAAAAATAATAGTGGAATCAATCAAGGATGAGATGGTATATGGGGGAGGAGATTCCTCGAGAAGGTCCTCTCTCTCAATAAGATCATGGATAATAGTCTAAAGGGCCTTACATTGTTCGGTGTCATGACCCGTGGTGCCGGTAGGAAAAAAATTTATGGGGATCAAACCACAATGGATTTGGATGGTCTAGATCAAATTCCCGATAGGTGAAAGTGTGATAGCGTAAATTTATAGTAAATGTCGAATACTTCTGCATAGGATTTGATATATGTGTTCAGAGATGGCTTGGAAGATGTTTTGGATGTCGATGATGGGGGTGGATCATTTTGAGGTCTTGATGTTTTGTTTTCAATTTTGATGGGGTTGGTTTCTTGGAAGAAGAAGGGTTAGATGATGTTAGTTTAGACTATGTTGCGAATGGGAGTATTCTTAGTGAAGGAGAGATTCCTATGATGGATTCAGATTTGTTGGATTTAGATTGGTTGTTTGGTCGCGATAAAGGAGATGGTCCTAGGATAGATGGATGTGGCCCCAAGATGGATGATGTAGGTTTGGTTTTCATTGGAGGAAAATATATCTTCTTGTGAGGGTGCACAAGGGATCATTGTGGAAGGGTACCAAGATTTTTATTTGGCTTGTGGAGAAGTACCCTTGGTAGGAATGATAATAATTTCAATTGGTGGATATGAAGATGATGTTGTGGCTGATGGAGGAAGCAATTTTTGCATGATTTGGTCTAAGGAAGGTGAAGAAATGTCTGGTTGTGTAGATGAGATAGGAGGGTCACCTATGGTTTCTGCAAGTTGTAGTGCTCTCTAATATTCTTCAAAGGATGTGGGAGGAGAAGATGATGATGTAGGAGATGTGGTTATGATAGTCGATGTGGTAGGTGTAGGTAGAAGTGCAAAAAGAGGGACTGGGACTGATTCTATGGATGGTATGATAGGTAATGGTGGAATATATGTGGATGGGGAGTAGTATCCAATGAAGTGGGTGAGATATGTTTTGGTGTGGGGTTGATGATAGGCGTGGGTGTGGATAGAAGAAGGGGTGTTTGGATCATGTGGTGATGAAGTCTATGTGAGAGGGGTGATGTATATTTTGGATCATTTGGTGTGGAAATGAGGGGTTTTGTGGAAGAGGTATGAATTCCTTTAGTGTTTGTCTCAAGTTTTTTAGGAGGAATTGTGGATATGTTTGTAGATTGAGAAGGTGTGATTGGTGTGATAGTAGATGTAGATGTGGGAATGGTAGATGTAGATGAGTGGGATAAAGTTGATGATGTGGGCATGGGTAAAGAGATGTGTGATAATGATGTCAAGACATACATGGGTGGATTTTGGCATAGTAGATATAAGTGTAGTGATGGGTGTGTTTGGGATGGATGTGGCTAATGGGGTATTCATAATAGGATGGTGTAATATATATATGGATAAATATGTGGGTGCAAATCAAAGCCAATGTAGATATGGTAAGATAAGGGCTGGATGTAGATATGAGAGAAGTGGTGGAATTCAAGGTGGTGGATATGGTTGATGTGGGGATAGCTCTCGAAGGATCCATGGGTGAGATATAAAATATGAGCATGGGTAATGATGAGATACATGGGGAAGATCTTTGAGGGATGCCTTATGTATGTTTTTTGTTGAAAATGGGTTGTATTTGCTTGGTGGGGTTGATGAAGGTTGGTTTTTGGTGGTGGGTTAGGAAAGGGTTATCTGAAGATGTCGGGGAGTGGTGAAGATCGTATTGGTTGAGGGGATGTATGGGATTGGGAAGGAGGAAGATGATAGGATGGTTGGGATTGGATGGGAAGATTTGATACATGAGGAATGGGGATGTCATTAGATGGGATAGGCATGGGGATGTCAGATGAAGTAGGGGTGGTCTAAGGTGGTGGGATAGATTCTATTAGTTGGCATGATCTACGAAGAAAGAACTCATGGATGGGGCTAGAAGGAGGAAAACATGAGATATCAATCATGGTTCATGCGAATCATTCAGGGTAGAATTGTGTTCCATTTTAAATTAAGAAAGTCAAGAAAATGGTTCTTTTTTATTGTTTTTAATTAAGAATGTGAAAAATAAAAAGGGATGGATAATGGGGTACCTAGAAGAAGGAAGTCTATGTCCTGGTTTGAGTTTTGTTATGGATTAGGAAGTCTCGAGAGGCTTCTTGTTAGGTGATGAAATATTAATCACACTATTGGGTAGAAGGTTATTTTTATGTGTTAATTGATTTGTGAGTTCCAGGCTATGTGTGAGGATTTTAAATTCAACAAGTTAACATCCTACTTAAACTATGTGATCAAGCATGATCTAAAAAAGGTTATTTTTAAAACCAAATTGAGGTGTGATATTTTGATGAGGACACACATAAGAAAGGGATGTACAATGTGGAAAAGAGAAAATAAGGAAAAAGAGGAAAACCTGGATAAATATTTTCCTTTTTATCTGAAATTTAACGAAGTGAAATCTAACATCTAAACCAACATGAGAAAGGAAGAAGTAGGGACTCACGCTGTAGTTTTATTAGAAGATAAAATAAGAAACAAAATAGAAAATATATATATATATATATATCACCTAAAGGGTGGTCCCATCGGGCATGCCAAGAATGTTGTCAAAGTTCCTTCGTTCCTAATCAAGTTAATGTACTAGTAGTGAAAAAAACTAGCAACTCATAACATGGAGGGTTTATAGTACCTCATAAGCATGATGTGATGGATAAATGGGAACAAAGTGATGATGTATCCTCACTATAGCTGATGACCTACAAATAAGATAAAATAAAATGAGATTGATTAGATAGATTTATGTGTGGGCTACCCAAAAATTGGATCTAAGAAGTGTTAAATTATTTGGCAGATGTCAACCCCCATTTGTTTAGAAAGAGTGAAATAAAGCAAGAATAGTAGATAACATGCAGAAACGAAGTATAATGAATCTAAGAAATGATTAAAATTGATCTAGAAACTGATATGATTAGAATAATAGTAAATTAAAGGTTACCTGGTCTGGGTCAACGGTGACTTAGACTATGCACGTGTGTAGGTCGACGTCGACCTTAAAGACTAGATCTACAATGTAAGAGAAATATGTAAACCATGTAGGATCGAGTGTAATCTGGATGCGGCATAGGCTTGTGGATGTTGTAGTTAACCTACAAAGGGGATATAAGGAAGTAGAAACTAGGAAAATGGAAAAATTATAGAGATGGATGAAGGTGGGTTAAGAATCAAGACCATGGTCGATAGTGATCGGGGTGGGTTGAAGGTGAATGTAGTAGAGTCGAGATAAGGTTGGGGTTTAATAGTTGGAAAAGGAAACCTTCAATAAAATGATATGAAATAAAAGGTTGATGAAGAAGGCTTGAGTGTTACAGATATTGATCTAAACCAGCAAAGCATTAGAGGAAAACAAAACAACAATAATACGATAAAAATCTTATTAAAGTAACAAAAATATGTTGATAATTTCATGAAGGATGAACATGAGTGGTGCAAGTGTCTCCAAATGATGTTAGGGATGTATGTAACTACTGTAGGAATTCTTAGGAATGAGAGGCAATTTGCTAGTCATGAGAGAGCTCCAAAATTCATATGCATCTAATGATTTCTTCCCCTCTTTTGGAAGTATTTAACTTAGTTTTATAGTGTCGATGACAACTGGGTCTAGGTCACCATGACTGACCGTGTAGGGAAAGTTTCCCCAATGGGATAGTTTTTGTGTTTTTGGCATGATTTTTGTTTTTAAGAGTTGGAAGGGTTATTTAAATCATATATGTGGGAAGAGGATGTTTCATAGGTAGTTAGGGAAAAAAATAGATAGGAAGAAAGCTTATAAAAAAGGGGGTGTACGTTAGGATAAAAGCATCCTAAATACACAAAGTGGATTAGGGCATGATATGATGTGGATATTAATTAATTAAATAATTAATAGGATTTAATATATTTAATTAATTAAATGTGATGGGATGGGAACTTTAATTAAATTAAGGGGGTGTATTTAATTAAAATATAATCTAGATAGGACCCTAACAAAATATGTGCATGTAGGAAGACGAGGTAGAGATACCGAGTTTAGGTGTCTACATCGAGATTATCAAAAACACCTCAACTATGGAATGTGACCACTTGATGGAAATTCCATAACATATATAACACGTTAAAAAAATTTATATCTCATGAAACAATCATTGGTTCAAACCACATTAACTTTTTCCTTTAACAAAACAAGCTGCCCAAAACGTAGTTTTACAAATGTAACTATTTTATACCCTTCCTAACAATTTAAATACCTCAAAATGGATTCATTAGATGAAAAAAATCCCTCTTCACATCCAGGTGATATCAAGCATTACCCAATCCATCTCATGCTCTAAACAACTCAATATTTTAGCAAAAACAATTCTGTCTGGAAGCCAAAAATCTTCTTGTCCATAAACTAACCTAGAAAACATATCAAATTCATCATCATGAGAAAAACTTATATCACTGGAAATATCTATAAATTATATTTCCATAAAAACTTTAATAACCTCCTAAATCATTCTATAGCTTTTGTAATGTCCATTTCTATGAAGATTGCTTCTAATTACCCCAAAAACTATCCTTTTACCAATGACCTAAATGAATCATACATGACCATTAAATTGCATCACCATGAATGGAAATGTATGTTTACATCAATAAAAACTCACTACATCATGCAATGGTCATTTAGTTTTAACTCCTTTGGACAACCTTGTCCCAAACTAAACTTCTTCAAAACTAAATTTTTGAGTGGGGTCCACTCATCACCATAAGCTCTACCATACCTTTCTGGAAATATGAAGGAATCCTCTATGTGTTTTGAACCATCATCTAATAACTATCAAGAAAAACTATCCACTTAGGAAGAAAATCTCTCCTACCACTTTTGAGCTAGGGTTTTAAACTCATAAATAGTTATTTACCTTCTTAACATTCATTCATAAAAACCTAACAATGAAATGACCTCATTATTTTTTTAAACCTTCTAGAATCAATTTAGAAACATCCTTGAAATCCACAAGGTCCCATTCAAAGCACACAATTCAGGGTGAGCATCGAAGGTCCAATTTGAGCTGGAAATAACCTTGTTCTTGACCTTGTTTCACTAAAAATATATAAACATGCAAACTACTCATCATGGAAACCTAAAACATTTCCTACTGACACCATGACATACCCTACTAATATCCAATAATCATAATTTCATAATCACCTTTCAATATTTCCAGCCACTGAGACTTGTATAGTTATCCCTTAGGATTTTACACTGTAAAGGCTAGGGTCAATTGAAATATCATTATAAAACATCATGAAAGCACTCCAAAAGGTCCTAACATACCTAATACATCATAATACATCTTCCTACATCTATCCATGAGCTCATATACCTCCATAGCTCTACCTCATACAATCTAATAGCCTTACATGGTCCAAATGAGCACCTACAACATGGTCACCAACCTATATCTGTACCTTGAAACTCATGTGAGTTCCAAATCAATCCCAAAAAATGTTATCCATCATTCCAACATACTTCTCAATCTTCCAAGAATCTCATACCTCCATACAACATCACCTAGGATAGCTAGGTCACCTAAATAGGCTTGTAAGAACAAGTAATCCTCACTTTGAAACACCTTATATCACCATTAATACCTTTGAATCATCATATCATCATCATCCTTAGCATGTTATGACCCTACTCCATCATCCACTTTTTCATTAATGAGGTTTTGCATCAATGAAAACACCTATGCAACAACATGCCAACAATCTCCCCCTTTGTCATTGATGGAAAACCACCGAAATTCTCCCCTTTTTACATTAATGACAAAGGCATACCTATACCTTCATAATATTCACCTTTCTCAACTTCATAGGATCATATTTTGGTTGAAACATCAACCAAAGGTCTCAAACAAGCTAAAACTTTGAATTTTCATTCAAAACTTATTTTTTAACCTTTTTTAAGCATATAAACACCGTGCTCCCTTGGGAACAGCTTAAAAACCATATAATCTTGCCAAAAATCATGAATAAATTAGAATCATACCTTTTCTTTGAGTAATATCACCATCATTCACCTTGTAGGTATGTAAAAATTGTCATTTCTCACTGAAGCTTTATTTTCACCTTTGAAGCCATTATACTAGACTTGTGCTTGTACCATGTTATTCATGAGCATGCCAAAATTCTGATTTATGGCCAAGGATACCATCCTTATCTTCATTCATAGTCTATCTTAGTTAGTTAAGACACTTACATGGCTTAACTTTTACCATTTTTGACTTCAATCCAATACAAAGACAATGATGTCCCTCAACTGACCTTTTAGTGATTTAAATGCTAACTTTGATGAGCTAGATGACACCATGGACATCATGACCATGCAATCCACAACTCCCCTTGGACTTAAGACAACCATATCTAGTATATAAACACAAAATTTTGCATCTTACCTTGATAACTTGGGTATAAATCAACTCAGCCACTTTGACTCGCCTTAAAGCTCCATTTTAGTATTTAACAATATTCTTTGAACAAAATATTGCATTTATTATCCATAACTTTCTTAACCTTGAAGAAAACTCCCATAACATACCTTGTATACCTTTAATACCTCTATCTAACCTTCTAGAGAGCACTCACACATGCTCTCCCTATCATGAATAGACTTTAGCATACACAGAGCATTATTCACACCTGTAGAAGCATCTTTTCTTATTGTTGTGGCACTATATCAATCAACAAAACATCAGTCTTACCTTCTAAACAACTTCAAATTTTTCAATAGCCTTACTCTTCAAGCACATGAATACACCAAGAGAAACTTTGATTGAAACGTGGTCTCCCCTTTCATGAATACTTTTACACATTTGAACAACATTCATAAGCATTGTAGCATCATATTAGACTAAGTGGAAGCTATGAGACACATTTTGTTACAAACATGATTGATATCCCTAGCCATTAGCTTCTCTACTATCTTATCACCTTTCTCAACCTTAATAACCAACTAATACACTTTTTCCCTTCAATATTTCTTCCATTATACCTAATTTAACATCTACGGGTCATCTGTAAGAGGCACTATGAAGCAAGAATGATCATGCCCAACCAACTAGACATGCATATTGCACTTTTAAAGTGACATTCACTTTCAATACAATATTTAAAATTTTGGGAACATCTTCACTCAACATAAATGATCTTGACACACCACATACCCTAAGTAAGCATCAAAATTTTCCTTGTACTCATACCACTTTGCACCTATAGCAACATATTTCTTACCTCTAAGTTCTCTGTGACCTAAATCTTATCAACCATGGAACCTTGGCATCCAAACACTTTGTCACCTTTATAACATTATTTCAAGGACTATTATATTTATTCAAGGAATTCAACTCACAATGTTACTTAATGGTGTCATATGTTGTATTTTTGACCTTTATACATTTTACTTATAGCATTCATTTCATATTCATCTAATACATGAAGATCCTTATACCTACCTTCATTGTGATATCCACATTTCAGTCAGATGGATCATGAGTATAAATCATCTCAAACTCATAACACCATCTCAAGATCATTATACTCATGGATAACCATTTGGAAGACTTGGCACGCCATATAAAAACACACACAAAGGTGATAGTTCAACCACTACATTGAATCCCATAAGGTTACATAATATCTAAAAACCATAATTTGGCCTTTTTAATCATATAGGGACCATTAATATACTCAACACTCTCATTACATGTCATGTCATGACTCTAAGAATCATCAAATTGCGCATTAACAGGTGTACTAACCTAATTTTGGATGGAATCTCAATCAAATTTTTATATAGACACTTTTATAGTGAAATATTACTTGATTAAGATACCCTTTTGACCATATTATTTCCAAAAAAATCCTTAAACCATGATCTTAAAAAATAATTTACCCAGGTTTGCACATACTCAATTTACTAATTAGGTCTTTTGCATACTCTCTATCAATTTCACTATATTGTCAAATATTACAAGTAATTTGAACTAGTTCAAGATCTAGAAAACTTTAATATTAAAGACCACATAATCTATATGATTTTAATATATTTTTAGCACTGTACTTCACCATTTGGTCATTCAAATTCATCATTTTATCCATATCGTTCAAAGTACACTTTGTTTGGAACCTAGTTAGCAATAGAGAAGCTTCAAAAATACTCAATTTTTTCTTTCAAGATCTCAAGTATGATCATCAACACTGAAATAACATATCTCAAACTCCTAATAACCTTTTGAATTTATTTGGAGCCATGATTGACATTTTCTTACCTAAACCACCTTTGTTTACATTTTGAATGCAAGTTTCAAGAACACTTTCATCAATTGACCCTATTCTTCATAGTGATCTGATCAAGTCATCATACTTGATGACTAAAAACATATTCAAACAACCTCTTAGAAGAATTTATTCCCTTTGAGACTCATGAAATAGGACACACAAACCAACATTTATCCTTAGACAACTCATGATGACCAAAATAGACTACTTGAGGAGAATGAATCCATTGAGACACTTGATTTCCTTTAACAACTTCTAAGACACATTCATAGCTTCAAACACATACAAGACACTTGAACACACATGATACATGCATTTATATCTTATGGAAAATCACATGGTTCTAGATTTACCCTTTGAGATATCACAATCATAGACTTATTGAAAACTATACCAACTCAACTCACCGACTTTGAAACCGAAAGAATGCATGTTACATGAATGACATGACAATTCAAGCCACTCTATGTGACATCAACATGGTTATTTGCACATAAGGATTCATCTTAGGCTGACATCTTTACTTATAAATTGCTAACTCATACTTCAAGAACTCAAACACACACTAAATTCCACATGACATTGATTTTGACATCTACAACATGAACAACCAAATTTAAACCATAAGAACATGCATAATGAATTAAATGACATACCTTGACATCATGGAGGATACACACATTGACTTAGACAGCTCCCCCTCACTCTAATGCTTCATATGGACTGATATACCTCTAAGAAGCATAATAGAGGCATATGAACACCATGAAGACCTAAAAGAAGGTCTTGAAGAGGTCCCAAGCCCTCTTAGACACCTGTAGAACTCCATCTCCTTCTTGCTTCTGATCTAACCCTTAAGTTATGACTTTCCTTCCATCACCAACTACTCTTGATGAAGCATCATGGTCTCTTATTCATTTCCAGGTCCTTCTGGGCCATTATCATGCATCTTACGCCTTTAAAAGTTTCATCCTTGCATTATATGACCTTTAACATTCTTATTTTTTCTTGATAAGACAAAGTTATAGTCCCTTGCCACATTATTAACTTGATTACAATAGTAACACACCACTATACTTTTCTTATTGAAACCATTAGCATGAATAGATGTATCCTTCAAGAAACTACACTAGCAACATGGCCTATCTCATTACACTTGTAGCATACAACATATTTAGAAAGCTCACTTCTATGGTCTCTCCATGAATGAATATCTCTAGAAGACCTTCTACACTCCTTAGCCCTATGACAAAATCCATTACATGTATAGAAATAACCATTAAAATATTTTTCATACCTTGAGGCATTATGTTTCCTAATTAAATTAGTATTCTCATTTTCCTTGATATATGTATCCTTCTTTCCTTCCTTGGTGCTTGGTTCACCTACTTATTTTCTTGAAACTAGGTCCTCTTGCTTCATTTCCTTGTCCTTGACCTCAACTTTGAATCCTAAACTAGTTTTCTCACCAGCATATTTTTTTTCTTAAGAGATCTCCAAGAGAGTTTAAACTTCCTCAAATTTTTGATATTACATTACCTTGTTTCTTACATGAATTTGATAGCTTTTTCTTGAGAGTGATTACTTATTCTTCCTTAGATTGTAAGCTAAGATTCATGTTACTCATTTTCATTTCTAACTTTCTCATAGTTTCATCAAGTTTTTCAGTAATGGCCCAATATTTCCCTTCAAGTTCTTGAATCCTTTCCTCATATTTCTTAAATTTAGAAGTAAATTTCTTATTTTTTTTTTAGCATGCTCCATTTATAATTGGACACATGCCAACTCAAGCCTTTAACCATCATCATCTCCTTCATTCTCTTTGTAAGAATCAGGTGAAAGATCACCCCACAAGGTAGAACCTCCACTAGAGGATCTCATAGCTTCCTTTTTCATGAAGAGAACTTCATCACCTATATATTTTTGATTATATTTAAACTCATAATAAGATCCATCAACTTTACTACTTTATTTATAGGAATAGTTCTCTTCGTTGGTACATAAACTCTTCTTGCCCTTCTTTTTGAAATCTTCCTTCTTGAATTCTTTCTTCTTTTGGTCATACTTCTTATTTTTATTTTCATGATCACTTTCATGATCATCATTCCCTTTCTTATCATGTCTATGAGGGAATTTAGTCAAAAATGACCTACTTTACCACAATAAAATCATTTGAAAGGAATTTTACCCTTATACTTACTTGGTTCCAACATTAGATTCCTAGAACCATGGAAACTAGTTCTTCATCACCTAACTCATGGGAAACATCCTCTTTGTCTTTCTTTCATTTGGCCTTCATTTCATATTTGAAGGAAATATCTTTGTAGATCATCCATCTTTAAAGTATTCAAATCCTTTACTTCTTCTATAGCAAATACTTTGGAATAAAATTTAGGAGTTAGTGACCTTAAGACCTTTTTGAACAACAACTTCATCCTCTCCTAATCATTTCATGCTATTAAAAATCTTGTCAACTCTAAGTAAATATGCAATAGTGGACTCATCATCATTCATCTTAAGAGAATTGAATTGATTTCTAAAATTTTGAAGCTTAGAAATCCTTACCTTTGAGTCACCTTCATACAATACTTGAATTTTTTCCCATGCATCTTCTCTCGATTTGTAATTCTTTACTTTTCCCATCTCAGATTCACCAAGACCACATATAATGGCACTAAAATCCTTTGATTTTTCATTACATACCTTATTTTTCGCATCAGTAGTTGGAGTAGTGGTAAGAGGAGTATAATCATTCTCCATAATATTCCAAACATAAAACCCTAGAGACATGATATAGGTCTTCATCCTCAAGCTCCAAAAAGCATAATTCACACCATCAAACAAAGGTTCTTTGTGTGTATAGAACCACTCACCATTTTTATGCTTCAAGGATATCCTTTCAAGTGATCAAACTTCTCCAAAAGGACCTGATCTGATACTAATTGTTGGCAGCACAATGCACCGAGAGGGGGTGAATCAATCCTTACAATTTCAATGTCAATTTCATATCACTCTCATAAACCATTAATCAATTATCCATTCATTAATGTGTTCACAATTACATACAAAATCCATTCAATAAACAATAAGCAAGATAAAAACACCATAACATAAGATGTATATGGGAAACCCTTAAAGGGAAGAAAACCCACTGAAAACATTGATGATATTACACACAAAAATAATCAAGTTAATATTAAACATCACAATATATTTCTTTAATGAGGCACTAACCTCACAAGGAACACTAACCCCTAACCCCTTGTTGATATTACACACAACAAGAGACTTACAATTTGATGAGAAAATCACTTATTATAGTTTGCAACAACTCAACTGATGGTGATCACAAAATTCAGCTCCAAACACCTTCAAACCCTAGGTCTTAAAACATGCAAAAATAGCACTTTCTTCACTTTTCAATTCATTAAACCATTGCACACATGTTTGATGTCATTTTGTAACCTATCACACACTTAATCAAATCTCAAACCTACTCATACACTTGCAAAACTCTCTATCATAGGTTGTATTTCTTGCACACACTCAACTAACTAAAAAAGTGACCAAAACTATAATTTTGTAAGATATTCATGATTAAATTTCAAATAGGTCAGATTCCTCCTTTAACTTGACCATCACATCTTTAAAACATCCCATAAACTTTATCATAACAACCATAAGTGACCCAAATAGGTTATCTTAGCCAAAACCCTTCATTCATGCACCAAAAATCTTCAAAACCCTATCATTTAGATGAGAAAAATATCCTAACAAAAAAAAATTGTATTTATTCTCTAAAAATCACCACACATGTTTAAAATGGTCATTTAATTTGTAACTCCTTTGCATAACCTTGTCCTAAACTGAACTTCTTCAAAAGCTGACTTGTTTGAGTAGGGTCCACTCATCACCATAATATCTACCATACCTTTATGGAAATATGAAGGATTAATATACATGTTCCAATCAGAATCCAATAAGTATCAATAAAAATGGCCACTTAGGAATAAAATCTCTCCTATCGGTTTTGATTTAGGGTTTCAAACTCATAAATAGTAGTTTACCTTCTTAACATTCATTCATAAAAATTGATGATTAAATGACCTTATTATTTTTGAAACCTTCTAGAATCAATGTAAAAACATATATTAAATCCCAAAGGTACCATTCAAAGCACAAAATTCAAGGTAAGCATCAAAAAAACCAATTTGATGCGGAAATAGGCTTGTTCTAACCTTATTTCACAAAAACTTATATAATATGAAAACTAATCATCATGGAAACCTGAATTTTTTTTCTGAACACCACTACACACTCTAATAACATATCCAATCAACATAATTTCATAAGAATCTATTAATATTTCCATCCACCGAGACTTTCATATAGTCATCCCTTAGGGTTTTACCGTAAAGGTTAGGGTTAACTAAGATATCATCATTACACATCATGAAAACACTCCAAAATTTCATATCATACCTAGTACATCATGATACACTTTCCTACATGCATCCATGAGCTCATATAGCTCCATAACTCTACCTCATGCAATCTAAAAACCTTACCTCGTCTAAATGAGCACCTACATCATGGTCACTAACCCGTAACTACACCCCGAAAATCATGTGAGTGGCCAAGAACTCCCAAAACATGTTATCCATCATGCTAACATACTTCTCAAGGTTGTATGCTGAATCTCATACATACATACATCATCACCTAGGCTAGCGAGGTCACCCCAATAGGCTTGCGAAGAACAAGCAATCCTCATGAAGCACCCGGTATCACCATAAATACCTCTAAATAATCATGTCATCATCATCCTAAGCATGCACTCACCCTGCTCCATCACCCACTTTGTCATTAATGATTTTTTTCATCAAGAATGCCTATGCAACAACATGTCAACAATATCCTTCTAACGAGCTTCGTTGATACTCGTACTTTAGTTATCTTATGATTTTTCAGTTCGGGGAGGTGTCCATGGCTATTTAACAAAGTAAATAGTAGGAATGGTTATCTATACTTTTTTAATGATGAATTTAACCAAATGTTATACTAAGTACAATAATAATTGAAATTTATCAACAACAAAAAGATTATTGAATGTATAAGTAAAAGTACTAAAAATGTGATGCTAATAAATCAAATAAATGCAAAATAATAGAAGGAAAATGAAAAGTAAATTATCCCTTAACTTTGGGAGGATTTTTCCTTACTCCTACATGTTGATCTAGTTTAAATTTTCAAGTCACACAAGTATAATTTTCCCATGAATCTTCACTTTATTAATTGAAATAAATTTCCTTAATAGTGATCAATCAAACTGAACTTCTTAATTCTAATACATTTGCTATTTTATATCGATAAGTCCTAATATCTATGAAGTACTAGTTATTTTAAATTAATGAAAACTACTTAACTGGAAGATACCTATAACAACACTAACTATTTTAGAATTACAATCATGAAGTATTAATCTATGTCATGTTTGGATTGAATTCATCCTGTTAACTACGAGATGAGGCCCATAATTGACACTTTTGAGATGGTAAATTAGTGCCAAAATATATTGCAAATCTGAATTGATTCCCTATAATCATGATGATTATAATTATATGAGTATTTTTCTACTTCACATATTCAAGAACTGGATTTAAGATGTAATTGCATAGACCCCATAATCTACATGAAGGTTTATGTAGTTGTACATGTTTCATTCTACCATCATTGTATCAATTAGTGTACCGCTACGCTAACTCATGGTTCAACCATCTGATCCATTTTACTCTTTTTGAGAGTTCCTCATTGTAAGTGAGTCCAAATTAGTGATCTTGATGAGTCTTGCACTCCATGGAGATTCTTTTGCTAACACAAAGGCGAGTCCTACACTAGTGCTTAAGTGAGTCCTATGCTAGTCTACAATTAAATCCTATGATGACTAAAGATATTTTTTTCCAAATATATTGTTAATACTCATAAGGGTTCATTCAATCCATATTTGAAGAAGCAATAACAAGATGAAAATAATAAGAATATGCACAATATTTCCTTCCAAAACATAGTAAAGTATTAATTATAAAACATCAGTATTATACATAGTGTAAAATGATATCATGGTAATACTGGGGTTTCACATAGGATAAAACATGACAAAACATTTATTCTTCACTCCCCACACTTAAGATCTAGAAAGTCCTACTACTATCTATTTAATCTCTCAACGATTCTTGAACAATTATATTCATTGGAAAAGGTTTGCCAAGTTTCATCCAACTCAAGATTACAAAAACTAAGGATCTTTATGAATGTATTCCTACGGGTTGTACAACTACCTTCAAGTTGATCATCTGTAGAAATCCACCATGGCACAGGGCTATTACTAATGGAGGCCTATACCTCATTCCAACCCACTTTTCCTGCATCTCAAGAATAATCTTACAGATGTCTTTAGCCCTTCTTAGGGACTAGTAGAGGCTACTTGGGAAATTACCTCCTTTTTCTTCCAAGCCTTTGGAAGCACTCTATATCTCACTTGGTAGGCAAGGAAATTAATATTAAACATCAAGTCCTGCGAATAACTTCTCTCTGAAATCCTTTACTCAATTTCTCATAATTACCTTATACCTATCCACCAACTATAAACAATATACCTGAGACTGAAATCTTGTGAAAAATCGATGGGGGCATGGAGATCATTCCTTAATAAGATACCTATATTAGCTTTTTCCTAGAAATATGTTCCTATCTAATCCTTTCATCCATAATGATTCCTTAAAGTGGAGATAAATTCCATAAGTTGTACCTCTCCCACATATAAATTAATTGGAATATCAATATGTTCAGGGAGAAGGAACTTGTGAACATAAAATTTATAGAGTAGATTCTTAGCAACATCATTTCCTACTATTTATGCTCCAAAAACTACTTCAAATTTTATATCTTGTATAGAAAAACTCTATAAATATTCCACCTTAAGAATTATTCCTTTAATAATAATGCATAGAAATTAGATGGGGGTTTGCATGAGAGGACTTGATCATATAAACGACAAACATTAAGTACATTACCTCAAAGTAGCTTTTCTTCTTCCTTTAAAACCTTATTTTTATCATCAAATATCCTAAACCTATAACATCCTTGCATCTACTTAGCCATTCATATCAAGATAATAACTTGAGGAAAAATGAAGTTTGATTGAGTTACTTATTTTGTGGTGGCCACACAGAGCTCTGTTTCCTTGTTTTCAAAAAATTACAAGAGATGTGTCTAACTCCTCTGTTTTGGTCTAAAGGAAAATATTTCGTTGTTTATTTTTTTCCTCTAGAGCATGTTGAATTTGATCTCTTCTTTTTATTCTATAGTTCTATGGAGCTATTGGATTTTCTATTCTTTTTGAACTCCATATGAGAGAACCCGGACTCTTTGGCTTAAAGGGGAGTTATAGGTGTGTAATTCTTTTTTTTCTTGTTAGATTTTAAACTAAATTTTAGAAAACGACAATACTAGTGGGAAAAAATTTATCAGAAACTAGAGGAGAACTAGGTTATCCTTCTCATCATGGATGTCTTACATTTGTCTAGAATAGGAGAGTTAAGCAATAATAGTGGTTGGGGTTTAATCAACTTATTTTTCAGAAATTGGAATAGAGGGTGATAAAGAATGAGGGGGAGACATAAGTGATTTCTATTGAGGTGTGGAGCCTATTTTGGTCTTCTTGAATCAATGTTGAAGTGCTGGAGCTCAAACGGTTAAGTTTGGAGACTTGTAAGCATTCTACGGTCGTTTGTTATGACGTTGTTGTGTAGTTGTTGTGTCATTGTTGCGATGTTGTTGTTAATTGGATGTTAACATTGGGACTATTTTTCTAGCCGTGGGAAGTTGAAAGATTGTGAATTTCAAACTTCTAGGGTTGGCTTTAGGACTTCTTAAGAGGATTTTAATCCTATAAATAGAGGTGTTAGGGTATCTTGAAGATATCTTGAGTGTTCAAGAGGTCTTGAGTCTTAATGATCAAGAGGTGATCAAGAGTGATCAAGATTAAGCAATTAGGTGTCAATTGTGGTTTAGATGTGGTTTAACATCTTTGGAATTTTGTTGTGATTTCATAACTAAGAGAAGATTGTAAGAGTTATTTTACTCTTGTTGATAATAAAATCTAAGAAAGTTCTTGGTGGACGTATCCCACATTGGGTGAACCATGTTAAATCTTGTCTTGTCTTATTTTGTGCATTATTTATTTATGTTGTTATATTTCTGCAAGTATAATTTTGCTATATAGTTTCCTACTGCTGTGGTTTGAGGAATTGTTTCTGCATATTTGTTCTCTAATTCCTAACAATTGGTATTAGAGCTTTGGTGGTTTTTTTAAGTTGTAAATCACATGGAAATTTAAGCTTGAGTGGGAGCTATGGCAGATGAGGGAAGATCGAGGGTTGAGAATTTCAATGGGTATAACTTTGGTTTATGGAAGATGTAAATGGAGGATTACTTATATCAGAAGGACCTCCATGTTCCTTTGGCTGGAAAAGCAAATAAACCTACAACCATGTCGGATGAGGATTGGGAGTTACTGGATAGAAAGGCACTCGGGAAATTCGTTTATGCCTTGCATCTTCGGTTTCTTTCAACATATCACAGGAGAAGACCACGGAAGGTCTCATGAGTGCGTTGGGGAAGTTATATGAAAAACCCTCGCCTCTAATAAAATATTTTTGATGAAAAATTTATTTAATATGAAGATGTATGAGAATGGTTCTATTGCTGATCATTTGAATGAATTTAATACGGTTGTGAGTATGTTAAACTCGATAAAAATTGACTTTGATGATGAGGTCAGGGATTTGTTGATTTTTGCTCCTTACCAGATAGCTGGGACAACTTGGTTATGGTTGTAAGTAATTTAGTCTCTAATAACTCAAAGTTGAAGTTTGAGGATGTAATAGGTGTGATCCTAAGTGAGGAAATGCGAAGGAAGAGCACCGGAATATTCTTCTACTTCTAGAAATTCTTTGATGGTGGAGAGTAGAGGGAGATAAAAAAGAATAGAGGGAAAGGTAACCATGGGAATTCGAATGATCGTGGAAGGTCAAATTCCAAGAGTAAGTTAGAATGTTGGCACTGTGGGAAGGTTAGTCATGCTAAGAAAGATTGTTGGGCTCTTCGGGATAAGAAGAACAAGGGAGGAAACTAAAGAGGTAAATTTGGTAGCAGGTGATGTTTGTCAAGATGCCTTAATTCTTTCTTTAGATAATATTATTGAATCTTGGGTGTTAGATTCAGGGGCTTCTTTCCATACCACACCCATAGACATTACTTTACTCATTTTATTCAAGGTGATTTTGGACATGTATATCTTGGTGATGATGAACCATGCAACATAGTAGGGAAAGGTTGTGTTTAGGTGAAAATGTAGAATGGGAACACATGGCTACTTAAGGATGTCAGAATGCCTAAGTTGAGGTAGAACTTGATATCAATGGGACAGCTAGGTAGTGATGGCTATACGGTTAGTTTTATAATGGATTCTTGGAAGGTTACCAAGGGAGCTCTTGTGGTTGCAAGAGGTAAGAAAAATGGTACTTTGTATTTAACCAGTGGTGCTAATTATTGTAATTTAGTTGTTGTAAATGGAGATGTAACTTTGTGGCACTAGAGACTCGGTCATATGAGTCATAAGGGCATGTAGATTATAAAGGACAGGTTGTATGGATTAAAGGAGTTAATATTTGGACTTGTGAGGAGGATGTGTTTATGGGAAATAGAATTTGGGTGAGATTCCTCAAGGTTGGACCTACCAGAAGGAGGGTAAGTTAGAGTTAGTGCATACAGAGATGTATGGGGGCCATAGCTAAGGTAAACTATATTGGTGGTTCATGTTATTATGTCACTTTCATTGATGATGCAACTAGAAAATTTTGGGTATATTGCATTAGAAATAAATCTGATGTGTTTGAAACTTTCAAAATATGGAAAGCCTTGGTTGAGAATGAAACAAGTCTCAAGTTGAAATGTCTCAAGTCAAATAATGGAGGGAATATTGTAGCAATGAAATTTCTTGATTACTATTTGGTAAATGGGATCTGCAGGCAAAGAACGGTTCCAAATACTCCACAGGAAAATGGAGTGTTAGAGAGAATGAACAGGACAATCATGGAGTGTGCTAGGTGCATGAGGTTACATGCAAGGCTGCCACTCATGTTTTGGGTGGAAGTGGTAAGCACAATTGTTTATCTGATTAATAGAGGACCCTCTATGGCCTTGGATGGAGGTATACCTGAGGAGGCTTGGTCTGGTAAGAAAATTGATTACTCATTTCTTAGAGTATTTGGATGTGAGGTATTTGTTCACATTGATAAAGATGATAGGACCAAGTTAGAGGCTAAGTCTGAGAAATGCACCTTTGTTGGATATGGTGAAGATGATTTTGGTTTCTGTGTTTGGATTCTTAAAGAAAATAAAATATTTTGGTCTAGAGATATTGTCTTTAATGAAAAAATCATGTATAAAGATCAGTTGCAGGAAAAAAAGAGGAATCAAAGAAAGAATACATAGTGTTAGAGGACATTGCGGACAATAAGGTGTCCAAGGGGCTGGTTCAAGTTCAACATGTTCCAACATAGCGGTTCAGTACCTACTCATCAGAACCCCAAACTCCGAGGGTGGGAAGGTCTTCTAGGGTAAGAAGGGAACACTGAACGATTTACTCCATCTTTATATTATTTATTACTCACTTGATAGTGGAGAGCCGAGTGCTTTGAGGAAGCAATCCGGTGGATACCGGGAAGAAGTGGGAGTAGGCCATGGATGAAGAGCATAGATCTCTTGTGGAAAACCAGACTTGGGATCTGGTGGAGCTACCTGTGGGCAAGAGAGAATTGTAGAACAAGTGGGTGTATAGAATCAAAGAGGAAGATGGAGGCAGGAAACAATACAAGGCCCGGTTGGTGGTTAAAGGATTTTCACAGAAGAAAGGTATAGAATTTGATGATTTTTTTTTCTGTTGTTAAAATGACTTCTATTAGAACTATTCTTGGTTTAGTTGCAGTAGAAGACCTACACTTAGAACAGTTGGATGTGAAGACTACATTCCTTCATGGTGATTTGGAGGAGGAATTGTACATGCAGCAACCACAAGGTTATGAGGTCAAAGGGAAGGAGAGGTTAGTGTGCAAATTGAAGAAGAGCTTGTATGGCAAAAACAAGCTCCATGACAGTGGTACATGAAGTTTGATAGTTTTATGCAAGATCAGGGTTACTCCAGGTGTCACTCAGACCATTGTGTGTACATCAAGAAGTTTCTTGATGGTAGTTATATTATTCTATGCTTGTATGTAGATGATATGCTTGTTGCAGGGAAGAACATGCAGGAAATAAAGGTACTCAAGAAGCAGCTAGGTGACTCCTTTGCTATGAAGGATTTGGGGGTAGCAAAACAAATCCTTGGTATGAGAATAACTTAGAACAAGAAGGAGAGGAAGCTGGTATTATCTCAAGAAGAGTACATAAAGAAGGTCTTGGAGAGGTTTAGTATGTAGGATGCTAAACCTGGTTGGTACTCCTTTGGTAGGTCACTTTAAATTATCAAAGGAGTAGAGTCCCAAGAATGAGGAGGATATAATACATATGTCTAGGGTATCATACTCATCAACAGTTGGTAGCTTGATGTATGTTATGGTATGCACTAGGCCTGACATTTCCCATGTAGTGGGAGCAGTGAGCAAGTTTATGAGTGATCCAGGTAGAGAGCATTGGTAGGCAGTAAAGTGGATCCTTCAGTATTTGAGAGGGACCATGGGAGTAGCATTGTGTTTCGGTGGATCAGACACTACATTACATGGATATGTAGATTCGAACATGGCAGGAGATTTGGATAGTAGGAGGAGCATGACAGTTATGTATTTACGGTTGGTGATATAGCAATGAGTTGGATTTCATAGTTACAAAAGGTTGTGGCTTTTTCAACCACAGAGGCTAAGTATGTTACTTTGCCATAGAGGCAAGCAAGGAGATGATTTGGCTACAATAGTTGCTTGATGAGTTGGGTCATAAGCAGGAAGTTAGGAGACTACACAGTGATAGTTAGAGCACTATTCATTTGGTGAAGAACTCCACTTTCCACTCTAGGATGAAGCACATTTAGCTGAGATATCATTTCATCAGGATAGATTTGGAAGAAGATAAGTTGAAGCTGGAAAAGATTCATACCAGTTAGAATCCTATGGATATGATGACCAAGGTAGTCACAAGGGAGAAGTTGAAGTTGTGTTCAACTTTTATTGGCCTTCATGGTTGATAATGAAGGGTTAAGAACTTTTCTCAATGGAAATAGTCTCCAAGTGGGAGTTTGGGGTGTGCACCTGTTTTGGTCTTCTTAAATCAATGTTGAAGTGTTGGAGCTCAAAGGGTTAAGTTTGGAGACTTCAGAAGCATTTTGCAATCATTTGTTGTGATGTTTTTGTGTAGTCACTATGCCATTGTTGTGACGTTGTTGTTAACATGTTGTTAATTGGTGTTAATGTCGGGACTGTTTTTCCAGTTGTGGGAAGTTGAAATATCATGACTTTCAAACTTCTAGGGTCAGCTTTAGGACTTCTTAAGAGGATTTTAATCCTATAAATAGAGGTGTTATGGTATCTTGAAGATATCTTGAGTGTTCAAGAGGTCTTGAGTCTTAATGATCAAGAGGTGATCAAGAGTGATCAAGGTTAAGCAATTAGGTGTCAATTGTGGTTTAGATGTGGTTTAACATCTTTGGAATTTTGTTGTGAGTTCATAATTGAGAGAAGATTGTAAGATTTGTTTTACTCTTGTTGATAATAAAATCTGAGCAAGTTATTGGTGGACATAGCCTACATTGGGTGAACCATGTTAAATATTGTCTTATTTTGTACATTATTTATTTATGCTATTATATTTCTGCAAGTATAATTCTACTATATAGTTTCCTATCTTGGTGTGGTTTGAGGAATTGTTTCTGCATACTTGTTCTCTAATTCCTAATAGTTTCGGAGTAGGGTTTACATAATAGTAGTTGTCTCCTATTCTTCTTGGTAAGGGATAGTTTCCACTTAGGGATCATTGAGGGTCTAAGAATGCCTAGATGTCCTAGGGAATTTTCTTAGGTCATTTTAAAGTAGAACGTCCTAGTTATATAACCAAATTAGGCTCTAGGAAATACTTATTTCTAGAATTTTATCCAATTCTTAAGGCCATGTCTTTTCTTAACAAAATGATGTGTGTAAATTAAATGTATCCGACCTTGGAATTTTAATTAATAGGTGCCCCAATAGAACTTTTCGAGTGGCAGAGGAGACAAAATCAAATAATAACCGAGTTACATTTACTTTGTTCTCGGATTTAACTTGGTCATGGAGAAGGTGGATAATAATTCTCAAAATAGGTTCCAAAATGATCTCATATTGACCCTCGCATATGAAACATTTGATTATCCACTTGGATACTTTTTCCTAGGACTCAAGGAGAGTAATTCTTTTATACCTTTAGAATTGCCCTTATTTTCCAAGCAAACTCCCAACTTTTCTTTTCCCCATAGAAAATATTTTAATAATTTCAGAATAGATGATTCTATAGTTAACTAGCTGACCCTCTTTTGGTATCCCTAAAAGATGGCTAATTATAGTGGGACTGAACAAAATTTTCTTACCTCTTATGGTAGCATATCCCTCCTCCATTTTGTTTGTGAAATCCTTTATCATTTTTGGATTTAACTCTTTGTATGGAATCATGAAATCAATATATCTCACCTTTTCAAAAATTGCCACTGATTTTGCATCAACTAATAGTTCAACTGAATTTGTTGGTTCATGCCTAAGTTTGAACCCCATGACTAGTGCTTAAAGTAGAGCAAGTAATTGCACATAGTTGGAAAATAATGGAGCACATGAATGGAGACACACTATTATAGAATTAGGAATAAGCAAAAGAATGGAGATGGTAGTAGAAAAATCTTAGAATGTCATGAGTGAAAATTTGAAAAAGACAAGGGAGACAAAATAGTTATATAAGGGACAAAACGAATTCATAAATATTTAACAAATCCCAATGTGGAAGTGATAAAATAAGGAGTAATTGGGTATGTGTTGGTGATTAATATAGAGATGGATGAAAAAAATATTAGGATATGTTATGTGTGGAAATACATTAGGAATGAGGGACGTTATCAATTCGCACAAGTATAATAATGAGCATTCCAGAATTAAACTTTCTGACAATAATTAAGAAGAGAATAATTGTGCATACCGAATAATTTCACTTGTCACATCACTAGCTATCATTTAAATGTTACTGTCATCCTCCCTCAAAGTATTATTCTTCATTAATTTCCTACATGATTTAGGGGTGGTAACCTCCATTGCTGGTTTTCAGCCACCGCTCTTAATTTTTATTTTTTTCAAAAACAATTCTCTTATTTTAGAAGTAGTGGCTATCATTTCTGTTTTTCAGCCAATACTTTAGAGGATGATGACTACCATTTCCAATTTTCATCCATCTCCTCCTTATATTCTTATTGATAAATAACTTAGCTCTAAGTTGAATTGACAAAGAGACTTTGTCCAAACAATTCAGAGCTAAATATTCTTGAAGCATATTTTGGAATTCTTCTCTAGATGTTGGTTTATGGTATAACCTCAATCTATGTCCATTGACCAACATCACTTTCTTCTCTCCATCAATAATTAGTTGAACTGTTCCATTGTTGAAGAATTATTTTATTTGGTATGTGCCCATCCATGTTGTCTACAAATTTCCTTTGAAATCATTGTACTTTGAATCAAACAAGGGACCAATCTCCTTTTTAAAATTTCCTTTGTTTAATATGTTTTTCATGTCATATTTTCCTTTTATGTTGAATGATCTCAATCTGATGTAGTGCTTGTAGTCTCATCTCATCCAACTCATTTAGTTGAAGAATCCTTGCTTGTTGTTCTTTTGATAAATCAATTCCCACTTTAGTAGTTGTTCTCAAGGTTTGAATCTCAAATTCTATGGGAAGAATGGGATTCTTCCCATAAACCAAATCATAAGGAGTGAATCATGTGGTTGTTTTCCAAGTATTATTATAGGCCCACACTACTTTAGACAATTTTTGGACCTAATTTTCCCTTGAGATATCCATTGTTTTTGTTAGGATATTCTCCAATTCTCTATTAGTAACTTCCACTTGACCATTGGATTGTGGATGGTATGGTGATGAATTATTTTGCTTAAGATGGTATGTTTCCATAAAGGAAATGATTACACCTGACATAAATTGTGGTAATTGTTCTAAACCAATAGATATTAGTGCTCTAAATCTCTAAAATATATGTTCATATAAAAAAATTGTAATCACTTGTGGATGTAATTTTGGTTGAGCCTGATGTCCTCAACTTTTGGGTGTTGCATTATTGTATCTATGGGTGTATGCATTTATAAATCTCTTTTTTTGTTGAGATATTCTAGATTTGTATTTTTACACTTTTGTTTTTCGCATGTTGAAAGTCTCTCTTATGGGGGAGCTATTCTCGTGAAGCCCGCTTTTAGTTTGTCAATTTTTGAGTAGTTGATTTTGGAAACTCATACAAATATGTGGTGTCACTCTACCCATTCAACAATATGGGAGGGTGTGGTATTGATATTGATTCTTTGGGTTTCGTGACTTTTCCTTGTTACGTGTTGATACTTCTTCTTCAAGTTTTGTGTACTTACCTTATTACCTTGAATTTTCTTGGATCGTGGCACTCCTATTTGCTTAGATCTCGTGTCCTTGCCTTGTTTCCTTGGTTATTCTTGGATCGTGGCACACCTATTTTTAGCAAAGTGATTGATCAAATTATGTTTGGTGTTTTTTTGTACTTTTGACATCACTCCATTAACAGTCTCCTTACATGGAGCTATTCTAGTGAAGCCTAGTGTTAGTTGTTTTTGAGTTATATGATCAAGTAGTGGATTTAGACCATAGTGTGTACCAAACTTCTTCAGCATTGTATGATTTTGGAGCCAAAATTCTTAGGATATCTTGCAGCGGGATTTTTCTCTCTCTACTTTGTTATTACTAGTTTTGGGTACCTTGCGGTGTCCAATTTTCCCAATTATTGTATGTGGGTACCTCATTAGGCCTTATTGTCGGGACCCACCTTCTTTTTCACCTACCTAAGCTATGCTTACGGGAGGGTGTTAGTGTAGGTTATTATTTATCCTTCTATTTAGTTATTTGGATAATTCTTACACTTGTGTTAGCCCTGCACTTGTTGGGTTAGCTTTCTTAGGTGTACTAGTTGTGTGGAGTTAGCTTACTAGTTGTGTTGAGTTAGCTTCTCGGTTATCCGGAGTTAGCTTAATAGTCTTATGGAGTTAACTTAACAACCAATATCAGTTAGTGAGAGTTCTTCACCACCGATTTAGGTAGTAGTTGCACTTCCCTCCTCCGATATGTACATCTTTCTTATTGAGTAATTCAAGTCATTGCATTTTAATGTATTGAGCATTATGGATTATGATGGATTTCCATATATGGTATTTTAGCTCTTTTGTTTTACAAATATAATTTTGTGTGCTATTATCATCTAAGATCGTGGCTTGGAACAATCTTCTTATCATTCCTTTCATAGTATTATAGTTGCATGACTTGCCATCACACCAAAATCTCAAACTTATGGTGGAGAGGGATCTCATCGTGTTAAACAATTTATTACGCCAACAAAAATATGTAACTTTCTCATCCCTTGCATATTTTAGAGCTTGTACTTTAGCCCATTTTGTGACATAATTTGTACAAACCATAATGTACTCCTTCCCTTGAGAATTTGGGTCAATTGGTCTAATGAAATCTAATCCACACTTCTCAAATGGTTCTAAAACAACTTGAGGTTGGAGTGGAATCTCATATGTAAATGTTGGCTTCCCCATCCTTTGACATTGATCACACTGCCACACATACTTTTTTGGTATCTCTTTGACAAGGAAGGCTAATAATAACCAGCTCCTAAGACTTTATGAATGGTTATTTTAATTGAATAATGTCCTCTTAATGGCTCATCATGACATGCTCTAAGTATGTCAAAAATTTCATCTTCAACTACACACCTATGTAAAACATGGTCAAGTCCACATTTAAAAATAATTCCATTTAACCATGTATACATCACACTTTGTTTAATCAATTGCTTTCTTTGTTTATGTGTGAAAAAGGTTGGGAACTTCCCTGTATCCAAGTAATTAGCCATATCTACAAACCAAGGAGATATGATAGAAATTGAAAATAGATGTTCATCTGGAAAATCATCATTGAAATGATTTTCCTTTATCTTGAAGTAGTCAACCTTGAAATAAATTAATCCATAACATTTTATTTTCATGGTTTTTCAATAGTTTTAATATTAAAATCGTATAAGAACAACAACCATCTTACAATCTTTCCATATACTAAAGGTTTATTCATTAGATACTTGATAGTAGAGTGCTCAAAGTGTGAATAATCACTTAATATCATGTGATATAATGGAAAAACTTGTTAATTTCATTAAAAACTGCAAGAAATTCCTTCTATGGTATTTTAGTTCCTTGAACAACAAGGAGAGGTTTCTATAAATATAATATATAGAATACATTACTTTTCCTTCTTCTTGTTGTCCAAAAATATCCCCTAATATTTCATTGGAAGTATCTATCTGCATATGGAAGGGGAGATTCTAATTTGGGCCTTTTAATACTAGTGTATTTATCAATTTGTCTTTGGTAGTGTTAAAATATTGTTGGTGTGCCTCTCGTCCATTCTAATTCATATTCTTTAGTTAGGAGAGTAAACAATAGAGAAGTTATCTTACTAAAGTATGAAATAAACCTTATATAGTAGCCAACATGCCTGAGAAAACTTCTCACCTCTATTTGGTTTGTGGGAGATGGGATTTTTACAATGATACTAAAACTTTCAGGATCTACCTTGATTCCTTTAGTTTAAATGTGATTGCCTAAAACTATCCCCGCTCCTCATAAGTATGCATTTTTCATGGTTTAAGGATAACTGATGTTTTTCACACCTAGAAAGGACTTTTTCTAGATTTTCAATTTCCTCTTGGAATGTTTCCCCATAAACAGTGAATTCATCCATGTAAATATCAACATAATCATGGGTGAGATCAAAAATATTGCTAACATGGCTCTTTAAAAAGTGGCAGAAGCATTACATAAACCAAAAGGTAACACCGTATAAGAAAATGTTCCATGTGGGTAGGTAAAATTGGTTTTATCTTTATCCTTTGGTGTTATTTTTATTTGATTGTACCCACTAAACACATCAAGGAATGAAAAATACATTTTCCAGATAAATTATCTAGGACTTGATCAATGAAAGGTAATGAAAAATAATCTAGTGAAGTTTCCTTATTTAACTCCCTATAATCCATACAAGCCCTCCATTTCCCATTGTTTTTAGGAAATATAATTAATGGAGAGACCCATTTGTTATTTTATATTGGATAAATTAATCATATCCTAATAATTTTATCAATTTTATTTTTTTACAATGTCTCTTAAGGAAGAGTTTATTCTTCTTTGTGGTTATCCGATGCGGAATTAGTTGTGTAAATGTGGTGGGTACAAATACTAGGGTGAATACCCTTCATGTTACTATATTCAAAAGAAAATGCTTGAGGATGAGATCATAAGATTTTAAAAAGGGAATTCTCTTCCTAATTTGTCATGCAACTATTGATCATCGAATGTTTTCCCTAGGAAAATAGGTAGTTGTTTGATATCTAGATGAAGAGAATTTATAATGGGGTATTGTCTTAATAATGCATTCAATGGGAACTTTTACGGAAGTAATATATGAACATAAATGATATTTTTAAAGATAGACTCACCAAATCTATATTTTATGAAAAAGGGAAAATGATGGGTTGGTTATTTTCATCCATCATGTCATTTCTTATTTCCACTAGTTGTAGAGCAAGAATAGAAATAATCCCAATGTAGGACTCATGATTAGACATAGGACTTATAATTTTCCTAGCGTGTGACTCATAGTCACCATTTTGAATTCAATCTTAATGTCCTTAAATTATGATCATGGACAGAGAAGATATGATGTCCTCTCGATTCATCCGAATTCCACCATCGTTTATTTTCTCGTAGTGAAAGGTTTTGTGGCTGGGTAGATGGATAAATTTTTGTAATCATATCCATTTCTAATCACTATATTTCTTGTTCAAAATCAATGAAGGCATAAGTAGTTAACCAAGGGCGTCCTAGATTCAATGGTATCTAATCTTCCTATTGTTTGTTTTTATGACCATAAAGTCTCTTGAGTAATCACATGAATCAATGGTGATGGCATCATCTTCAAGAATCCCTTTAGGTTTTTTTACATATTGGTTTTCCATTTGTAAAACTATTGAGGTTGATTTTGGTTCAAGAAGAGATAGTGTAGACAAGGTATCAGTGGTCATCACATTGATAACAAATCCTACGTCAATTAATAAATTTAGGATCTCGACATATCCTATGCAAAATGTAACAATAGGACTTCCAGGGTCTCCATATTTAGGAGATTTCATATCACCTTCCAATATACTAGCAATTTTTCCATCAACATGGATGGTTTTAGTATGATTCTTTCTTCTTCTTGGAGTCTTAAAATAGCTCTTTAATGGTTTTGTTTAGCTCAAGAATTTCCTCAAGATTTTTTAACAAGGGAATCCCAATACTCAATTTTGTTATTCCCTGAATTAACTAGGAATCTTATTTTTCATGAATTACAATATTGTGTTTCTCCAATAGTTTTCATGGAAAAGGAATACCAACATTTGGGTGGGTTGTTTCTTCAACAATAGGAGAGGGATGTGTCTCTTCTAGATTTTCTTTATCTTCAGGATTTCTTCTATAACAGGAGATGAAGGTTTTGAGGTAACCTTCCCTGAATGCAGCAAGATGTTTTAATAATCCACTTAATTTACTATGGGTTTTTTTATCTTATTTCATAGTATATTTTGGGTTACCACCCTCACATTTTTGGGGTTTGCCACGGTTTGAGCTAGAATCGTGGTCGGGAAGTTTTTTCAGATGGGGTAGAATTTATAGGCCCAATCAACAAATATTGTTGACCTTGGGGTCTTCTTTGGTTATAATATTTCTTCCCTAATCCTTGAGGTACATTTCATTTTGTTAGAATTGAGGGTTAAAATTTTTAAAAGGTAAAATTTTTAAGTGTGGATTCCAAGATTGTTGATAATAACTTGGTGGTTTATTCCACTAAGGAATATATTCTTGTGGGACTTATTGAGCCCAAGGCCAGGGTATGGCCATTGTACATTCCATTACTTTAGGACCCATTACGTTTTTGGTGTGTAGGATTGATTTTGATTCGATTGAAAATTCCCTCCTTCTCTTGTAGTAATATAGTTTAACTCAGCTTCGTCTTTTGTGTTTTGTTTTAGATGGTTCTTCATTTAGAGAATTAATCCACATTGGTATGTGGCATGCTTTAGATCAAAGTCAATACAAATGTCTATTTTTTCTAAGGGATAGTCCTCAAGACCATGTTTGTTCCTACATCTAGGATAGTAGATAAACAAAGACTTTGTATTCTGGATTTCTCCTATCTATATTTATATTAAGTTGAACTAAGAGGTCTATATTATTAGAGTTTCAATTTGTTATTTTAGTTTGGATGCATCACCATTGGTCATTTTTCCTTTTTTTTTTTTTTTCTATGAAGGTTGGGGCGAGTTCGGGAGTAGTTCCTACAAAGGTCAATGATATCAATAAATTCTAATTTGTTCATGTCTCCCTTTCCCATAAGATTGAAGGATTCTTGTGTGTCTTCATCCAATCCTTTGAGGAATAAATTTTTGAGAAGATTAATATCCAAACTAGTACCACACCTCCTGTGAAGGAAGAGGAACCAATCAAGATAGTCCTCCACACTCTCATCCTCCTTTTTTTGAATCCTAAAGAGTTCTTCCTTCATGTCCCTGACTCTATAGTAGTCTTGGTATTTATCCAAGAAAATTGTTTCCATTTCCTACCAAATATGGATGGAGTTAGTGGTTAAGCCCATAAACCATCTCATAGTTGTATCCTTTAAGGTTAAAGGAAATAACTTGATCTTATGGGTGTCTCGAGGTATAATCATAGGTTTGGCACAAGACTTTGAACTCAAAGAGGAACTTGTTAGGATCTTCTAAGACTAACCCCTTGAAGATTAGTAAGATTGAAGGGATTTTTTTCCATGGGGGCTTGATCATTAGGATCTAATTGTATGGGATAGGTGAACATCCTTCCAAGTGGAGGATTTCCATTATCTACACCATTGGGGTTATCTACTTCATCATCCATCCTTTCTTTCTCATCAAGTTTTTGGTTTTGTAGGGGGTTTAAAAATTAACTATAATAAATCTACCTCTACAATATATAGGTTTAAACATAAAACCCTACCATACTTTGAGGAAAATTCCTAACTACCATTGTTTAGTGACTATTTGTGTTCCACATAATCCAAAGCACAAAAGATTCTTATTGTCACTACAATGTCTCCTTACTTCAAAAGAAAGAGTTATGGAAATAAAATTTCTAAATGGAAACTTACCAGGTAATCAAGAAGCACTTCTAGCTAGCACCTTCATCTTTGATAACACTATGAGACTCCCAGAAATGGTGCCAAAATTCATGAGTGTCGTTGATACTCACAATTTAGTTATCTTGTGATTTGTTATTCCAGGGTGGTGTTCATGGCTATTTGAAAAGAAGGAAACAATAGGAATGGTTCTTGGTGCTTTTTTAATGATGAAGTTAACCAAATGTTATATTAAGTACCATAAAGAATTGAAATTGATTGACAACAAAATATTATTGAATATAGAATTAAAAGTATGAAAAATGCTATGTTGATAAATCAAATTAATGCAAAATAATAGAAGGAAAATGAACATGAAATTATCCCTTCACGTTGGGGAGGAGTGGCCCTTGTTTCTTCCCTCTTATCCGGTTTAAAGTTGTAAGTCACACGAGTAGAATTTTCCCTTGAATCTGCACTTTATTGATTGAAAGAAATTTCTTTTACAGTGATCAATCAAACCAAACTTTTAATTCTAATACATTTGATATTTTATATCAAAGCATTTGTAGTCTCTTTGAAGGAGGACTAATTATTTTATATTAACGACGCTACTTATTTGGAAGATACCTATAACAACACTAACTATTTTAGAAGCTACAATCATAGAAAGATTAAGCTATGCGATGTTCGGATTGAATTCATCTTGTTAACTATAGATGAAGCCTGTAATTGACTCTTTTGAGACAGTCAATCAGTTCTCAAGATATTGCAGATCCTTAATTTATTCCCTATAATCATGATGATTATAAGTCTATGAGTGTTTTTCGCTTCACATCATCAAGCATTAGAGTTAAGGTGGAATTTCATGTACCTCATAGTCCACATGAATATTTCCATAGTAGTACTTGTTTCATTCTCCCATCATTGTATCAACTAGTGTGACAACTACATTAACTCATCATTTAACCATCCGAGCTATTTTCCTCTTTTGTGAGAGTTCCTCATTTCAAGCGATTCTCATTAGTGATCTTGATAAGTCTTGTGATCCATGGCGAGTCTTACAATACTAAAAAGTCAAATATTTCACTATAAGGTGAGTCATGTGCTAGTGCATAAGTTTTTATTAGATATGGTAAAAATAGGGATCAGCTCCCAGGGGCCATTACAAAAGGAGAAACAAAAAACAACCAGCAAGAAGGAAACAAAAAGTCCCGGAAAGGAGTTAAACATGCTTAACTCTTACAAAGAAGGACCAAACTTTATAGAAAGGTGGGGAAACCAAAGAGAAGGAGAAATAATCTTTGAAATGGAAAAACAGTACAAGTTCACCAAAATTCTTCCAACGTAACAAAACAAACGTTAATTTTTTGGGATCCCCCACTGTTACCATCATGGCTATCTTTTTTCCCACCACTCTCAGCACCTTTATCATTAATATCATCCTCCAGATCATCCTTAGATCTATTGATGCATAAGTTGAAAATCCTTTTTTAGTGCCCTTCTCCATCCTTTCCAACTTTTTCTTTGAGATTTTTGACCTGCTTCTCCACTCAAAGTTTATGCCTGAACTTCACCTATGTGGTGACAATTTTCTTGGAAGCATTAATTACCTCCATTATTGTATACCTTTAGCCAACATTGGTTTCTTCCATCACATGGAGTGCCCCTTCTAAGTACTCGAACCTTACTTTGCTCAAATCCTCTAAACCCTTTAAATTTCCATCCCTGTCCCATTTTCTTGAAGTTCTCACTTCCCCAGACTCACCCATATCTTTACTGAGAATCCTCCCCAAAAATTTAAAATTGTCAGCCTTCATCTTAGTGAGGTAGTCAGCAAGAGTGAGGTCATCCTCATCCACATGATCTTTCAGGGGAGGATACAAAGTAGGTTTCCCATTTTCATACATCAGAAGAATGATCCCTTCGTGTAGAGGTGAATCCAATTTCTCCTTTGGAAAGCCACTAAGGAGTTAGTCGTGAATATATACAAAAAGAAGGGGATGCTCACCATGACCTTATGGTGGAACATGTTCATAAGGGTCAAATGGTGAGTATATATTTTTCTATATTTGCCCTCCAAAGTGATGTATTTCATAATATGAAGGCACATTTCTCTCTAAATACCCTAATGCATGACACAGCAATACCATCCATAAAGAAAGAACATCTTTCCTTGCCAACAAAGAACAACTCAATTTCCTGTTCTCTGTGGGTTCTATCCTTAAAATTTTTAAGCCCATCCATTTTCATGTCCATGGCTAGGGTGATGGAGGAATCAGACACCTCAATTTCCATACCTCGACAAAAAAACGTATCCACTTTCCAAGCTTTATGAAATCCTTAGACAAAGAGGGATCATGACCATGTAATTTGGTAATGAAATTATTGAAACCCCCAATCCTAAGTTTGTTCCATAGAGGCTGATTACAAGCTTCAATGCTATGGCTAGTAGGTTCAACACGAATAATATCACCCCCATATTCATCGAGACCGATCTTCTTCGATTGTTACAAAAATTCAACAAGAGACCTTCTTTCACACTAGTAGAAATCTTGGAAAACAAGATATTAAGTAAGTTGTCACCGCCACAGTTCTCACTCGTGCCAACATTATAAAACTTAGTGCCCTCTATCTCTACTGATGGTCTCATTAATATCTCATGGGTAATATATCAACTTTACACCATAGCTTATAATCATTACAATGGATGTCGTAATTGGCCATCTTATCCACACATTTGTTCCCTTGATGAAGGGTATGATTATAAGAAATGCTATCAAAAAAATTATATGTTTCCTTAACATCATTGAGGATATTACTTATGTCCCAATTAATGGAACCTTTTTATTAAGGGCATTAATGACGATGAGAGATTCACCTTTGATCCGGATGTGTTTAAAGCCTTTTTCTTTACCTAGGATAACCCCCTAAAGAAGAAGCTCAAAGCTTCCACCATGTTATTTGTTTGGTGACATAAAGAACCCACGTAGGAAAACAACTAGTCTCCATCATTATTCCTTATAATTCCTCCTCCCCCAGTAGGACCTGGATTCTCTTTTGAGGCTCCATCAAATTTTAACTTTCGCAACATTTCCTCTAGGATTTTTCTAGTGGAGTTCTTTTTAGAAGTGTGGTAATCCACCGGACCAAAGGTGAACTTGTCAAGAAATTTCTACTCATTATTCAAATAGGTTTTCTTGACTTTACCTTTAAATATTTTGATGTTTTCCTTAATGGCACTCAAATTTTGTCTCCTAAATTTCAATATAAGAGCTTTATGATCGCAGAAGATACCATCATTTCTGGATTTCCATAAACCCCAAAAAAATGAGGAAGGAAATGTTCCAGGCCCGTGCCAAGATAGGGAAATGTAAGGGTCTCACCCATTAGAAGTAACAATCTTCAATTGTCAAGGAAGGATCCATTGGATATTGAACAGAGATCTAGAATAGCGATAAATACAAAGATGGGAGAAGGACCATGGAGGAGGAGATGGTTGACATTTCCTCCTCTTCTTATAGAGGGAACATCTATTGGGAATCTTCATCCCCCTTTTCCCGAGATTGTCCATAGTCGGTATTTTATTCTCGCACTGACCCAACCGAGAAAATGATATTAATCTTGGGGGTGATATTTTTCACCTAGAGTTTCCCCAATAGTCCTTGCGCATATATAGTGCTAGTACATAAGTGATTCCTATGCTATTCTGTAGCTAAATCTTTTAATGACTAAATATATGCTTTTCCAAATACATTTTTAATACTCATAAAGGTTCATTCAAGCCATATTTGAAGAAGCAATAACAAGAATATGTACAATATTTCCTTACAAAACATAGTAAAGTATTAATTGTAAAATTTCAATATTATACATAGTAAAAAATGATATCATGGTAACACGGGATTTCACATAGGATAAAGCATGATAAAACAAGGGTTCATCACCTCCCATGAATTTATATATCCCACTATTACATTATATTTATCTAAATGACTTGGTATGAAATACAAGCCATCAAACCCTACAAAAGGATAAAAAAACATCTACATTATTTTGTATTCCCAAAATCACGTTATGGTATGTGGGAAGAACATACATGGTTTAAGACAAGACTTACACAAACATGAAAGAAAAATTAATGAATAAATAATGAAAAATTCAAACTATGTGATTAAGACATTAATTAATCTAACATGAAAAGAAAATTATATTAAATGAACAAGACAATAAGTGAAGTATGTGATTAAGAAGTGATTAATATAATATTTTATGTAAACTAAATTGAATAAACAAGAGGATAAGAAAAATTATGATAAGCAAGGTACATTAATCAAAGTGTGATTTTAAAAATAAAGTAAATGAAAGCACAAAAAGTGATTGGTAGTTTGTTTGTTTCGTCTTGAATTAATCTTTGAGGTAACCAAAAATAGTGATTAGTATTTTGAAATAAGCAACCCTATGAACTAGCATAAAATGATAGAAAAAAAAAGGTTATAAAATAATATCATTGCAAAAAAACTACTTAAACACGTAATGGAGTCACCAAAATAGGGAAAAAAATTATTACTAGAAATACAGTCACTAAACTAGATATAAATACATTCAAAAGTGTAATCATCACAAATGCAATCGTAGTTACTAAAATTGATTAGGATCAATACTTACCTACACACGGTCACTAATCATGAAGACATGATAAGTAAAAGTAAAACCACTAAAAATATAAGAAGAATCACAAATCTAGAAAATAATTATACCTACGGTGCACATAAACTTTACTTATAAACATAAATCCCACAACGATCAATTGAAATGCAAAAAGACATCATAAGGACTAAAAACTTAAATGTGTACTACCATAAACACAAAAATGTGAAAATAAAAGAAAAAATGAAAAACCTTGTAGTAAGATGTTAATAATAGAGAAACATTAAAAATACACATGCAATCACTAAAGTGATTAGAATCATTATTAAGCCCTACAAAGTCGTTAAACATAAAAAATAAAATATGCCAAAACATAACCACTGAGAATGTGCAAATTCATTTAACCTACAAGTCAAATCATTGTTTGACAAGGTGGAATCATTAAAAGTGTTATGTGGTGTGAAACATGAGGTAAACACTACAATTTTTTGTGTCAAGACTAAATTTTTATATCTTTTTACCTCCTCAACACCTATAAAAGAGACTCAACCCTACCAAACTTAATAAAACATAGAAAAAACATGAAATATTAAAATTCATGTGAGATAAAGGGGGTCCCACCGGGTGTTCCATATGTATAAAATGGTTGAGAGAGTTAAGCTAATTATAAAAGGAAATTTACACCTAGAAGTTCTTAAAGATTAACCATTCCTATTATTTCCAAAACTCGGCCTCATTGAATTTCCCAACTATCATAGAGAATATTGAGTGAAAATCATCTTAAAACCAAATTTACTTGTTTATTTTTATGGCAAGATTATCCAATTCTAAGCCACCACTATGTTTTCCTCATGGTCATGACTTTAAACTCATTAAGGCCTGTGTTTTCTCCTTTTCCTCTTCATTATGTGCCTTGTTGGTTCCTAATTTGGTCCTATTACAAATTATGGCATGATTTGTATTATACCCTACTTATTTTGTTTGTTTTCCCTATCCATTAGAACTCCCCTTCGAGGTTTTGAAATGTGTTCGAAGGGCTAGTATGTCCCGAGTTAATTATGTATGTTGAGTTCTCGATGTAATGTCATGTTTCTTTTCTAATAAACATGAAATTTCTCATGCTTCTTGTTTTATTAGGATAATTTGTATGTTTTAGTATTTTAGGTGATGTCATGAATATATTGGATATGTTTTTGATCTATCAAAGTAGAGCATTTGGCCTTTTAACTAAGATGAAACTAACAATCTATGGTTTGTTTGCTAACTGAAAGTGTTGAACTAATCTAAAAAATTAACATGAAACTAACCTAAATATTAAATTAAACATCATAATTACAAACAACAATTTCTTTTATTCTAAATAATCAAATCTACTTCTACACTAAAACTAAACAAGAAAATAACCCGGTGTGGTTATTCACATGTGTTGAGTGTATTGAAACTAAACTAACTTAAAACAAGAAATTTTCCAAATGATCTATGATATGTAGACAACCTCCTATAGATATATTCTCTCCTTCAGATCCACAGGGATGGGAAGAAGAGGATCCATCACCAGGAGCTGCTATTAATGATTTAAACCCTCTTGGAAATTAACTAATTACTTGAAAATGAAAGGAAATTGATTTATACTCTATTTGATATGATGTAACAATGATAAATTGCAGCAATGAAGGAAATCAAACAACAACTCCAACCTAGAATTCATAGAACAAAGGTAAATCTAGCTTTGTGTGATGACTTGTCCCCTCAGTTTATCCTTTCTTTCTCTGTGTGTCCATATGAGTCCAAGGAATTGGGAATGCAAAGGCACAAAGAGAGAAGGCACTTGAGAAATGGCAGCTTGAAGGTAGTCTAGTTGCAATGCAAGTGGAAGAGATAACACAAGTGAATAGATCTTGGCTATGTAATTTCCAACAGATTGTGGCAGCAATACTATGCAAGATACACACAAAATTCTCAAGGCCATTTTCTTGAATACAAGCATTGAATATATAGGAATTGGTTGGGATGTGCCTTCATACACAAGGCAACCTTGGAGTGCCAAATCATTGGGTGAAGAGGTAGTTCAAACTAATTAAATCTATTTAAAAATAGAAGAGGGAAGGAATACCATGCAATCAAGACTATTTTTAGGAAATTTGGTTCATAAAACGCACCTAGGAAGTCAAGTTAAGTGAAATCACACGTGTTAAAATCACACATGAAGAGTTCTAAGAAAATGCATGTAGACCGCCACCCTACGTGGGTGATGTCATGGGACCGCCATTCCTAGGTGGTGGTTTCAAACCACCACCGCCCACAGCGGTGGTGGCGGTCCTAACACTAAAGGCCAAAACATGCACAAAAATGAGTGGGAAGCTGGAAGAAAGCATGGAAAAGCTAAGTAAGGATGTCTAGGCTACAAATATACACTAAAATGGGTTTAGGAACTCAAACACCTTCTTGAAAGGACATGAATCATCATTGGGGACTTTTGTAACCATTTTCCACAATGTAGCACATGTAATTTTGGGTGCGTACATATTTCCCCCTCGGAGAAGCATCTTAGCCATGAAAAGGTAAAACATAGAGTCCGAGTATGGCATTCCCAAATGGGGAGTTAGAAGCTATACACGATGCACCCGTGTGTTGGAATGTCATCCATCCAAACTCCCACTACCTGTAAAAAAAAAAGAAGACTCAAGTGCAGATAGATGAAATATCAAAAAATAAACACTAAATTAAAATGACAAGAGGACTTACCATTTGTGTGGGGATATAGAAATATACCTACACTCCAACCCTGCGAACATATGCACTCAAAAAAATATAATAAACACAAATAATATATATATATATATATATATATATAAAATAAACTCATTTTCAAATTCATTTGCAGTATATTGATTTGGTGATTTTTTTGAGCTCTAGGCCCACGGTGACCATTTTCATCAAAAGAATAGTCAAAATGTTCATTGCGAGATTGTGATCATGCCTCCACGAGTGGGAGATCGACCAACGCGGTCTCAGGTTAGTTTTCTCACTTGTGTGTTTTTAAACCTAAAATGTAAAAAATGTCAAAATATTTTCCTAGGGGGATCATTTTTGAAATTTCTTGTTTTAAATGAGTCTCTAGGGGGCCCTACATAGGGTAGTCTTTTATTTCATTAAAAATGGTCTATTTTTGCATTTTTGAGCATTTTTAGGGTAAAATCAAAGTATGATGAAATGAATTCAAACCACCACCACCCTGAGGTAGGGTGGCGGTTGCTGAGAACCACCCCCTCCCTGGTCATCGGTGGGTGGTTTTTTTGAACAAATGACCAAAACTCATGAAAAAACTCATGCTAACTTAAATTTTTAATTTTTAATGTTTTTGTTATGTTTTTGATGAGCTTGTTTCTTGAAATATGTCACTAACTTTCTCTTTTTCTATGTTTTGGTGGATGCAGAAGAAGGAAGAGTATATCCATTGGAGTCACGAGAGGGAGTGTGACTGGCTCCCAATGATATTGGATCAGTTGACTCAAGATGAGACCGATACTCTTCAAAGAGCAGGCATATGGAGGATTACACAGTGCCCCATGTTACTCCTTCCAGTCACATACTATGTGACTTGTTTTCTTATTGGGATGCATACTAGAATACCTTCCAGTTTTTGGGTGTTAGGGGTGAGTGGATGATCACCCTAGAGGATGTGTACCATATTCTTGGGGTTTGATATTGGGAAGATGGTTGAATTTGGAGATAGTGGATCTAGAGCCATGATGACTCTATGGGCCACTTATATGGGGATGTCATGGTTTCCTTTGGTTCAAAGAAGGGGATGAAGGTCTGATCCATTCCTACTACTCCCATCCCTACTATCCATGTAAGCCATCATGGGTATCTTGGCCTCACGGTTGATCGGGGACAAGGGAGGTGATACACTACTTTATTTGTTGGGCTCCCATCATCATGATTGAGGCATATGGTCATATCTATGCCTGGGGAGTAGATATACTTGGAGTACTACCTATCATGACATATATCAGATTGTCAGGTTATAGGGGCAGTCTTTGAGCCACCCTACATTGGTTATGAGTTGGGTGTATGAGTGGATCATCCCCTATGGGAGGGGAGTGCTAGTACAGGACCCAAGGGCCATCAGGCCAGGGGCCACTAGATGGATGGCGATGATAGTTCTCAGAGTGCCACATCAGCTAGTGGCTTCCTTGACCACAAAAACATGGTGGCCACTCCATACCAGGACATGGCAGGATTGTGGGGATAGGATGGGACCACATGTGGTGGCTTGTACCACTACTGTCTAGTTAGTTGATAGGATGGGGAAGCTTGAGACTCACCCATTTGGCTGAGTTCCTCAACAGTTTGGCCTTCCTTATATTGATATGCTTCCCCAGTGGCACCTATGTATAGGACCATGAAGGAGGCCCAAAAGGGCCCTCAGAGATCCGAGTTGGACAGTGGTGATTCCAGAGTTCCTATTATAGTTAGTGAGTTGTTTTTCATGCCCAATGGGAAGGTTGGTGCCACTCTGCACCCTTACTCTAGATTGAGGCCACACCTTCTCATAGTGGAGAGGAGGATGAGCCCATAGATGTGGACTCGACTCTGAGGAGTATACAGGGATGAGACTAGAGAGGATAGATTGGGAGAGGAGACTGGAGTGGAGAGGAGATGGAGGGAGTGATGAGGGGGTTGGGTGGTGAGGCTGGGGGCTAGCTCACATGGAGGAGGAGAGAGATCCTGAGTGGCATGATACTCGGGATGTTCTGAGAGTGAGTGGGAGGAGGAGTCATGAGAGGAGGAGACACTTGTCTCTGAGGGACCACTTCCTCATGATGGAGAGGGGGATGATGAGTCCATGATGGGACAACATGTCTTGCTTTTAGTTTTGGGAGGCCCCATAGCCATCATCAGGCAACAATAATCAACATCCACCCCTACACCTACATGGATGCCTGAGATCCGAGTATGTTGATCCTCTTCTCTTGACCTTGTTAGATTAAATGTTAGTTGGTATTTCTTTTTTTTTGTTTTTTTAACTTTCTAACTTTCATTTCTTTTTGTTTTTTTTTTTTGCAAGAGTGACTACACAGGAGTGGTGAGATCTTATTCATGGGTGTGCATGGACACCTTGTTGATCCCTTTGGGAAGACCCGAGATGAGATGACTGAGGATACATAGACAACCACTTGTAGTGGTAGACACACTGATGTGTTTGCACCCATCTGGAGGGTAAGAGGTCATGACTTCTCTCCATACTCAGGTGACCGCATATGAGACAATTGAGTGATTGATGAGGTAGAGTCACTCTCATAGTGAGACCACATCCGTGGCCACCACCACCATGAGCACTCCCACCATTTAGTGCATTCTCTCATCATCGTAGCCATAGTAGGAGTCCTAGACACATCATGCACCATCTCAGGGATCCCACAGGATTGATAGGCCATTGGGCCTTTTATTTCTTAGTTTCATTTTTTCGGGCATTATATGATTTTTTGTATATTTTGGCTCATTGTGAGTGTTTTGACCATGCCTAGTGTGATGGCATTGTATACAAACTTGATTTATTATGATATATATATACTCTTCTTTTTGGTTTGGTAATTCATTGTATCTAGTTGACTTCCTTGGCTCACTTCACATGTGTACTCTAGATGTTTAGAACTTCCATTTTTATATGCTTTTCAGAATGTATGCAGTGGATATGAATGCTAATAGAATGATTTTTTTTTTTGTTTTTTGTAATGTTGATATATGATAATGCAATCACATTGTAATGTTGAACTTTAGTTTCTCTAAGAAATTTTTGGTACTTCATATTATTTTGGAAAAACATGGTGAAAGAGTGATATGATAAGTGAATGAACTTTCCCCACTCCTAACTCCATGCAACCGGTAAGATGTGAGGGCTCAACACCAAGATCCAGAAGGGGCACAAGTTATAGAAATTTGTTGAATGGTAATGATGAGAGAAAGAAAGGATTTGGAAAAACCAATTGAGACCCTACAACCTCATTCTACTCAAGTTTTCTTCATAGTTTAAAATGTGAATTGCTTTCCAGTTTATCTAGACTTAGATCCATAGATGGCCACTTGGTTGACAAAATCTGGTTTTGAGGTTTTAAACTCTTTTGGAATTTTGGACATCTAACTCACTTTGTTCTGATTTATGATTTCACAACATTTGAATGAATTATTTCTAACTTTCAAATTTTCAAAGAGACCCCTACACCTTGCCCCATGCTACCAGTAGGAAGTATGGGCTCATCACCATGGACAAGGCATAGGTGAGTAAGGCACTTCTCTCCTTTCCCAACCCTACATCACTAGTAAGAGACACAGGCTCAACACCAAAGGTTGGTAGGGAAAAGAAATGTGTAAAATAAAAATTTTATGTGGATTTGCATTTGACTTATTTATCTAGGAAAAATGTCTAGAATGTTCTTATTTCCAAAGAGATGTATATGGGATAGATGTGACACCATGAAGCTTCTAGAATAGACTATAGGAAAAGACACCTAATCTAGAAGAAACTATAAAGTAGAACCAAGTATGCAGGCCTTGGTATGGTTATTATCAAAGCTTTGTCTTATCTTATTTGAATTGATGAAATGATTCAAAACAATTGATGATACCATGAGGATTTGAAGAGATATGATTTGAATGTTTTTCCAATGTTTTTAAAGTTTTTAGGAATTTCTATAAGAATAAGTCCCTTGATCACAAATTTACGAAATGAACCGCATAGATGAAAATGCAATGTGGATGCAAATGTACATGTGGAAATGCAGTGAAACTACATGTCATGATGGCTAAGGTGAAGAAAGTTGATGAATATCAAATTCTTCACCCCTAAAAGTACACAAGTGAGAGAACCATGATCCTCAAAATTTCCATTTCTCTTGACAAGGGCCTACCATTCTAGGTTTAAACTTACAACCCTTTCCCAGAAGTGTATATGTCCAATCATTAAAATCATTTGTCTGAAGAGGCATTCATGTGAACCTCTTTGTCACATTTCTTGAGACATGGTGTGTGGGTGAGCATGACTATGTTGCTTTCGGCCTTGTTTCCTATGTAGAGCATTGTGTTTACTTGTGACCCTTGTTGAATGATGAGGCCTTGCCCCATGGATATGGAAAGCTTAGTTTTAGATGCACATGGGTTGAAACTAAGGTTTAGAATAGAACAACCCTCAGAGATGGTTTTGATGGGCATCATTTCAATCTCAAATTTCCCTTCTTCATTTGTTAATTCTATCATGTTTACACCTAGACCTAGGTCATCGGAGGGAAGAGATGCTAAACCAAGAAGACTACCCATCCCCTGGTTCAAATGGGAGGAAGATCAGATCATCACTCTCTAAGAGTTTCATAATTTCCATTTGTGGTTTTAGTGGACACTTGTTTCCATAGATATTGATTTACCCTTATCTATTTTTTCCACCTCAAATGTTTTTGGGTCAATGACTTCAACCTTCGGCACACCGGGTGATCGGGACTAACTCTTTTGATGGAGGTGGTTTGTTCAATTGATTCATAGGAATTTCATACTCCATATGGACTCCTTTCTTCTTCTTGAGGTTTTCTAAGTGTATATCGAAGGGCTTAGGATCCCCTTGAGTGATGAAGACCTTCCCCAAATGGAGGAATCTAATCTCTTGGAACATGGTAGAAGGGATAGCCTTCATTCGATGAATCTAGGGTCTCCCAAGGATCATGTTATAACTTGTTTCCCTATTGATAATGTAAAACTCCATCAAGATGGTTTTGGACCAAGCGTGACTGGAAGAACTATGGTTCCAATCGAGGTCACTTTAAGACTATCATACCCCGTAACGTGTTTCTTGTAGAGGAACAATTTGTCTCTCCATATCCCAACTTCTACAAGAAAGAGAAGGGAACCACATTTACAACAGCCCCATCATCAATCATGGCTCTCTTAATGCAATTGTTATAAACCCAGACTTGTAAAAATAAGGCAGGATCACCTCTTCGGGAAATTTCAGCATCAGATGGCATCTTTTCTATATCAAAAACAAACCCAATATCCCTATCATTTTGTCCCAGGAGGATGTATGTCAAAGTCAATATGATTTATTTGAGCACTGTTAGGAGGTGGTGTAACATGGATTAGATGACCAAGACCTAGTGCATTGAGCAATGCATAAAATGATGCATGCAGGTGAATTCTTCAACAAATCTAGAAATGAAATGTGAGAAAAGGTCTTGTTCAAATCTGATATTAAATCATAGGCTCCTACTTGGTTTTGAGATTGTAGGAACATCATCCTGGGAAGGAAAGAGTGGGTAGGGGTTGTGAAATGTACTCCTTCATCTCGAGTTGTTGCATTAATTTCAGGCTCGACCTCTAGCTCAACTAATCCCAAATTTTTGTATTATCATTTGAACCAAGGTTAGGAGCAACCCGAGAGTTGTCATAAAGTTGAGGCTTCATGGTCATTGTTTCCTATAGGAATACCCTTGTTTATATTTTGAGGATTCACTTGGGAATCCCCAGGATGTTTAGGGTTCACATTTTGAGGTGTGACAGGTCCGGTATGACTAGGTTGCAGGGTTTGTTTCAGGATTTTCTAGGAACATGTCTACAAAGAGTTGCCTTTGGTTTTCGGGAAGTCTTTGTAGAAACTTGTTGCAATCATGGAAATCCTATCATCATGACCTCAAACCTTATGGAAACCATAATATAGGTTAGGGTCATAATCTCTTGGCCTTTGATAAGCATCTTGTTGTTGTTGATTATAACCTCGGTTATAGTTTTGAAATTGGTTGTTATAACCATGATTCATTGCCCCTTGGCCAGAGTTTTGATACTTGGTTTGGGCCTTGGGTTTGATTTTTTTTTTGAGAGGGATGGTTTACATCAACTATGTTGACGATAGAGACAGATGTTAGGGGATCTTTGATTTCCCATGTTGTTTTTATTGTTATTATGTTACCATTTTTTTGAAAACCAACATTCTTGGCTTGATTAGTAGCACTATTTGTGGTAGCACCATGATTGTGATTCACACCCTTAGGTCCTTGGTTGTTGGCACCATTGTTTTGATAATTTGCATTATTTTGATTTGGGGATACCAATTTCCCATTGGGACCATAGATCTTACACCCACTATCTATAGTGGTTTGGTCAATCAAAGCGCACCTTCCAATACTTCCTCATAACTATGGAAAAGGAAACTTTTGGACTTCCTCCCTAGTCTCTCGATTGAGTGAGTGAAGGAAAAGATCACAAAGTTCCATCTGGTCCATGTTGGGCACACTTGCAGAGGAATAGAGAACTTGGTGCCATCTCTAGATGAAATGGGTGGCAGATTCATTTTTCTCTTGTCTAATATGTAGAACTCCCTAATCCTGTACACAACAACTTGTTCATGTCAAATGCTTTGATGAACTCGAAAAAAGTTGTTTAAAGGAATGTATAGAAGCTTCCGGAATATGGTAATACCAATCCAATGTGTGATTCCTTCGAGAGTCTTTGGAAATATCTTAGCCACTACATAACATCCCAAGGAAGAAATTCCCTAATAGCAGTAGTGTAGGCCTTGATATGAGCATTTGGTCTCCTTCTCCCTTAAATTTTGGAAGATCCGACAATGGGCATGGAAGCATGACACCACATATGGTGAAGTCAAGAGGCTCCTTTAAGTACTCAACGTATGTACCCATTGCGTAAGATTCCACCATTGAAGATCCTTGATGAGGAGGTGGAGGAGGAGGAGTTGGATAAGTTACATTATAAGCATTGATGGGAACATATGGGGTCCCTTGATATGGCATGTAGGGAGTAGGAATGGCATATGGGTCCATCTGGGAGTTTTTGAATACATGTGCATGTAAGGTGGGATAGTACCAGGATATGGACTAGCGGGCATAAAACCAGGGAACATCACATTTCCTATTGTGGTGGCATTCGAGAACACACTTCCACCATCCCCTTGCGTAGGATAAGCTTGAGAAGGATGAGGACCCATCCCTAGTGTGTCTAATCCTGAGAAGATCACCTAGATTTGAATGAACCGAGATAACCTTGTTGTATAAGATATTGCATTGGTTTCTCATTGGAAGGGATGTATCCTTTGTTGTCAACTAGATACCCCATGTTCTTCCCTACTACATGTGTTGGTTGTGAAGTTTGGGAACTTTCTAGTTCTCTAATCCTCCCTACTAAAGTAGAAATAAGATCATTGGGAGAGGATTGAGTCCCTTGTTGGGGTTCTGTGGCATAGGGTTTGATTGAGCAGGCTCATGATACCCTGTCATGAATTGTTCAGTGTTATAATTCTTTTCTTCCTCATAGAAGTAAGAATCTTAGGATAGGCATTCAAAATCTCAGAGGTTGTAGCCTTCATTCTATCCAAAGACTCATCTATCTGATGAAGAGGATTAGCTATTCATGTAAATATATCATCTTCTGTTGATTGCATGGCAATGTGAGGTCTTGACAAGACTCTATGGTAAGAACCTTGTTCCATTTGTGATAACAACATGGTTTTCATTGCATTGGGTTGACCATATTTGCATGTTTAACGGTTGATCAACCTCCTCCATCCTTACATAGCTAATGGGGTTTGAAGTGTAACTAGGGAGGTTTGGACATTGCTTGTGTAATTTCACCCCATCTCGAAAGAGAAGGGGACTGTTGTGGTTGAATGTTGGTGTAATATCTATCAGAGCCAAATGGCCCACCAAACTCTCTTCCAGACATATTTTAGAAAGTATAAAATACCTACCAAAATAGGGGAAGAAATGGAAAGGTGAGGTAATAACAATGAAAGAAAAGGAAACAAGAAGGAATTAATCCTTCACATGTCGGGTTCACCAATTTGTATATGGATGAAAATTGACATGCAACCTTCAACCGCACTTGACCCCCGAGGTCATGCCGGAGAAGCCGATGTTGAATGTGTGGATGGCTAACTATAGGAGGATCAATGACTAAGATCTAGGTAGTGTGATCTCCTAGTAGCTGAGTTGGAAAGGGGAGATTTAGAGGCTATGAATGGGTAGCATAAATTCCCTATGGTTTGTTTTCCTAACTTGAATCTCAATGTTGAACTAGTTTGAAGTGTCCAAATTAACTAAGATGAAACTAACAATCTATGCTACTTGCTGAAAGGAAACTAATCTAAACAAATCACAAAACTGAAATATTACAATCACAAACAACAATTTTCTTCTATTCTAAATAATCAAATCTACTTCTACACTAAAACTAAACAAGAAAATAACCCAATGTGGTTATTCACCTGTGTTGAGTGTATTAAAACTAAACTAACTTAAAACAAGAACTTTTCCAAATGATCTATGATATGTAGACAACCTCCTACATATATTCTCTCCTTCAGATCCACAGGGATGGGAAGAAGAGGATCCATCACTCGGGAGCTACTATTAATGATTTAAACCCTCTTGAAATTAACTAATTACTTGCAAATGAAAGGAAATTGATTTCTACTCTATTTGATATGATGTAACAATGATAAATTGTAGAAATGAAGGAAATCAAACAACAACTCCAACTTGGAATTCACATAACAAAGGTAAATCCAGCTTGTGTGATGACTTGTCCCCTCAGTTTATCCTTTCTTTCTCTATGTGTCCATATGAGTCCAAGGAATTGGGAATGCAAAGGCAACAACAGAGAAGAAGGCGCTTGAGAAATGGCAGCTTGAAGGAAAATCTGGTTGTAATGCAAGTGGAAGAGGGATAACACAAGTGAACAGAGCTTGGCTATGTAATTTCCAGCAGGATTGTGGCAGCAATACTATGCAAGATACACAAAATTCTCAGGCCATTTTCTTGAATACAAGCATTGAATATATAGGAATTGGATTGGGATGTGCCTTCATGCACAAGGCAAAGCCTTGGAGTGCCAAATCATTGGGTGAAGAGGTAGTTCAAACTAATTAAATCTATTTAAAAATAGAAGAGGGAAGGAATACCATGCAATCAAGACTATTTTTAGGCAATCAAACGCACCTAGAAGTCAAGTTAAGTGAAATCACGTGTGATAAAATTGCATAAAGAGTTCTAGAAAAATCACACAAGAAAGCCACCCTGCTCACGGACCGTGGCATTTTTAGAATGCCACCTGGGTGGGGTAGTGATCCCGACACTAAAGGCCAAAACATGCACAAAAATTAGTGGGAAGTCTGGAAGAAATGGAAAATCTAAGTAAGGATTTCTAGGCTACAAATAGGTACTATAAATGGGTTTAGGATCTCTAACACCATCCGAAAGGACATAAAACATCATTGGGGAATTTCGTAACCATTTTTTTACAAATGTGGCACATGCAATTTTGGATGAGTTAACTATTTCTTATTTCTCAAAATGAATTACAAATCTGTAAGTGGGCAAGTGCTCTAGCCTAGAAACCTTTCTATATTCTCACGTAATTATTCATTATCCAAAAATATGACCGAGAGAGAATTTGTTTCCAATAGAAGCTATAGGACATCTAATTATTTTCTATTTATAAACTCAAAGTGTTTTTAAGATGAAAACATTACCAAAATATCCCCATACTACTTCGAGCTAAACCTTCCCTCTCGATAAAATAAGCCGACACAAATTTACTTAGAACCAAATTGGTTTATTTTAACCAAAGTTTGAAGTCCTTGAAAAGAGTGGAATGATGGAAAATATTGATGAAATTGGGATAGCATTGGCTACTTCTTTCCCTCCTTCTCGCTTCCTAAGATGGTATGGACATGTGTACAAATTTACAACCTAATGACTAGGGAGGTCGGGGACACAATTGGTGCCCTATTATTATCCATAACTGTGCAAGTTAATTTTATAGAATGTTGGGTCTCCCGAATGTGATTCATGTTCTTGACACAAGTTTTGAAAAGGGGGAAGAGTATTGGAATGTTAATTCTATAAAATTTATCAAGTTGTTAAATGAAGAATGTCTTGTAAAGATGAGGGCCTCTATTTCTAGGATCCCAAAGAACCTAGCTAGGACATAGTTCATTGAGGAAATGGAAGATTGTATAACACTTTGCTAAATCATATGGTGTGAGATGAATCTTCTTGCTTGTTTCATAAATGGATGTGTCTCTTTATTCTACTTATTTTATCAAAAATCCTCCTATCCATTGAGGAGATTTGATTAGTAATTTCATTCATGAACAAGCTGATAAAAGTGGCTCTCATTCCCAACGGATAAAATTCGACATTCTTGAATTCTACATGACTTCCTATCCGTGTACAACATGACATCTTGTAGAAATTTTCTAGGGCATGGGAAGGAAAGGGATGTTAGTACATTTAAGATTTATGATGTGTACCCATATCTAAATTTTGTCAAATGTGGGGCCTAATTCATAAGGTTATTTCATACCTTCTTCGACCCTATCAAATGTTTTTTTTTCTCCAAATTGGTAGAATAAGAGGATGTCTCCCAAATCTAGAAGGACTATAATCTGGGTGGGGATGTTACTTCATATAGCTCCCTATTTTCTCATATATCAAAGTAAGTGTATTTATATAAACCCCTTACGTGTAGATGAGGCATATGGATGATAAATGGGTGCTCTTGGAGATATTCGGAGCATCGTGTTTATGTACACAAGATATTGGAAACAAAGCATAATATCAACATATAATTCCCTGTCATTATTGGAAGATATATTTTCCCTACTATTTTCAAGGAAAAGATGGTAGAAGAAAACATGAATAGCTTCTTAATGGACCAGATTTTCCTCAAGGGCCAACTCGATGTAAATTGGTTTATACGAAAATCCTTGGGCTCCTCTTTAGAGTATGAACATCATTATGATGATTACTTGAATGGATTGTGGGGATGAGGAAGAGAACTTATTAAGAAGTTACTCTCGGATGACTTTGTGTACAAGATATTGATTATAAAATTGTAATGGTGCCTCAAGGAGTGGTTGATGATGGGAATGTGTTAATCCAATACTATATTCAAAATAATATATCAAATCAACTTTTCTAGTTATAAATTGGGCTTCTCGGAAATGAATTCCTTGCATCACGAACATCCGATGTAATAAGGAGAAATCTAAGTTGGTTTCTTGATCAAAGGGTTGACATGAGTCAATAAAATACCACTATCCTAAATGAATATAGGATTATTGGCATAAAATGTGATGTTCTAATATATTTTAGGAAAAAACATGATAAACACATGAAACCCCTTAAATCTCTTTCAAAACACGTCTAATCGCTCGAGGCCATGGATGAGCTAAGTGCTTATGTAAGCAAGAATTGGAGTTTTTTTCCACCTAGCCTAGAATACTAAAGATGTTTTGAAGAGGGACACTCCCATTCTTGTTACCCTCTTCATCGACCACAACCATTATTTCAATACCCAAAGTCTATTCTTTAAGAGGACATAACAGAGGGGATATTATTGACTAGTCCTCTAGTAGAGGAGTTAGAAAAAGAAAAATTAAGAAATAGTTGTATCCCTCAAGTATTCCATCAAGTGGATCAGTCCTAGGGACCATCACGATGAGGAGGAGGATGAAGTATATATATATATATCTCCTCTCATTAGGCATAAAAGGTAGAAGGTTACAAATTCTATCATGGAGGAAGTTACCACACAATCAAGGGTTGATGTAACAATCGATGAACAAGTTCCCCGAAGGAATGTGGTTATGAATCATATTATTGAACATTATTTTTAGGTGTAGAAAGAAAAATTGGCCTCACCAACTAAAGATAAAATTACCCCAAAGACAGAAGTTGATGAAGGGGTAAAATAATAGGGAAAAACCTAAACATGAGAAAATGTTCATTAATTTATTGAAAGGTTTGTGGATAGATGTGTAAAACCAACTTTTAACTTCATTAAACTAGGGAATTTTTTTAAAACTCAATTGATAAAGTTAATTATTTATTGGATTAAACACACAATATAATAAATTGCACACAAGAGATTATCATCCCTTAATTACTTTTACGTTGATCGAAATACATTAGTTGTAGCATCAGCCTAAACTATAACAAACATTAATTTAAGTTCATAATCCAATTAGATAACTTATGATAACCATGTACAACTACAAGAGGTTTACTGATTCTACTCGATCCCCTCAAACACTCTTTACGATGTAATACACCCAGTGTATCATTTGGTTAAGCCTTATTATAGGTGAGAAATTTTGTTCTCCTTTTAGTGTCCTTTGAAAATCTGCCACTTTGTAGAAAAATACTTGGTGAAAAGACAACACATCCAATTACATGTGTTACTATGGCCATAATTATTTGGCATTGTACTAACAATACAAATCTCGAGACCGCACAATGACTTAGGGAATTTGTCTTTCCTTCATCTCACAATCTATTCCAGTCATAGCTATTAAGATTTGTTTTAGTTTGTTAAGTTATTAGTTCATAGTTATCCATTTTATTTTAGAGTTATATAGTTCTCTCTTCAAGACACTTTTGCATAATGTTTGTACCTCATATAGCATGATAATCATCTATATCATCTTTCAAATCGAGTGACTATTTTAGTCAAGCACCGGACTTTTCATCACTTATAACATTGATTAAAACATATTAATGCAACATTAATTTATTTAGGATAGATATGTATCATGTATCTTCTCAAGAGTTTGTAAATTACCTACATACTTTCTTCATCTTACATCTTCTTTTTTACGAATCAGGTTTATTAAAAAGATCATACAACTTGATACTTTAAAATGTGGATTTCTACCAACAAGGTAGCAGTAAGACTCTTATGGATTCATTCTTAAAATGTGTTTTACATCTTCTGCTTATTTAAGGGAATGGTTGTAGGTTCATTCCTTATAATTACTTAGAATTCAACCATTCGTTCTTGATTTCACTTCATTTTATAAGTTTTTTTACCTCAATAATATGCTTCCTTAACCTTATGAAAGTTGAGATCATGAGGACATTATTTAGATACACACCCATTTCTTTCTAAGGAAAAGAGTTGGATTGGTTAGACATGTTAGTCTTTGTTATTACACCATAATATCTTACAACTTGCGGTTTTGATACAAGTATATTTATAAGGATATTTATAAAAATAATGTAATGACATACATATCAATTCAAACATAACACTAGATAGGATTAAAAACCCCAAACAATTAATAGTCATAAATCACTAAATATTCCATCAATTAGTAATCACGGACGTAATACATTTTACATAGTGAAGGAAGACTATCAAAGACATTCAACACATCTTAGGCTCAATAACCTTCACATTACATAATGGTAATGCTTTCTCTTCAAATCAAGGATGGTACAATCAATACCTCAATAGTTTATAACAATAATGTTTTTTTCTAGACATATATATGCTCACAGAGGCATATATACAATAATACTTTTACTCCCATAAAATCAGAATACTTGATTTATAACGGAATTTTCAAAAATAGAGTCATAAGTAAAAGCTCACTTGTTTACTAATCAATTCTACGCTTTCTATATCAATATTTATCACATATTCATGAAGTGACTAACAAGAATTATAATTTACATTGGGCACAAAGATCCTTTTATTTAAATCTTCAAAGGAAATAATCCACATCATGCAAGTGCTAGTACATCCTTTTCATGAATGTTATCAAGTACAAGTAATTCAAGAAAACCATGAAATCCTTCTTTTCTCAACTCAATATTACCTTCACATGTGCAAGTGAAAATATTGAACATGGTCGATTCCAACCAAACTAGCATGGGTATCAATTCACTAACTTGTTGTTAAATAATGATTCGCATGAATATCATTAGTTTAGCTTAAAATATAATATAAGTAATACTTACTCTTACAATATTTCAATAATGATCACTTATTCGAAAGGAAAGAAGGAAATAAATAACTTTCCAAGCAGATAAAGATATTTTTAAATGAATTTTTGTTATAGCATCTCTAAAAATAAAGAAATCATGGCTTAGCACGAGTTTAGTAAACATTTATTTCAATGGGTCTAGTTAGGTGGAAGATAAAATCTCATTCTCAAATTAGATTCTAACCATATTCTTGAACAAGTAAACAAATCTAGTTGAAGTTTTCACTTTGAAAACGTTAGTACACAACCCTTATCATCAATGGATATATATACATTCACTTTGTAACCATCGTTGGGCATGATACACTAATGTATACCTATATACATCCACCCAACTTGTAATAAATACATTATAATCCATGATAATGTAGAGGAATTTTACAGATTTGAAAAAATATTCAAGAAAATCAAGAGATCAATTTTCGAAGCTTTAGCATAGAAAAAGGTAAGCATGCTTACCTATCTACTTACTGATAAAGTATCTATAACTACTAGTTTCTTATACTTCGTTATTTCTTAAGGAAGGATACACTTCTTAATAGCCTTCAACTATGACCTCCACAACAAGAAAAATCACAACTAATAATAATAATATAGATTACACTCATAATAAAACAAGGTTTAACACCCAATATTCCCATATAGAATTATTATCTTTGATTTGTGAACAACCATTTCCTTATTTCTGATTTCAAAGATCTATTGTAACAAGAAAATCATATGCACTATCATTTTGATGGATTTACCCATCGAACCCAAATGCTCTTCTTTTATTTATTTTCCTTAGTCAATTTGAAATCGGAATAATCTCTATTTATTGCTAAGAGAATATTAATATTTATCTTGAACCCCATTCCCTAGTACTATTCTCTATATACCTTACTATCCATAGTTCATGCAAGCACAATACTTTTTTTTAATGTTCTAAGCATGAAATTCCAAAGTTTAGAGGATGCCCAGATCATGAAAATAGATAACTTATCTATATGCAAGGGAATCAAAAATTTAACAACAAGAGAGAGAATTGGTATCCATTCCTATGACTGAGGACATCTTTGTAGTATTCCCTTTGTGTTTCCTAAAAATCTTTAAGGAACGAACACCAAAAAACCTTGTTTGTTTTCTTCTTTCTACGTTGCCTAATTATATAACCCCAACTATTGAACTAGATAAAAGATCCAAGAATAAATTTCATATAAACTAGTCACGAGTTCTAAAAATAGTTGTCTCAAAACCACATGCAGATCTCTAAGGAACACACAAAATAAAAAATAGTGGAGGAGATCAAACCATCACAAAACATCAAAATGCATTCTTTGCATAATGGATAGCATGTTGAGGAAGTTCTAATATTTTCGAGGAATTTATTTTCCATAAACAATAGTGCCACGTGGTTGCTACACTTTATCTTCATAGATTTTCCCTCATGAAGGTAGTGGAAGTTTAAAATACCCACTTAACTCAATTTTAATACATGGTTCAACCAAGAAGAAAAATTAAATAATCAAATTCAAACCAAACTTTCTTGCATGGCAAAGACCCCACTTTTTATTTAAATAATTTAATGATTAAGACTTACATGGTTCAATCAATTTGAAAAGGTCAATTAAGTAAACTATCCCTTATCAAGGGAAAATGGTTGAAGACCATGTCATGGAAAAACCAAACATTCACCCCTCATTTGATATAATTGCCCAAACCCAAGTGTATAGATCCATAAAATCACAAGTATCAACAATGTCATTTACCATTACCTTTTTGTATTCACTTCTATCATAACCCAATTACCACTTTGAATGGTTGTGAAAAACAAGGTAATTAATCAATCCCCTTTTAATTTTCAATGGGTCTTACATTGACTCCTCTTATGACCACCGTTTGCAAAGTAACAATAGGTCGAGGACATAATCTATGTTAAAGCTTTGTTAAATAGTCTAGTAAGTTATTCACGATCATATAACTAAGTTGGTATTTCCTTGATATACCAAAAATTAATTTTAACTAATTGTTATCTATATAATTAAACCATCTTTAAGCTTTTACCTTGATGGTCCCAATTTTTATCTGCTCATGCTTAGGATCACATATCACTCCCTTATGTTTTATGTCCTTTGACCATTGTATCATCAAAAGAAGGTTAGTATGATGTAGTCAACTTTTCTTCCATATTGAAATGACACTTTCTCATTATACAATCGTTAATTCCACATAACGAATAATATAATGCATCTAAGAATAATTTCAGCAAGTCATTACTTCTAGCAATAGATGTACCAAGAAATTAACAATAAATACAACCAACCAAGAAAGGTTCTCGATATACATAATCATTATTTCCAGCCAAGATAATAACTCTTATCTTATAGCATTGCAAGGTGTTATACTTTATTCATTACCGATATTTACAATCAAGTACCAAAAAAACATTACCCAACAAGGTAAATACATATAACAAAAGAAGCTTAAGACACAAATAATTTGTAAATTCCAAATACTTTACACACACACAGGGAGACAGATGTTGTTGTGTAGTTGTGCATGAAACTATGTGTAAGTGTGTATATCATTTTAAGGTACACACATGTACGTGTAGCTACATACTCAGCTACATGATAAGGTTTGTTGTCCCGCCATCGTAAACCATTCACCATTTAAGAACTTTGTCCTTTTAATAACACCATCATAAATTGTGGGATGTGACATAATTCCCCCTTAATGAATCATTTTCCTGATGATTTTACTTCATTAAATGAAATCAAAATAATCAAACACATAATTATACCCAATAACTAAGGATAATAGTCATCATTTTCCACATAAACTTACAATTTTTTTCCGAAAATCAATTTTATTGGTTGAATGACCTTTGAAATAGCAAGAACTGTTATACATGTAGATACATGACATGATTTCTTCATTATAGCTAATCATTTTGTACAATATATGTAATATATACAGAATAAATAGTCAAAACAAGTTTTGCAAATCTGAAACAAATAAGAAAAACACTAGTTTCTATTTTCCCTGGGTCTTCCCAATTGTCTTGTTTTTGTTATTCCACTTGTCTATTTATACTTTATCTAGTGCAATCATCATTTTTTTGAAATACACTTCCTGGTTTACCACATTCATATATGGTTTTCAGCTTTTGTACAATTTCTTCTCATATGTTAAAGAAATAAAATCAGATTTCTAATTATATTTTTAGCTAATCACTATATCTTAAGAAGGATCTCAGTGCATTAATCTCATATTTAAAACAGCAACAGGTAGTCATAATTAGTTTACTGGTATCATATTAGGAAAACCATGTTCCTTTCTTAAAGAAAACTATGGTGTGCTTAAATGTTGTGTTTTACTCTGACATATCACATAATTTTCCCTTTTTCCTTCCATTATCTTTTTCTGAAAGTCTGTGATATAGAAGAGATAATGCTCTTGTATTCTTATACCATTTAAAGTTAAATTTTATTGAATATTTATTTCTGGCCTATTTGGTCTTTTAAGTCTTTGTCATGGCGAGAATATAGTCTTCCTCTATCTACTTCATTTATCGTATGCATATTTTCATTTTATATTGGATTTAAACGCAAAAATTTGTCATCAAGACACTTCAACAATCAAACAACTCCTTGCTGATTTTTGTCAATTAGTTAAATTTATTTTACAAACAACTGATCATTTTCACACTTGACCAACTACTTAAAGAAACCTCCTCTCTATGCATCACGAAGGATTGTTATATTTTTTTCTAACTTATTTACCAACTGAACACGAAACATAATTTTTAGGTTCATTATCCACAAGATACATCCTTATCACATTCATTTTATTTTATTAGTAAAATCAGAATTTAGTAAGCTTAAGGACCTAATTAGTCTAAGAGTACAACCTTGACTCTAATACCAAAATGTCACAACCAATTTTTCCTTCATCAAACTAGGAAAATTTATTTTTAAACTCAATTAATATAATTAATTATTTATTGGATTAAACATGCATCATAATATAAATTACACACAAGAGATTACTATCTCTTAATTTCTTGTACGGTGCTCGATTTTAAGGATACATTAGTTGTAGCATCATATAAACTATAACAACATTAATTTAAGTTCATAATCCAATCGGATAACCTATGACAACCATGTGCAATTTAAGGGTTTACAGATCCTACTCGATCCCCCTCAAACACTCTTTACGAGCCAATACACCCAGTGTATCATTTGGTTAAGCCTTATTACAGGATGAGAACTTGTGATGTCCTTTTAGTGTCCTTCGGAAATCTACCACTGTAACCATCATCTGAATCTTGACACTATAGAAAAAGACTTGGTGAATAGACAACACATCTAGTTACATGTGTTACTATGGCCATAGTTATTTGGCATTGTGGTAATAATTCAAATCCAGAGAGTGAACATATATCTTAGGGAACTTGTCTTTCCTTCACCTCACAATATATTCCAGTCATAGCTATAAAGATTCATTTTAGTTGGTTAATTATTAGCTCATAGTTATCCATTTTAGTTTAGAGGTATATAGTTCTCTCTTCGATACAACTTTATAATATTTTTACCTCCTATAGCATAATAATCATCTATATCAGCTTTCAAATTGAGAGACTAGTTTAGTCAAGTACAAGACTTTTCATCATTTGAAAAATTAATTAAAATACATTAATGCAACACTAATTTTTTTAGGATAGATATGTATATATGTATCTTCTTAGGATTTTTCAAAGTACCTTCATACTTTCTTCATATTGCATCTTCTTTTTACTAGAATCGTGTTTATTAAAAATATCATACAACTTAATACTTTATAATGTGGATTAGTGCAACAAGGCAACAAGTAAGACTCTTATGAATTCATTCTTAAGAGTTGTTTTACATATTTTTCTTATTTAATGAGAATGATTATAGATTCATTCCTTAAAATTAATTCTTAGAATTCAACCATTTTTTTCTTGATTTCACTTCATTTTATAAGTTTGTTTACCTCAATAATGTGTTTCCTTAACATTATGAAAGTTGAGGTCATGAGGACATTATTTAGATACACACCAATTTATTTCTAAGGAAAAGATTTGGATTGGTTAGACATGCTAGTCTTTTTTTTTACACCATAATATCTTACAACTTAATATTTTGATACAAGTATATTTGTAAGGATATTTATAAACAATAATATTATGACATACATATCAATTCAAACAAAACACTAGATAGGATTAACACATCTCAAACAAGTCATAGTCATAAATCAAGTTAAATATTCTATCAATTAGTAATCATGGATGTAATACATTGTACATAGTGAAGGAAGACTCTCAAAGACAGTGATCAAGACATCTTAGGCTTAATAACCTTCACATTACACAATGGTAACACTTTCTCTTCAAATAAAGTATGGTACAATCAATACCTTGACAATTTATAACAATAATGTTTTTGCTAGACATATCTATGCTCATAAAGACATATATACAATAATACTTTTACTCCCATAAAAATCTAAAAATCAGAATACTTGATTTATAACAGCATTTTCCAAAATAGATTCATAAGTAAAAGCTCACTTGTTTACTAATCAATTCACAATTTCTATATTAATATTTATCACATATTCATGAAGTGACTAACAAGAATGATAATTTACATTTGGCACAAAATCCCTTTTCTTTAAATATTTAAAGGAAATAATCCACATTAGGTAAGTGCTAGTACATCCTTTTCATGAACGTTATCAAGTACAAGTAATTCAAAAACCATGAAATCCTTCTTTTCTCAACTAGGATATTACCTTCATCTATGTTGAAAATATTGTACATAATTATACATGGTCAATTCTAACCAAACTAGCACATGCATCGATTCACTAACATGTTGTTATATAATGATTCACATGAATATCATAAGTTTAGCTTAAAATATTATTTAAGTAATACTTATTCTTACAATCTTGTAGATAAAGATATTTTTATATGAATTTTGTTATAGCATCTCTAAAAGTGAATAGCAATCATGGCTTAGCACAAAGTTTAGTAAACATTTATTTCAATATTCCCAGATCAGGCATAAGATAAAATCTCATTCTCAAATTAAATTCTAACCATATCACCGAACAAGTAAACAAATCCATTTGAAGTTTGTCACCGAAAACGTTAATGCATGCCGTTACCCTTATTATCAATAGATATATATATGTATACATTCAATGTACCCATCCTTAGGCATGATAAACTGATGTATACCTATATACATCCACGACTTCTAATCAATACATTCTAATCCATGATAATGTAGAGGAATTTTACGGTTTGAAAAAATATTCAAGAAAATCGGGAGATCAATTTTTAGAAGCTTTAGCATAAAAAAGGTAATCATGCTTACCTATCCCTTACTTGATAAAGTATCTATAACTACTAGTTTCTTATACTTCATTAGTTCTTAAGGAAGGCTACACTTCTTAACATCCTTCAACTATGACCTCCACAACAAGATAAATCATAGCTAATAATAATATTATAGATTACATTCATAATAAAACAAGGTTTAACACCCAATATTCCCATATAGTGTTATTATCTCCGAGTTGTGAACAACCATTTCCTTATTTCTAGTTTTAGAGATCTATTGTAACAAGAAAATCATATGCACTATCATTTGGATGGATTTACCCATCGAACCCATTTTAATGGTCACTCTTCTTTTATTTATTTTCCTTAGTCCTTTGAAATCAAGAATAATCTCTCTTTATTACTAAGAGAATATTTATAAGGTATCTTGAACCCCATTCCCTAAGTACTATTCATTATATACCTTACTATCCATAGTTCATGCAAGCACAATACTTTTTTAATGTTCTAAGTCTCATGAAATTCTAAATTTTAGAGGATACCCAAATCAAGAAAACAACTAACTTATCTATATGCAAGTTTAAAAAAATTTAACAACAAGAGAGAGAATTGGTATCCATTCATGTGACCAAGGAGGTATTTACAATATTCCCTCTATGTTTCCAACGAAATATTAATATCAAATCAACCAACCAATACATTTTATTAATATCAAATCAGTATTTACATTTGAGCTGCAATACTTATAGGTATTGTACAAATGAATACACACAAGAGAATAAGTTGCACAGGGTCAACAATATCCCTGATTACATAAGCTTCCAAAATATCATACGGGAAGCAATAACCAATTAAATACAAACAAGAATAGTTGTAACAATAATGCAACAAATAAACAATATTAAAATAATGTGGTTATTAAATACATAACCAAGTAAATATCTTAATATAATGCATAATTAACCTAACATTCCCCCCCTTAATTTTGCATTTCCTCAAGGGATGAGGAGAGGAACTCTCTGAACAACTCAAACTTGTCACGTGCAAGTGACTTTGTGAAGATATATGCTCTCATTGTTTAGCTGTTGGAAAAAACTAAAGTTGTATATTGTGCTTCAAGACATGCTCATGTATGAAATGTACATGTACCTCAATGTGTTTTGTTCTTTCATGAAAAAATGGATTGTGAACAAGTTTGAGAACACCTTCATTGTCAACATACATGGTGGTCGGTTTTCCTGTGGTATTCCAAGTCCTTCGAGTATGCGACGTAGCCAAATCACTTCACAATATAACTTCTCCTATAGAATGATACTCGAACTTCTGTGGAAGAATGAGAAACAAAGTGTTGTTTCTTTCTTCCCCATGATATTGGTCTAGATCCCATAAAGAACACAAACCTTGAAGTGGATTTTCTGTCATCAATATTTCCTGCATGATCTGAATCAATATCCTGACAAGAAGAAGTTTTCATTCTTCTTGTATTCTAGACCAAGATCCACTAATCCTTTGAGATATCTCAAGATGCACCTTGCTGCTTTCCAATGACAAAATTTGGGTTCCTACATGAACCTGGATAGATAGCTCACTACAAAGCTGATCTATGTCTAGTGTAGGTCAGGTAAATGAGACTCCCAATCAACTGCCGATAGAGAGTGGCATTTACCTCAGGAGATGGATCTGAATGAGATAACTACAATCTGTTCTCCATAGGTGTAGCAATTGGTGTGCAATCCATCATCCTGAATTTCTCGAGTGTTTGTCTTGGTATATTTCATCTGAGAAAAAAATATGTGATTCTCTTTCTTCCATACTTCCAATCCAAGACAATAGTGCATTAGCCCAAGATCTGTCATGTCAAACGATCATTAAGATCTTTCTTCATTGCATCGATCATCCTCACGAAACTACTAGTGATGACTAGATCATCACATAGACAACAAAAATCACAATCTCCCCCTTGATTTTTGAGGTAAATATTGGGATCATATGGATTTATAACAAATCCATGTTGTATGAGATGCTCATCAATTTTGATGTACCATGCCCAGGGTGCCTGTTTAAGGCCATACAAAGATTTCCTGAGTCTGCATACCTTTTCTTCTTGACTAGGTACAACATATCCCTCAGGTTGAGTCATATAGACTTCTTCTTGTAAATATCCATTCAGAAGGCACTTTTTATGTCCATCTGATGGACTTTCCAACCAAACTATGTAGCTAGAGAAAAGATCATCCTGATCATTTTGATCTTAGTTATGGGAGAAAATGTCTCCTCATAGTCAATGCCTTCTTTTTTGTGCATACCCCTTTTCTACTAGTCTCACTTTATACTTGTCCATTGTCCCATCTACTTGTACTTTGTTTTGAATATCCATCTACATCCAATGGGTTTCTTCCTTGGTGGAAGATCAAAGTTACCAAGTGTTATTTTTCATTACTAATTGATATTCAGAGTCCATGGCATCTTTCCAAGATTTTGACTATAGGGCTTCCTGGACTATAGAGGGCTCATCAGATTCAATAACTCTACTCATCAAAGCAAAGTTAACTTCTTCTCTTGCTTTACTATGAGTCCATGGTCCAGGGTGGATGTATCCGGTGGAGCATCCATTCTTGCATCTCGTAACATGCTAGTACACCACTTGGGCATACGTTGAACTATTCCCATGGGTCATGGTTCTATCAGATCATCACCATCATCCCCATCATCACTTTCATCATCTGTGGGAACATCAACTTTAGTTTTTACAACTGGTGAAGAATCTACATCAGTGAGTCTAGAGGAGGAGACTTTGCTTCCTTCTTCTCAAAGAACTCAACATCTCTACTGGTGTAGACTTTCCTAGTCTTTGGATCCATCAATATTATACCCAAGAGTTTCTTCACTGTACCCAATGAAGATGAGTTTTGTGACTTCATGTCCAATTTATTTCTATTTTGCTTGGGTATGTGCATACTTGCTTTACACCCAATACTCTAAGGTGTGCAATAGATGGTTTCCATTTTGACCATGCTTCATGTGGTGTTACTCCATCAAGAGCAAATGTGGGCACTCTATTCAAAAAATACATTGTTGTCTTTTTTTTCTTCCTAGAATGTCTTTGTAAGTCTAGATTCATCGATCATGCATCACACCATTTCCATGATAGTATGATTTCTTCTCTCAACAACACCATTTTTTTGCGGTGTGTGTGGAGGAGGCATTTGTCGATGAATCCCGTGAGCTTGTAGGTAGTCTTTGAACTCATCACTGGTGAATTCCCCCTCATCTGAGTGGAGAGTTATGATGTGATGACCAGTTTCATTCTCAACAGCTACTTTGAACTTTTGAAGGTTTCAAAAGCTTCACTTTTCTTGCAAGACAAAAATCCACATTTTCTTGAATAGTCATCAACACAAAGCATGAAGTATTGAAATCCAGAATGACTTGGTTGCATCGGACCACAAAGATCGGTATGAACCAAGTCAAGCTTACCATGAGCTCAAAAAGTACTCTTCTGGAATGAAGCTCTGTGTTGTTTTCCTACTAGGTAGTGAGGACACTTGTCTTGTATCCTTCTGAAGAGATGGTAACCCATGTACCATATTATGTACCTGAAGTGTCTCGAGATACTTGAAACTAACATGACCAAGTCTTTGATGCCACAACTATGTAGAGGTAGAGTTCTTAGCCACAAGTTCCTGATCATCTCTGTGGAAAAAATCAAGCTGGAACATGCATCCCACATTGGAGGCTTTTGCAACTATTTTCGAGCCTCATGATTTGTCTCAAATTAAACACATTTTCTTGTTGAATGACTATCAAAGTCAATTTTTAAGTTGTGATCTAGGAGTTGACTAACTAAAAACAAATTTTTAGTCAACCTAGGGACATATAAGACATCTGATAGTCTATAGTTACGTGAACCAAGGGGTAGAGAAATGTTCCCAATCCCTTGAACTGTATATGAAGAATCATCACCCAACGAAACATGGTTTTTCAAGGTGTGTCCCTCATTGAAGTAAACCAGTCTCTATGGCCAATCATGTGTCAAGTGGCTCCCGAATCAACATACCATACATCACTAGATGACATGGAGGTTCACTTGATCGAGCAAGTGTACAAGTAGTCTTCATTATCTAATGTTCTTCTTGCTCAAATAATATTTCCTTGCTGATGGGGTCTTCTTTTCCAGTTCCCCTTTTTTTCCCTTGATTGTAGTTTGAATGTCCCTTGTGAGATTTTTGGTGTTGAGGTCCAGAGTTTCTTGATGAACCTTTCTTGTAAGTATTATACCAACAATCTTTCAATTCATGTCCTCTTTTACAAATTGGACATTTCTTCTTCTATTGTTTGTCCCCTTGATGTTGATACTTGATTTTGATGTTGGGACTTTTGATAGGAATTAGGTTTTCCTTTTCCTTTTCCTTTCCATTTTTGATGTGAAGAAAGTTCCTTCTCCTCTTCATCATCCTTATTATGCATAGCTTCCTCTTGTTGTAGTAGGTTTACCAACTTTTCAAAACTAACTGTCATATCTGACAAGTTTAGTGTTGTTACAAAAATGTGGTAAGAAGAAGGGAGAGCTCTCGAACAATGGGAATGAGAGCTTCATCTGATGACCACTTCTCCTAGGGCTAGAAGTGAAGCCCTCAACTCTATAACTCTTCTTAAGAAAGCTTCATTTTTCATTTTGCTTGAACTTCAATGTGTGTAACTAACTCTACAAATTCAATATGACATTCTTGTTTTTGGCCTCATATACCATGCTCAACTTATCCCACACTTCTTTTGTTGTTTTGGCATCTCGAATGTGGGGTTGCACATCATCGAACACTCCAAACAAGATGATGAGTTTGGCCTTTCCTTCTGATCTTGCTTTATCAAATTGTCATCATGTGTTGTGTTAGTAGTTGATCTAGTCGAGTACCATTCACAATAATCCATATCTCTTCAAACTCAAGTTGTGTCTTGATTTTTGTCTTCCATGCAACATAGTTGTTTCTCTCTAGTAGTTGTGAATCTAGAAGAAAAATTTGGGGGCATTGGTGCCCATTTTGTAGAAATCACTGACAGGGTTAGGCTCTTATCACTCCAGGTATAAGGTCTCCCAATCTATATACCATCAGTCCGATATACCAAACCTTTCTATATACACGCCCTTCCGATATACCCATGGTACATGGAAGAAGCTCTCCCTTTCTATATACCTGGTGGTACATGAAAGAGGTGTTAACGTACGTGAAAGAATTCAATACGTGGTACCAAGATAGTACTAGAAAGGGGTCTATGTGATTATTGACACCGACTCAAAGAAATATCCTCATACGCACGTGTAACTTCACTATATACTTGGATAATTTCTCATCAGATTTATGTCATGCAATCATTCACAGATGGATGGGATGGCTCATAGTGTGTGCATTGTGACCTTATTACTCCCCATCGATTTAAAGGGTCGATGCCCATGATGATTTGTTGTAGCTATATTAGGTGTTAAGTGTAGTAGTAGTCATGATGACTTTACCCGTAAGTGCTTCCCAGAGGCACTGTATATACCGAATATTGTGAATGAGATCTAGGATCTCGTGAGTGTTTTTTAACCAAATTTTATTATTTTTGAGTACAATATTCTGCCAGTTTCTGAGTAGTTACAAATTTTTGGTTGACTATGGAAACTTGAAAATTAGTACAATATACTAAAGTATACAAATTACATTCAAAAATTTGGAAAAATTGAATGGTAGGAAAAAAAAATTTTTTTTTTTCGGGCCCTGGTGGCCTCTGAGCCCAAAATGACCCTTTATGCCAAAAATTACAAAAAATAGCTGAAAATGCAATTTTTTGGTGTACCCCTTTAGCAAAATGTTGTCTCGAATGAAAAAATAGGCCTATTAGGAGAAAAAAATTTTTTTCCCTAAAATAGGGTTTTTCTCACTAAAATTTTAGAGCCTATTTAGTTGAACTAAGTAGTTTAGTGAGTTTTTATTCACTAAATTTTGCCTCCAAATTTGGTGGTTTTCACCAAATTTTTGCTAAAAACTTCAAATTTTTTTAAAAATGAATTGGGGGGTGGGGTTCGAACCCCAAACCTCCCTTCCCCAAGTCAACACCTTTTCAACTATCCACCTTGGCTCTATAGTTTTTGCTAATAAAATGAAGCAATTTATATTTAATTTTAAATGAAAATCGACTCACCTTTGAAAATGGCATGTGGTAATGACCCACGTGGGTGGCGGTTGTATGCCATGGAGGATCCACATGGACTGTGGAAAATTTTTTTAATGTGGATTAGGGTTTCTCCTTTTAAAAAATGGATCTAAAGCTATTCATTGTTCACTTTTATTTTGTTTTTTTTCCTTTATTTTCTTAAGTTTGATTTTGATTGATTTTTCCACTTATTTGTATTGTATTCTATCCATTTTTTTTTTTGTAGGTTGAATTTTGTTACACTCATTAGATGTGGAGAGGTTTAGTTTGGAGGGACTCCAATACATTTTTGTTCTAATGTTGTAAATGTGTTGGCTTTTTGTAGGAGGAATGCTTTTTTGTTGTTGTAGGTCAGAGGCATGGAACTTACACAGTAGGAGGGGGCTACACTTTGATGTTTGTGTGACTGGTGAGATTTAAGATTTTCATGCACATGGGTGAGGCTAAGACTCCACCCAATTGATCCACAACGATGATGACAAACTTGAAAAATTTAAAACTCTTCAAATTTCAACACGATGAGGTCACATTTGTGAATCGCAAAAGGGTGGTCGTGAGTGTTGAATGAAGAACACTATTTATTTTTTCTCTCCCCTTTTCAATAAACTCGCTTGAGAGCTTGGTTTAGGATGAATTCGAGACCGGGATGTGGCTCAAATGTGTTCCAAATCAATGCAAACTTAGTCAAGCTTTAGTAGAACTCAATGTGTTTGGTCGTTTAAAAAAACTCGGTGATGTAACTTTAATGTCAATACATCAAGAGACTCGATCCTCCAACACTAAATAAAATCCTCAAAATTTAAAGCTTGCTAAAATATAGCAGAGACTAAAATCCTCTAATATTAGAGGTAAAACCCTATTTGGGGAAAAATTTTTTAAAAAAATTCTTCTACAACAAATTTTTCCTAGTGTAGGGGTGCACTAGTGCAAAAATAATGTTGTTCCAAACACCTGGAATGAACAGGAGGTTGTGGGGATGTAGGGATGGGTTGGGAAGTTGTTGGAGGCTAACATAGCTCTCTGGAAAGCAAATTCTTCTCCAATATCCTCTATCTCTTCTCTCTCTCTCTCCTCTCTTCACCTTCTTTGCTTCACAGTCCATATTCTCACTCTAGTACCAAATGTAATCTCAGAAATAGAGGATGGAAGCCTGATAAAATTTATTAATATCAAATCAACCAACTTTACATTTGTATGAGCTGCAATACTTATAGGTATTGTATAACTAAATACACACAAGAAAATAAGTTACACAGGTGCAACAATATCCCTGATTACATAAGCTTCCAAAATATCATACGAGAAGCAATAACCAATTAAATACAAACAAGAATAGTTGCAACAATAATGCAACAAATAAACAATATTAAAATAATGTGGTTATTAAATACATAACCAAGTAAATATCTTAATATAATGCATAATTAACCTAACAATCATATAATTGAGTTGGTATTTCCTTGATATACTATAAATTACTTTTAACTAATTTTTATCAATATAATTAAACCATCTTTGATATTTTACCTTGATAGTCACAATTTTTACTCCAAAATATGATGCTTAGGATCACATATCAATCCCTTAATATTTGTGGCCTTTGATCATCGTATCATCGTAAAGAAGGTTAAATGATGCGAGTGAACTATGCTTCCATACTAAAATGACACTTTCTCATTATAAAATCATTAATTCCACATAATGAATAATATAATGCATCTAAGAATAATTTCAGCAATAAGTCATTACTTCCAAGCCTTATTTCTGTTCCAAAGTTATAACACAATTCTCAACTTAAAGGTTCTTGATATACATAATCGTTATCCCATCCAAGATAATAACTCTTATCTTACAAAGATAAAGTGTAAGGTGCTATACTTTATTCACTACCGATATTTGCAATCAAGTACCAAAAACATTACCCAACAAGGTAAATACATATAACATCAAGCCAATACATGAATAATTTGTAAATGCCAAACCGTTATGCACACATGGAGAGATACGATGTTGTGTGGTTGTGCATGCAAATATGAATAAGTGTGTATATTATTTTTAGGGTACACATGTGTATGTGTAGCTGCATACTCATACGCAATAGGTTTTTATCCTACCATTCCCGTAAACCATTCAACATTTAGCAACCTATCCCTTAATAACACCATCAAAAATCATGGGATGTGACAAGATCGGAAAGTTGATGTTATTCTAATAATTAGCCAAGAGACATGTAATGTTAAAGAGAAAGTAGATCCAAATCCAATAAGAGACATGAGATTGAAGAAGAAGAAAGTGTGGGAGAAACCATGACACATCATCGGTATTTAGAAAATGAAGAAACACCACATGCATTTATAGAGCAACCCCGGGTAGTTCAAGGATCTATTGATTTTCTTTTGGGGAATGTACATAGGTATTGGAATAATAACTAAGGTAAATGTTGAAAGGTTCAAGTATACTTACCTCTGAAATAGTTATATAACTATCACATTCTAGTGAACATGTGATAATGGTTCCCAAAGTTTCTAGTATAAGTTACCAATCTTCTTTAACTCTTGTAGAAGAGGAACTATGGGCACTAAGGCCAAGGAGATAAATGCTTTGAGAAATAATAGGGGCTTTAAAATAATCCTTAGGTACAACTTAAGATTGGGAAATGGAATAAGAGGATGATAGGAAATAATTAGCTTAGATTGAGGTATCAATTGTTGAGGCTATGGTTGGGTCCAAGAAAATTAGGAGAAAACATTCCTCATTGATTTTTCTCCATTTTAGTTACATGTTGATTTTCCTTCAGGAAAAGATCACCCATCTTGAAATGTTCACTCAAACACATTTTTCATAGGCATTCTTAATGCACTTTTCACTAGATTTGGAAGTGTTATAGAGTGTTTATTCTAGTAGCTCATGTTGTGCCAAACGTTATTGGTGAAAAGTTTCATCATCAAAGAGGATATCTTTAAGAGAGATACAAAGATATGGAATTTGAATTTCGAGAGGTAGGATGACCTTTGTAAGCATAGACTAAATGTAAAGGTTTGGAAAGTGGTAGAGCACAAATGTTAAAGGTGAAGATAAGCCCATATAGGCGAAAGGAATGTGCATGTGTCAATCCTTACCGGTCAAATCAACCACTTTCATAAGAATTTTATTGAGAGATTTATGAGAAGATTCAACTTGACCATTTTCTTGTGGGTATAATGGTGAAGGGAAAATGAGTTGAATACAAAATTTGTAACATGTTGGAAAGGTTTGGTGTAGGGTTTATTTTTTAATTCTTTTCCATTCTCATTAATAAGTGTATTTTTGGGATCTAGGAACACCAAAGCGATAAATGATATGGTGTTTAATGAATTTGACTATTTTCTCAACTTTGGTAGAAATGAGAGGGATGGCTTCCACCCATTTAATGTAGTATTAAGTCACTATGATGATCCATATTAGTGATGACATTAATATGAGGAATGAGGGTTGTGGGGGAAACTTAATGACATAATTTAGGGCTAATTTAGTTATCCAATTTTACGCACATGGAAAAATTGGAAAACAGGGCCTTATTGCTATCAAATCACGACATTGGTCCCGTGGACCCACTTCTGGTCATCAGTGTGAGATCACTCATTTTTTCCAAGAATGCGAGCCATCGAGGAGTTCGATAAGCTTATCTCGCTCACTTGGTCAGAGCTAAAACAGTGTCAAATCGGGAATAAAGAGACAAGTTATCGAGAGGAGTTCGTGCCTTGTCCTAACTCGGTCATAACTCGAGACCACAAGCCTTAGACGAGTTCATGAGTAGAAAATGTAAGTTCGAGAACTCGATTTTGGCTTGTCATAAAAGAGTCTCGATAGGAGCGGAGGATGTTTTGATGGTTGGCTCATTGAGGTAGATAAATGATGAGTTCGACCTACTTTAATTCAACATGGAGAGATTGATGCTTCCTTGTTGGAATATGAATTCAATTTTAATGACTCGACGAGACAATAAATGCGCCTCAAGATTTGGTCGAGCTTCTTCCATGGAAGAGAATTTCCAAAATGAAAAGGTGAGACAACTCAACTAAAAATTTATCTCGTTCTTCTACTACAGTGGCAAGATTTTACAACAACTGATCACGACTGTGGTCGCATGCAACTAGAACATCAGGACCAACACCAATGGTTCCTTGGGATCACCCTGTGGTAGCTGTCGCAATTAACTCTCTCTAGAGGCGATTGATTTTCTGAGATAAAGTTTACTTCTCTACCAGTAGCTGCGTATAGCCAATTATTATAGTGTCATGGCAAGAGAATGATATTTCCGTGCATGGGAAATATTTCACTTGATTTCCAAGTGGATTTTTATGAATGGCAGGCCAAGCTGAAAATCCCGCGCGCTGGTGGGAATTGTGGAGATAAGGAATGAACTTGCCAAGTTTGTGTGGCGAAGCTGAGGCCGGGGCCCGTGGATTAATGTGTCCAAGCCATTACGTGGGGATTTGGAGCTAGTATGCCGAGCGTGGAAATATTACGATGGCAGTCCAAGCTGTTAATCCCACGCTAAGGAATGAATAGTGGAAATTTGGGAAAGCACCGCCAAGTGGAAATTTTGGGTTGGTAAACCATGCTTTTTCACTCCATGCGTGGGAGAAGTTTGAGTCTACTTTTGCCAAAAAATGGGATAAATCCGATCAAACTGCCAAGTGTGGAGATTTTACGATGGCTATCCAACATGATACTTCCGCACGGGCCGTGTAAACAGGATCGGAGCACGTTGTGCGAGTCACAAGGAGAGTTAAAGTGGCAGTTGCAAATTGGGTAGCGAGTAATCCTCCAAGCGATAAGTGAGGATGATGGTGAGATGGTTGAAGATTGGTGGACGTTGAAAAAGTATCTAGTTTCAGGCTCACAAGAAAGAAATGCCTTCTCATGGAATACTATAATTACAGACGGATCTACAAGACACGTGGTTTCCTAACGAAGCAACAAATAGATGTCCGACTCCGATCGATTCACCTTTGCCAAAGATACTTCTCCCAACTCCTATTCGTGGATCTGAGCATTCGGTGGTCGCGAGAAACTCCCACGCACAGCAGCGAGGCATGTTGCAAAGACAATGAGAGGCCTTTCTTTTGAGTGCTTTCAAAGAAGCAGTGTTGTCCAACCGGCTTATCCTTATTCCAACTCGGATCTATTCCAGCCATTCTTTAGTAGAAACAAATATTCACCTGCTAAGTGTGTACGATGGATTGGAGTCACGCTGTTCAAGGCTTCATAAAATTTCCTGAATCAGGAGATGAAGGTTTATTATGGTGCGAGTAATGAAATGATTCATATTGCTCAGCACTTCTTCTCCTAGAAGCGAATTGAATGTGAAGGTCAACTCTGAAATACCTGGTCGGCCGTTTTGTATGCCACATCTTTGTCACTGTAAATGGTCTCTTTGAGAAACTCTATGGGCAGTACGCAATATTTATACCCTTCCATTATGTACGTCCCAATCGCATAAATAAAAGTATTCTTTTACCAAATTCGAGAGAAACTATGTTTTTTTACAATGGACGATTATATCATAGCGCAATTTGAAGCTAATTTTATCTAGCTTTATTTCTATTAGCTTTGATCCATGACTAAGGAAGAATTCATATGGTTGTTACTGTACATTTTTTCCAAGGTCCTCTTGGCTGCCCCAGTTGTTCAATGTATTTTTTTGAAGGGCTTATTTTACGTGTTGCAGATTGTAACATAAAGGATCTTTTTAGTTTCTGAAAAAATGAGTATATTATGTAGCTCACAAGAACCCACCCATTCCATACTAAGATCCCAATTGTGGCATAATTGTTGGTTGGAGCCTAGATTGCAGAGTGCACTGCCAAAATACCAAAGGGCTCTTTGTCCAAGAATCAGTCTTAAGGGTGTCTATCGACATGTTATGGGCATGAACCTGGGTCATCATCATGGCAGCATTAGGTCTTTATTGGTAATGGCATTTTCTCATCATTTGGAAGGTACAAATTGTGCTTATTATGGCAAAGCCAAAACATTCTTACTACAAGTGTTATATGATAAGGAAGAACAGTGAGCATTGTGGTAAAACCATTCTTTTTAGAAATATTGGGTTAAGCTCGGTATTCAAGTGAGTTTGAGCCCAGGAAAGGTAAGATCGTTTGTTGGATGAAGAACTCGGTGACTTCGCAAGGAGCTCGTGGTGATGTTTCATGAAGTTTGAACGTGGAATGCATAAATGGCCTCGAGTTAATAGAGGAAAATGATAAGAATCAAGTTTGATAGCTCACCATTTGAAGGACTCAATGCAAAAGAGCCCGATTACCAAGGCAAGGAAAGAGTTAGCGCGGGGTCAAAAATCGAGTGCAACACCGAGTTAGAGGATTCGAAGCTCATCGAGTTTGGCTATGTGCAGATTCTACCCACATGGACCCCCCTCCTCTTCAAGTCAAACAGGTCAACGGGGGGGTCCTGATATTATGTTAATTAAATTAATATTTTTATTTAAATATTTTAATAATAATATTTATTATTATTATTTAAATATTTTATTTAAATATTCTTTTAATTAATTGAGAAGACTAGGTCATCAGGCAATTAATGACCCATGATGGAACCTTCTCAGGTGGTTCAACTAACTGTAATAAATACATCATGGGCCTTCAATTTAGGAATGTAATTATGACATTTCCTCTTCTTTCTCACATATTCTTCTATAAATGTAAGTTGGAAGCTCATTTCAAAGGGTTCCAATAGTTCAGACAAGTTGGATAGTTAGATATCTCAAGTGAGTGTATACTTTTCAAGAATCCTCTCTCTTCTGCAAGTTGTTCTTGTGTGTTGAGAGAACTTTCAAGCCTCCTCTTCAAGACTGTAATGGCAACTATTGCCTCTTCTGAATGTATGATGCATTGTGCATGTTATTGAAGCAATAAAAGTGTGTGTTTTGTGACTAATCTTGGTCCTTTCATCCTTCTATGCTTCTTTGTGCCTTTCTCATACTTGCAGGTACACTGTGCAAGTTTAAGTTCTATTACAGGTTCTTGGAGTTCTGTGCTTATCGAGTGGTGAAGTATTGCATGCAGTTGAGTTGTGGTGTCTGTTCACCCTTCTTGAGTTCATCCTTCTTCACTAGGAAACTGGTATATTTCTTGGTCTGATAAAGTTTAACAAAGGGAATGTGTGTCTCTTAGTTTGTGGTATCCTGTACCCTCTCTAAGTCGCAGTAGAGTGAAGTTGACTCATGGTTCACACACCCTCTTCAAATTAACCCTTCCGAATCTAAAGACACCCTTTATTTGGTGCATCACCATCCCTAGTATAGTTTCATTTCTATAAATCTCTTTCCCTAAAACCCCATGAAAATGTTAGCGTAGGATTAGATAATCATTTTTGTTACACTAGAGTAGTACATCACTTAGTTTAGGAAGAGGAAGCCGGCCTTCTCCAGAGGTTCACCTCAAGCCCAAGTCCCACAGCTTGAGAGGTTAACCCATGTTTCCCAATCACACCGAACATCCTATTCACATCCCGGCCATTTGGAGGGTGCAACAGATTTAGCGAAAAAGTAGTTTTGGCACGCCTGGGATAGAGAGTTGGTACTTCTCTTCTCACTTACACAAGTCAAAGTACCTGGCAACTCTATATCTCTAGATTCCAAATCTCATTGCAGTAACTTATGCAAAGAATTTAGACAAGAGCTTCTTCAAAGAAAGGAAAGTATCAGCATATCAAACTTTCCTTGTCTCCTCCAAAGAGAAGCAGAAGAGGCATTTCCACATCCCCAGTTGCAGATTTACCTAGTAGGGGTCATTCAACTCCTCCTTACGGAAGATTTCCTCCACCTAGGAACAATCAACCTTTCGTTGCTATGGTGAGGATCCAAGTTTTTCCCCCTTTCAATGCAAGTAGTCCTCTCATGTTGGCTCAACATGACCTGATACCTGTTGCGGCACTCAAAAGTTTACCCTTCTACACGGGGGAAACTCACGTTACTCCAGTGGAGCATATCTTTGATGTAGCTAGCATCTGTGTAGTACATAATATCACCGAAGACAATGTTGCAGTTAGACTTCTTGCTACCTCTTTCAAGGGAAAAGCACTTCAATGGTTTCGCGGGTTAGGTGTTGGCACTATAACCACTTGGGACGAGTTGGGAGAAAAGCTATGTAAACAATTTGAAGACAAAAGTGATCACCTATCACTTTTGGAACAACTTACTACCATAAAGAGAGCTTCCCAAGAATACATGAGTGATTTCAACTTCCGATTCCACAGACTTGGAATAGGATTCCAAAGCACTCATAAAACCTTCTCGCACATAATGCATTCTTGTACTATTTGTGAGCCTTGAATAGTGATGTAGCAGTTATGATCCAGTCCATGGGAGGGACTACACTTCTTGATGCTTACGAATTTTCCATAAGTGCAGAGAATTCTTTGATTCAGGCTGGAAAGATAGCTCCATGACCACCAATGCCCTTTTCTCCAGATCTTACGAATCATCAGCCTATCATTGCTCCTATTCCAATAGACTCCAAGTAACCATATCAATCTCCCCGCCTCTTCAAATGACCTATTTGAAGTCAAGTCACTACTGTAAAATTTTGGAAATGAGCTCGTTGCACTCAAAAGGCAACAATTTCAATACAATCGTCCGTATCAGCCACAAAATCAGCAGTATCAAGCTAACCGTTCTCCTTTTCAAGGGAACAATCAGCCTCGAAATCAAACTACAAGTCAAGTTGCAAATGTCAGGCCCTTGAACTTTCAGAACCCTCTTGCAGCTAGCTCATCTAGAGCTATAGTACCTGTTCAAAATAATCTAGTTCAAGACTACGAATGGTGTTATCCTTGCTCTCAACCTCACAATCAAAATCTTTGTCCCAATGGGGTTCTTAGCTAGGCCCTTATGGTTCAAAGTGTATCTGCCCCTTCAGAGTTAACAAACAATTCATCTACGCAAGAAGCAGCAGATCAACCGCAGCACCTCAAGAATCCACGCTAAAACCGGCAAGTAAGATTTTTTTGTGGGTTGAATATAGATTCTTCATCAGTGGCAACAAACACTCATTCCAAGAAAAGAGAAATGGAGCCTCAACCTCCTGAAGCTGATCTAGCATCCACTTCTCAACCTAGGTTTCAAATGGCAGTTGATAAAAATGCGGGAAAGAAATCACTAGAAACACCAGCTAGCCACACCGCAGGGAAAGATGGTTCTCCAGGCATCACGGTACCCAACAAACATTTTCCAAAGGAGGACCCCAATGCCCAAAAAAGTGTCATCAAAGTTGGAGCAATTCCCTTCAGCATAGTAGAACAAATGAAGAAAACCAATCTGAGCATTACCATGTGGGACGCACTCTCGATCCCTTCCCAAAGAAACTTGCATGAAGTTCTCAACAGCTTTTAGTACAACCAGCAGATCACCAAGCCATGGAGTGACAAATGCTACAAATTTGTGTCAACCGAAAGGGAAAATCATTCCTACGAAAGAAAAAAACCACCGCCATTCTACATTTCCCGATCATTGGTGACCACCGTACATAATTGCATGATCGATTATGGTGCGTAAGCTGCTACTCACATGCCGAAACAAATTCGCAGATGTACTAGGCATACAATATGCGCGATTACAAGAGGGGTTGTTCATCTCGATGGCACAATCTATTAAGACTCATTGGTTATCAAAAGACTTCAACTTACCATTCATACATGCCCAAGTTTTTCATTCACCCAAGACATATCGGTCATTGATTTCCCTCCCCTCTTTGCCATCTCGCCTATCGCGGGATTTCACTACCAAGATGGGCGGTTACCTATCACCGATTGGTGCATATGATTCTTAGGACTCGATGTGGAACCAAAGTAACTATAAGGGCAGAACTAATCTTCCATAATCATGTAGAACCCTACACTGCTAGTCCCATAAATGGAAATTACACCATCGGCGATCCCGAAGAGGAAGATGCCGATCATGAACCAACCACCCTTGTTGAAGAAGTTCCTGATACTTTGCTGGATGAAGTAAGTAGAGATCATTAGTACGATCCCTACGCTAATGTATTGCGTAAGAAGAAGTCGGTTTGCTGGTCTTGGAAGAAACAGGATTAGGTACTTACTGTATCCATGAAGAAGATACGATCATACCACAACTTGTCAAAACACCAAGTGATTCTAAAGGATTGTGGCAATTGTTCTTCGATGGCTCAAGAAGTAAGAATGGATCCAAAGTGCTTGGTGTTATGTTAATTTCTCTAGGGAGATAAGTACTTCTCATCTTTCCTATTGTAGTTCAATTGAACTAACAATGTTGCTTGAATACAAGGCTCTTGTGCGAAGGAATTCAACTAGCCCAAAGGAAGGGAATCGAGGCCCTGGCTATTTTTAGAGATAGTGAGTTAGTTTTTCATCAAGTTTTGTCACGTAGTGCATCCAAAAATGATCTTTTAAGATCATATAAGAATCGAGTCTGGGACCTGATTGAAGATTTTGAAGCTTTTGGAATCCATGCAATCCCTAGAAATCAAAATCAAGATGCAGATAGGCTTGCTACAATTGGTTCACAATACAACATACCAGTTGATATCATGAAAGAAGGGCAGAAATTTTTAAAATGGTGGTTCGACCAAAGAATCCCGATAATGTGAGTAGTTGGCAAGTGTTTGATAGTGACAAACAAATTGTCCTCTTCCTACAAGAAGAGGCGGAGTTTGCTACAAAGAATCAAGATAAGTTGCAGGAGTCATATGGTGAGAAAATTATCCAATTGAAAAGCAACAAGTTACCAAAAGGTTTAGTCACTTTGGAATCCATTTTCAATTCAGATGACCAAGCCACAAGACAAAGCCCTAACATGGTGGTCAGAGAAGAATATTTTGAGGAAGTTGAAGTATCAAATGAAAAATTTCTTAAGATCGGAAAAGTGTGTACTTCTAAAGAGAAATAAGCTTTCATAAAACTTTGTCAAGAGTATCATGACATCTTTGCATGGAGATATAAAGATCTTTGTGGTTTTGATCCAGGTCTAGCACAACATATCATCGAACTGGATCCTAATGCTAAGCCGATTAAATCAAACAGAGACCAATTAAACCCCAAAATTGAGCCACTAATGAGAAAGGAGCTAACCAAACTCATCGAGGCCTGTATAATTTTTCCCATCAAGCATTCCTCATGGGTAGCCAATCTGGTGCCCATAAGGAAGAAGAACAGAGAGATTCGGTTATGCGTAGATTTCAGGGATTTGAATCGTGCATCATTAAAAGACCATTATCCTCTTCCATCAATGGAGCAGATCCTTCAAATGGTGGCGGAGCTCAAATATTTTCTTTGCTCGATGGATATTCAGTTACAATCAAATCCTAGTCCAAGAATCGACCAATTCAAAATGGCTTTCACTACTAAGTGGGGCATGTATGCCTATAATAAAATGCCATTCGGATTGTCCAATGTTGGGGCTACTTTCCAAAGAGCCATGGACATGGCATTTAAGGGACTAATCAATGATATTATTTTAGTTTACCTTGATGATATAATTGTATACTCTAAGTATGTAGAAGATCACATCACGCATCTAAGGAAATTTTCCAAAGATGTAGGGAATTTGGGGTTTCACTTAACCCCAAGAAATGTATTTTTGCAATGCACGAGGGAAAATTGTTGGGGCATGTGGTTTCAGCGAAGGATTATCAATCAATCTAGCAAGGATTCATTCAATTATGTCCTTATCTCTCCCAAGTCACAAGAAGGGCCTCCAGATTTTTTTAGGAACCATAAATTTCGTGCGGAGATTCATCCCTCAATTTGTAACATTGGCTAAACCATTGACAGCCATGCTAAAGAAAAACATTCCATTCTCATGGACAAAGGAAGGATGAGAAAGCTTTGAAGCCATCAAAACAGCCATTTCTCAAGCTCCCACGCTGGTGAACCCTAGGTTTGACAAAGATTTTATCCTTTATGCTTTTGCAGGTCAAGAGAGCATTTCAAGGATCCTCACCCAACAAAACAACAACCTGATGGAGCAACCAATTGCTTTCTTCACTCAATCCCTCAAAGACTACGAGTTCAAATACTCATTCATTGAAAATCAAGTTTTCTTTGCGTTATTCGAGCTTTGAATAAATTCAAGCACATGTTTTCCAACAATAAGATTCATCTCGATGGTGTCTCATCCAGTGTCAAGGAGTTTTTTTTGAACAAAGAAATTAACAAAAAGCATCTTTGGATGGATCACGAAGGTAATGGAGTATGATGTGCACATCAAAGTCACTAAACTTGTTAGAGGTAAGGGTTTATGTCAGCAACTTGCAATAGACATGGAATCAAAAAGTAATGAGGACATGACACTCCTAAATACTGATGAGAATGTTGATCAAGCTAACTGGTTATCCAAAATGAAGAGTTTCCTCTTCTCGAAGCATACCGGAAAACATGGATAAAAACCAAAGATGAACTTTCCATCTTCAATCTATCCCATATGTTTTGGTAGATAGCGTTCTCTTTCAAAAAGATTTGAACGACGTCCTCCTTCGGTGCATAGGACCAGAACAGGTCAGTAAGATACTAGAAGAGTTTCATAATGGCCTATCTGGAGGAGAGATTATTCGCACTCGAACAATAGCTACCAAGATCATGCGAGCTGGCTACTATTGGCTAGATTTATTCAAGGATTCCCATCTTTGGGTAAGGAAATGTAAGGAATGTTCCTTTTTCACAGGTAAGCAGAAGCTGGCAGCTCTTCCATTGCATCCAATTCAAGTGGATCAACCCTTTGTTCAATGGGGGTTGGACTTCATCGAAATGATTAATCCTCCATCCAGTGATGGACATAAGTGGGTCCTTACCGCAATAGACTATTTTACTCGATGGACAGAGGTGGTAGCATTAAAAGAGAGAAATGAAAAGGCAGCTTCTAGATTTTTTAGAGGGTATAATGATGAGATTCGGTGTTAGTTCCGCTTATCATTTTCAGATAATGCAATGCGGCTTTTCTTGGTATGAAATTGAGTGAATGGGCTGTTAAAAATGGGGTATACCTCAAAACTTCATCCAATTACTATCCTCAAGGAAACGGATTGGCTGAGTCTAGCAACAAAAACCTCATAAGGATTATTAAGCGCACAATGGAGACTAACAAGAGGACTTGGCATACATAGCTTAAGACTGCCTTATGGGCAGATCGGATCACACCTAAAAGGGCCATCAAAAATTCTCCTTTCATTCTTGTATATGGAAGAGAGGCAAAACTCCCACTCTCATTGGAGTTACCTTCTTTGGAGTTAGCTCATCAACTTGAAGTTATAGAGAGTGATCCTCTGACAGTAAGGTTTGCTGAACTCATGGAGTTAGAGGAAGTACGAGACAAGGCTATGAAAACTTTGGAGCAGCATCAGGCTCAAGTTAAGAAATATTTTGATAAGAAGGCATCCAACAGGTGTTTTCAAGAGGGAGATTTAGTTCTCAAATGGGATGAAGACAGGGCCAAACCAGGTAGGCATGCCAAGTTTGACACTCTCTGGAGTGGGCCATACATCATCACAAGTTGCAAAGAGGCAAATTCATTTCATCTATCTAGGCTCAATGGAGAAGAACTACCCATTCACGTGAATGGGATACATCTCAAAGCTTGTTTTTGAGAAGCGCCCCCCCCTGTACGCTTAAATTAGGTGTTTTCCTCCAAGTGCTTATGCACATTTTTGTGTGTTGTTTCCTGTTTTGTGTTGTTTTTTTTCACACATTGTTTCATTATTGGAAGGTGTCAAGGAGAAGAAAGGTTCAAGGTTTCCATAAAAGTTCAAAATCTACTTCATTCAAATTTTTGCAGTGTTCCATGGATGTCAAGCATTCAATAGATTCAGTATACTTCATTCTTAGCATTCTAGGGAGGTCCAGGATATCAACAATGCTCAAGGGGATTTCGGGATGTGTCAAAGAAAATCATACTACTTTCAGGATTCCACATAGACTCCATGCCCAATGGATGACTTAAGGCTACTGGAATCATGCTTAGCAAGAAATCATCCCCGAGGTCACCAAAAATGTTATCCAATTTTACACACATGGAAAAATTGGAAAACAGGCCTTATTACTATCAAATCATGACATTGGTCCTAGGGACCCACTTCTGGTCATCAGGTGAGATCGCTCATTTTTTCCAAGAATGCGAGCCATCGAGGAGTTCGATAAGCTTATCTCACTCAGTCGAGCTAAAACAGTGTCAAATCGGGAATAAAGAGACGAGTCATCAGAGGAGTTCGTGCCTTGTCCTAACTCGGTCATAACTCAGATCACAAGCCTTAGACGAGTTCATGAGTAGGAAATGTAAGTTCAGTAACCGAGTTTGGCTTGTCATAAAAGAGTCTCGATAGGAGTGGAGGATGTTTCGATGGTTGGCTCATTGAGGCAGAGAAATGATGAGTTCGACCCGGTTTAATTCAACATGGAGAGATTGATGCTTCCTTGTTGGAATATGAATTCAATTTTAATGACTCGATTTTGAGATAATAAATTGCCTCAAGATTTAGTCGAGCTTCTTCCATGGAAGAGAATTTCCAAAATGAAAAGGTGAGACAACTCAACTAAAACTTTATCTCATTCTTCTACTACAGCAGCAAGATTTTACAACAACTGATCACGACTGTGGTCGCATGCAACTAGAACATCAGGACCAACACCAACGGTTCCTTGGGATCGCCCATGGCACCTGTGCCGAATTAACTCTCTCTGGAGGTGATTGATTTTCTGAGATAAAGTTTACTTCTCTACCCTGTAGCTGCTGCGTATAGCCAATTATTATAGTGTCATGGCAAGAGAACGATATTTCCGCACATGGGAAATATTTCACTTGATTTCCAAGTGGATTTTTATGAATGGCAGGCCAAGCTGAAAATCCCGCACGCTGGTGGGAATTGTGGAGATAAGGAATGAACTTGCCAAGTTTGCGTGGTGAAGCTGAGGCCGGGGCCCATGGATTAATGTGTCCAAGCCGTTACGTGGGGATTTGGAGCTAGTATGCCGAGCGTGGAAATATTACGATGACGGCAGCTAGCCTGTCGTTAATCCCACGCTAAGGAATGAATAGTGGAAATTTGGGAAAGCACCGCCAAGTGGAAATTTTGGGTTGGTAAACCATGCTGTTCACTCCGCGTGGGAGAAGTTTGAGTCTACTGCCAAAAAATGGGAGAAATCTGATCAAACTGCCAAGCGTGGAGATTTTACGATGGCTATCCAACATGATACTTCCGCACGGGCCGTGTAAACAGGATCGAGCACGTTGTGCGAGTCACAAGGAGAGTTAAAGTGGCAGTTGCAAATTGGGCGGTGAGTAATCCTCCAAGCGATAAGGGAGGATGATGGCGAGATGGTTGAAGATGGGTCGACGTTGAAAAAGTATCTAGTTTCAGGCTCACAAGAAAGAAACACCTTCTCATGGAATACTGTAATTACAGCTTACAGAAGACACAAGTTTCCTCACGAAGAAACAAACAAATGCAGATGTCCGACTGATCGATTCGCCCTTGCCAAGATACTTCTCCCAACTCCCATTCGGGATCTGAGCATTCGGTAGTCGCGAGAAACTCCCACGCATGCAGATACAATGAGCATGTTGCAAAGACAAGAGAGGCCTTTCTTTTGAGCGCTTTCAGCAAGCAGGTTGTCCAACTGGCTTATCCTTATTCTGAACTCGGATCTATGGCAGCTGCAGGAAACAAATATTCACTACCGTGTACGATGGATTGGAGTCACGCTGTTCAAGGCTTCATAAAATTTCCCTGAATCAGGAGATGAAGGTTTATTACGGTGCAGAATGAAATGATTCATATTGCTCAGCACTTCTTCTCCTAGAAGCGAATTGAATGTGAAGGTCAACTCTGAAAATACCTGGTCAGCCGTTTTGTATGCCACATCTTTGTCACTTGTAAATGGTCTCTTTGAGAAACTCTGTGGGCAGTAGGCAATATTTATACCCTTCCATTATGTACGTCCAATCAGACAATAAAAGTATTCTTTTACCAGATTCAGAGAAACTATGTTTTTTTTTACAATGGACGATTATACTGCAGTTTCAAGCTAATTTTATCTAGCTTTATTTCTATTAGCTTTGATCCACGACTAAGGAAGAATTCATATGGTTGTTACCTATACATTTTTCCAAGGTCCTCTTGGCTGCCCCAGTTGTTCAATGTATTTTTTGAAGGGCTTATTTTATGTGTTGCAGATTGTAACATAAAGGATCTTTTTAGTTTCGGAAAAATGAGTATATTGTGTAGCTCACAGCTACCCATTCCATACTAAGATCCCAATAGTGGCATAATTGTTGGTTGGAGCCTAGATTGCAGAGTGCACTGCCAAAATACCGAAGGTCTCTTTGTCCAAGAATCAGTCTTAAGGGTGTCTATCGACATGTTATGGGCATGAACCTGGGTCATCATCATGGCAGCATTAGGTCTTTATTGGTAATGGCATTTTCTCATCGTTTGGAAGGTACAAATTGTGCTTATTATGGAAAATCCAAAACATTCTTACTACAAGTGTTATATGATAAGGAAGAACCGTGAGCATTGTGGTAAAACCATTCTTTTTAGAAATATTGGGTTAAGCTCGGTATTCAAGTGAGTTTGAGCCCAGGAAAGGTAAGATCGTTTGCTGGATGAAGAACTCGGTGACTTCGCAAGGAGCTTGTGGTGATGTTTCATGAAGTTTGAACGTGGAATGCATAAATGGCCTCGAGTTAATAGAGGAAAATGATAAGAATCGAGTTTGATAGCTCACCATTTGAAGGACTCAATGCAAAAGAGCCCGATTACCAAGGCAAGGAAAGAGTTAGCACGGGGTCAAAAATCGAGTGCAACACCGAGTTAGAGGATTCGAAGCTCATCGAGTTTGGCTATGTGCAGATTCTACCCACATGGACCCCCCTCCTCTTCAAGTCAAACGGGTCAACGGGGGGGTCCTGATATTATGTTAATTAAATTAATATTTTTATTTAAATATTTTAATAATAATATTTATTATTATTATTTAAATATTTTATTTAAATGTTCTTTTAATTAATTGAGAAGACTAGGTCATCAGAAATTAATGACCCATGATGGAACCTTCTCGTGGTTCAACTAACTCATAATAAATACATCATGGGCCTTCAATTTAGGAATGCAATTATGAAATTTCCTCTTCTTTCTCACATATTCTTCTATAAATGTAAGTTGGAAGCTCATTTCAAAGGGTTCCAAATAGTTCGCATAAGTTGACATGTTAGATATCTCAAAGCAGTGTATACTTTTCAAGAATCCTCTCTCTTACGCAAGTTGTTCTTGTGTGTTGAGAGAACTTTCAAGCCTCCTCTTCAAGACTATAATGGCAACTATTGCCTCTTCGAATGTATGATGCATTGTGCTTGTTATCAAAGCAATAAAAGTGTGTGTTTTGTGACTAATCTCAGTCCTTTCATTCCTCTCAGTGCTTTTTGTGCCTTTCTCATACTTGCAGGTACACTTTGTGCAAGTTTAAGTTCTATCGCATGTTCTTGGATTTCGTGCTTATCGAGTGGTGAAGTATTGCATACATTGAGTTGTGGGGTGTCTATTCACCCTTCTTGAGTTCATCCTTCTTCACTAGGAAACTGGTATATTTCTCGGTCCGATAAATTTTAACAAAGGGAACGCGTGTCTCTTAGTTTGTGGTATCATGTACCCTCTCTAAGTTGCAGGTAGAGTGAAGTTGACTCCGGGTGCACACACCCTCTTCAAATTAAACCTTCTGAATCTGAAGACACCCTTGGGTGCATCACCATCCCTAGTATAGTTTCATTCCTGTAAATCTCTTTCCTAAAACCCCATGAAAATGTTAGCGTAGGATTAGATAATCATTTTTGTTACACTAGGAGTAAGTACAACACTTAGTTTAGGAAGAGGAAGCCGGCCTTCTCCTGAGGTTCACCTCGAGCCCAAGTCCCATAGCTGAGAGGTGATCCCATGTGTCCCAATCACACCGAACATCTTATTCACATCCCGGCCATTCGGAGGGTGCAAAGTGATTTGCGACAACAAGTTGATCTCCCAATGAGATCTAAATGCCATTGAGAAAAGGGCCAAAATTTAATGGTGACTTGTAAGCCATGACTAGAGTATGATGAAGGTTAGCATGCTACTGACACTTCACATAAAATTTAACATGGTCAATGCAATCTTGGTTAAGGGTTGACTAGTAGTAATCGATTCAAGGATATGCTTTGCAATAATGAGGCCACTAAAATCTCCCCCAAAAATCCCCTCATGAATTTCTTTGATGGTGTACAATATTTGAACTGGTGAGGCATCGTAGGAGGATAACATCAAAGTTGCATTTGAGAGAATACATCCCATGATGATGTAATGAGAGAAACTTTTTAGGAAGGCTCATCACCCATTGCGAGTGATATCCGGAGGCGGATTAAAAGTGAGAGGTAGTCGATGAACAACTTATACCAAACATCACGTGGGTCAATATCAAGACAACCCACAAAATTAATGCCTCGGGATAATATAGGAAACCAACTCGCAACCATCAGATTACAAATATTTTTGAGTCTAAAGGTGAGACAAGTATTTGAGAAACAAGACAAGTCATGTTATCATCAAATTTTTTAGTGGATCTTAGAGTGGCTTGAATGAGGAAGTGACCAAACGTGGTCAAAAGTAGGTCGACATGATGTTTATACTTCAAACTCATCTTTATGACACTCGGTATGCGAACCATTGAATTGGTTCACAACCAATTGAGATTCACCAAAGATGTTGATGAATTTAACATCTAGGGCAATGGAAGTTTGAAGACCTAACACAAGAAATTCATACTCACTATGTTATTTGTGTAGTTAAAGTCTAGTTTAAATGATAGTGGCATAGGCTCCCCATCAAGAGGAATGATAATGACCCCCACACATCCCCCGTGGTGATATTTAGATCTATCAAATAATAATGTCATTTGATAAACAATGTCATCAAGGGAGTGGGTGGAGATACATTCATCGGAAAATAAAAATTTGAGGATTGATTCCCAAGAAGAAGAGCATCCGCAAGTTGATCCATGATGGTTTATCCTTTAATAGACTTTTGATGAATGAACTCTTACTCCAAGTCTGCAAGAATCATGATCTAACGAGCGTGAATTAGTGTTGATAATATTTGGCATACATGTAATGAAGAGGGTCAAATGGTGTTGGTAATGAAAAATGTTTTGTGATTGAGAAGGTAATTGATAAAGTTTAGTGGCTACAAAGACTAGGGCTAATCAAATCTTTTCAGCATGAGTGTACCAATTTTCATATTTTAGGAGACTACAGATTATGTAATAAGTTGTTTGTTCTCTATTTTTCTCATCATGATGAGTGAGCATGGCACCCAAGGAATGGTTAGTACTAGAAATATAAAGGTAAAAAGGTTGATCAACTTTTTGTGGAATGACGACAAGTGGCTAAATAAGGTTGTTCTTCAATGCTTCAAGGCTTTGTGATAGTCATCATTCCAATGTAAAGAAACATCCTTTTTAAGGAGATGGTGAAATGGTTGGCATCAGTTGAAAGTTGAGAGATGAAGCATCGTGATGGATTGTGATTTTCCTCAAGGTATGAAGTTGTTGAAGTTTAGTAGGTGAAGGTATGTCAAGAATTGTCTTGATCTTAGAAGGATCAATTCGATGCCCCACAAAGATACAATGAAATCAAGGAGCTTACTTAAGAGAACTATGAAAATGCACTTATTTGGTTAAAGGTGAACATAATATTGGATCAAATGGTCAAATATAACTTTAATAATGTACATGTGTTCGGTGCAGACGGTTGGAATTACCATGAAGGTCATCGACATAGTCTTGTAATATATCATACATAATGTCATAGAAGATGTAAGTCATAGTGTGTTGATAAGTAGCACCATCCCTTTTCAAGACAAAGGGCATGATGCGATAAGCGCGTAAGATCCCCAAGGTTATATGAAGGTATTTTTATATTTATCTTCTAGAGTGACTAATATCTGATTATACCCTAAAACCCATCCATAAAAGATAGCATCTCATTTCCGATTATAAGATCAACTAGTTGGTCAATGCTTGGTTGAGGAAATTCTTCTTTTGGATAGGAAAGGTTAATATTATGAAAGTTAGTATAGATACAAATTCCCTAGTTACTTTCATGACAGGAACAATGTTAGAGATCCATTATGGATAGTCAATAGGTAGGATGAAGGAAACATAGAGAAGGCAAGTGAAGTTATTATTTCACAAGAAGAGTAATGTGAGGATGAATTTTACGCAGCTTCTATTTCACCGGTTTATCATTAGGGTTAGTTATGATATTTTGAAGCATAATATTGGGGTCAATACATGTCATATTGTTATAAGACTAAGAAAATGCTTTTCTATGATAGAAAAGAAAATTGATGAAAGGTTCTTGTTTAGCGGAGTCTAAAGACTAGCCTATCTTTAGAATTTGTGGGTTGTATGGAGTATGAATGTTTATTTTTATGGTATACTCATTCAACATGATTTACATGTCAAAGGGTTACGACCTTCGAATTTAAGAATCCTCTGTACCTAAATAGGTCAAAATAGAATCATCATCCTAACATTGAACAACATTTATAGAAGGCATATCATCATCCAAAATTTCAAGATAAAGAAGAGGAAGGGAAGAGGGAACCTCTCCATCATGTTTATAGGTCAAAGGTCCCAAGGAGATGGTGTTCATGAAAAAAAAAAATTAGGCGGAATGGATTTGGGATCCATAGACTCTATGGGAGAAGGCGAGCGTATGATAGGTGAGGAAGGTGGGGAAGGTTTCTCGCCTTCTACTAGGGTGATCCAGCCTTCTTAAGAGGGGATTGCCTAGGAAATCCAAGACCACAATGGTCTTTATGTTTTTAGTGGTACACATTACAATGGTGTGACGACCTTGTTTTTAATGACCAAATCTAAATCCTTTCCAGTGCACAACAAAGAAGAAAAGTGAGTGCAAATTTTTGTTTCATGAGGTAGGTGAATTCTGATGAAAAGTTCTGTTTGAAAGGGATGTTCGATAGAACAATAGGAAGTTTTGAGTCCCGTATAGGTTAGGTTGGTTTTAAGTTGGGAAAGGCCATATGGTATGACCTCTCTTATATGATGGTCGTAACGTGGGTGTTAGTGTAGTTTTCCAAACTCTTGAGGAGTAAGGAATGTGTCAATGCTTTGAGGAGGTAGTATTTTCTCAAAGAAATTCATTGAAAAATACCTACCAAGGGGTCTATATTTGGTACTTGGTTTTGCGGTATAGATGAGCTATATAAATCTCGACAAGGTGGGGCATTAGTAGAGGGTGTAATAGAAAGGTCGGTAGGTGGGCTAGATAAGGAAGGTGAAGCAAAGAGACATGGTATATGTGGTAGATGGATTAACTAGGATTAGGACATAATTTTGATGGTAAATCATATTATAAATTTTGAAATGGGGGTGTCTACCCGAATGGTGTAAGGCTCCCTTCCTATTCAAATTTGAGGAAACAATGAAGGGTGGAAGGTAGACTAGATAGTCCAAGGACATCCTAGAAACATGTTATACTATAAATCTCCTTCAAGAATGTAGAAGAGTACGGGAATAGTTCAGTGGACCCATGTGGATGTGGAGAAAAATGGTGCAGAGGGTAGTGGTCATGGCGTCATTGAAATATTGAAGCATGATGAGGTTTTTAGACATATAATTCATCGGTATGCCTATTTTTTTGTAGGCATGAGAAGAGATGATGTTGATGCTAGTGCCCTATCAATCATAACACATTTTATGAATATCACTAATTTAAGTAGAGATGAAAAGAGTAGGATCGTGATCATCAAGTTGTGAAGGGGAAATATCTGATTTGGGGAAATTAATGGAAGCAATCGATGAGGGAAATGAAAGTGGTAATAGGTGAAGTGTCATTCAAAGGAATCTCGATGGATTACAAGACCTCTATGAGGGCATGAAGATGAGAATCATAAGCTTGAATCAATTCAAATAACGACATCTTCAATGGAGACTTGTGAAGTTATTTTATCATTAAAGGATGTGTAACCCCAAAAGAAGTAGGTGGTACCAGCCAAGGACGGTTATCTCTGGGGAGGTACAAGTGTAATGGTAGGTGAAGTGAGAAGGGTTATCAACTTTTTCCTTTCCTTTGTATTTCACATGTTTTGACCGAGTGGTTACACATACCATGTTAATTTCAAAGATAGGATGAAAAGAGGGTTTTGTGGCGATACATGTGAAGTGAGAATTGAATCCTCCTCTACAGATCATCTTGTTTGAAGAGACCATCATAATTGTAAAGCTAAAGAATAATTTTTTAATAACCTTACAACTCTCAATATCACGCCTAGTGAGTGATGATAAGTGAAAATTTTGTGTTATCAAACCCTATTGGTTTAGGTTTGAGAGGATCATAAGGCTTGATAAGATGTTAGATTATGATCCTATTAAAGGATCACAATGAGAGGTCAAGGTTGTCTTGGGAAAAGGGGTAGGTGATACCATGAGGAAGGTGAGGTGAGAGATCGTGTTGGTGTAACTACCTTTTTGGTAGGTAGTGAAGGTTGGGGTTTAGGTTGTACCTTCTTGGGTAAAGGAAGAGGAAATGTGCCATAGGACAAAGGAGAATTGGGAATGTGTAGGTGTCTCGAGTAAGCCAAGGTGAAAGTGTGGGTGTTGGCAAGAGTGAGGGTAAAGGTAGTGAAGAAGGTATGGGAAGAACGGGAGGTGAAGGAAAGGATATAGGTTGTCACATTTTGGGTTTACCTTGGTAAAGGGGTAGGTTAACCAAGGTTGAAGGATGTGGGCCTAATATCAATGGTAGAGGTAAAGGTGAGTGAGAAGGTATGGGGGATACTTGGGTTGCGTGTCCTAAGAGGTTGAGTTTTTCTTTTAGGTTTCAAGTAGATATTGTGATCGGTGGTTAAGAATTTAAACAAGTTTAGTTTGACAAGGGGATGTGACAGATTTGGTATAGGTAAAACCCTAAGTTGGTAGTATGGTTTTGAGATGATTGAAACTTGAGTAGAGGGGGTTGTGAGGAATAAGGGTTTTATACCACCGGTTCAAGATTAATAACTTTAGTCGTGTTGAATACCTTTGGATATATGGTTGAGGTATCATAGGAGGACATATACATTTGTGTGGGAAATGAGGATTCTAAGTTGTCCTCGTGAGGGTGGTGAAATCGATGTACTCCAAGTGGTAAACCAAATTATAAAAGGTTTTGGAGTAGATGAAGAGGATGATGGATTGGCGTTAAATTCAGTGAAGAGTTCAGAGGCATGTGAGACAGGGAATGTCTTAGCCTCTCCACTCGGAGGGTAAGAGTGAGGTAAGGAGAGCGATGGGATATTTGAAGGCCTTTGGAGAAGTATCACTAATATAAAGAGTAGATATAATTAACTTATTTATGGGTTAAGGAGAAGGAAAAGTGGAAAATGCATCCTCTACAGAAGATAGGATGATAATGTGGGATCCTTTATGGGTAAAGGAACACTTAAGGTGGGTTCCTCCGTGGGTAAAGAAACAGGTGAGGTGGGTTCCTCTATGGGTAAAGGAATAGGTGAGGTGGGTTCCTTTATGGGTAAATGAACAGTGAGGTGGGATCCTCTAGTAAAGGAACAAGTGAGGTGGGATCCTCTATGGGTAGAGGAGTTCATGTAAATATTTCCTCAATAGATGTTATAGGAGGAGATTGGATAGAAGGATCAGACGTTGTATTGAAGACTTGCATGAACCACATGTACATTGGTTTCTTCTTTAGACATCTCACCAACATGAGTTGATGAAGGGGCATGGTTAGGAAATGGTTTTCTAAAAACTTCCAAGTTTGCATTGGTAGGCGCATTAGGGTTGTTAAGGATGAGATCACCATTGTCTAACATTCCTCAGCACAATGTTTTTAAAGTTTTTTAATTTGAGTCACCATATCCTATTACAAAGTGGTAATTACGTAAGTCATTTTTTATACCAAGATGTGGCTTGACAGAGGAAAAGTGATGGCTCTAGCTTTCAAAAACTTTTCCAATACGGAGGAATATGGCTCTCCAATGGGAGTGTAATTCTTTTGTTCGCACCGATATTGAAAATTTTGCACGATGAGAGATTGGAAGGATGATTAGATTTATTAGGCTGGATGAGAAGGGATAGCTTTTAGAAATATCACATTATCAGATCATATTTGATTGGGATGGTTATTGGGTGGTTTGGAATAAGACTCATTTGATTTGAATGCAAGTGTTTTTGTTATGCAGTTTTAGTTTTTCCTTTTCGAGGGTGCAGATCTCAATATTCCTAGCCATGGTAAAAGCCTCACAAATGTATGAAAAATTTGACAAAGAAGAGTTAGGGAAATGTGTCTGGAAAATTCCCTTATAAAAAATCTATGAGCTCAGTTGTCAGGAGAGTGAAGGACATTTGATTGATTATGCATCGCCAATGCGTGAAGAAATCAATGATAGACTCGTCTTCATATTTACAAATAGAATATAAATCTTTCATAGAGACTTTTTTAGAGATGTTTATCGATAAGTGATCGAGAAAGTTTTTCGCCAATTGATGAAATGAAAAGATTGAATGTTTGGGAGAAGCATCAGTACTAATCTAAGGTAGATCCCAATAGGGACATGGGAAAGGTATGAAGGAGAAAGGCATCATCATGGCCTATTAGGTAACAAGTGTGTCTAAATGAATGCAAGTGTTGTTGTGGGTCCTCCTTACTAGTTAAAGTAGTTGAATTAAGGTATATCCCATCGCATATGATATGAATGAATAGGTATATAGGGATGGATGGGTTTGTTACAAATCTCATCATATGTTAAGACATTATAGGACCCATCAATTAAGTCCTCAAGCATCTACATTTTATCCATCATCATTTTAATGATATCCATTGTGGGGTTTGATTGAGGGATTCCCTAAAATGTAAGGGGTTTGATAAGATGAATACATAATAAAAGGCATATCAATATGTGGTGGTACCTATTATGTGAATTGAGACATAGGTACGTAGGAAGTAGTGGACGAAGAGGACATATACCCCGAATATCCAATTGAGGTGTTGGGTTGTGTGAGGTAAGGTGGAAGTTGAGGGGATTTTGGAAATATCCTCATGGAAATGGGTGGAATATTTTGGGAATAGAAATCACCAAACTCTGAAATAGAGTGGAAGAGGTCAACGTAACTTGTGGCTATGTAGGAATGGGTATAGAAGATACTAATGATGATGCAATAGGGACAAGTGGATATGGGTACTGCATATGTCAATGGGAAATAAGATGACAAGTTAGCTGAGGTTACGTGAGAAATAGGTTGTTTTGAAATGGGAGTAGGCAAAACTAGAGTAGTTTGGGTGGCCATATTAGCATTCCTTGATATGGCGGCGAGATGGTAGAAATGGCGGTCATGGAAGTGGGAATTCCATAAAGGGGATGACCCGATGATTTGGAAGAAGTAGAAAGGTAATTTTGCAAGGCCCTATTTTTATGATCAAGTAATCTAGTGAGTTCCTCATCACCTACAGGTGTAAATTCACATGAGAATTAGTATCCATTAGAGATAAAATGGAAGTCACGAAGGGCTAGAAGGAAAAGGTATATAATCGGCATGGAAAGAAAGAGATCGTGCCTATTGGCAAATCAAAATCATACATAAGGGTTGAAAATAGGTACTGGGTTCTACAAATATGACATAAACTCATAAACAATTTTTTAAAGAGTTTGGTATGTAAAAATAGTTTGTTATTTTTGGGAGAAATTCAAAAACATAGATACCGATACCGCCATTGAACCGGTGTCTGCTAGATGAAAAAAACCGATATCGGTTGATAAACCGATGGTCAGTAGAAGGTAACCAATGCCGCTTAATCTAAAAATGAAGAAATTTTAAATTTCTGAGTCAAATTTAGTCTAAAGAAGCCAAGAAATAGGTTGTGTATATAAAATCTAATCTAACACACCCAAAAAACTAGAATTAATTGATTATGATGAACGAGTGTGAACAAGAAAGAAATGTGATGATATATGATCTCACACCTCAAATAACCAAAGACAATAAATAAATTCAAAAATCTAAAAAGAAAAATATAACAAACACATTATCCTAGGAATAAGAGTTTAGTTTTTGATGGCTTAGACTTAGGACTAATTGTGAATATATAGAAAGGAGTGGATACAAGGTACCTAGAAGCCAACTATGGATGGTTTTAGGAATTTTTGGTGGGGATGACCTCAATATACCTTTTGGTATGTGAGGTTTGATATTTGATATGAAAATTTGGCTTAACACCAGGTATGGGCCCACTATCAACAGTGTTTAAATCCTTGATAGCTTCTTCCGGGATTTGGGGAATGTTTAATAAAATGTGTTGTTTGTTTGAGTGATTTGGGAAAGTGTGTGCAAAAGTGGACTATGCTTAATTACCCAATCATCAACCGGTCATAACCTTCGTTATATTTGATTGCTAATTAGACTGTGTGCTAAATGCAAGAATACACAGAGATGCAATGTGACAATTTTAAACCCAAATCAAAAGATTGAGATTCGATGAAATCAATAGTGAATAAGAATAGATTATGAATTTCACTAATGTAAGTAAGAAAGAAAAATAATGATTCTTTTTAATTTTCACAAAATGAAATGTGAATTTTAGAGAAAATAGAAGAAATAATGTTACCAAGGAGGGATTTAGTGAACATTTTTAGAAAGGAAACAATCAGAATTGTAATCCTAAATGAATATAACAAACCCACAAATGATGAGGGTCCCACTAAAGCATGCCAAAATGTTTTTCCAATAAGAACGTATATATAAGAAAAATATTTGAAGTAGAAGGTGGTACGTGAGGAATACTGTAGAATAACGATTTATTACACCAAAACCTTGAGGCGTTAGTAAAATACACACATGAGGATCATAACATCCCACCACGCTTCGTAGAAGTCTCGACTCGGGCTGGGTTTGCACCTACACTCCTATACGTATGATCCCCGCTTCATTGTCATTTAGGCACCCCACGGGCCTCGGCTACATGACGTAACCAACCGAGTGGGATTCAAACATAGGTGGTCACTCTGATACCAAATGTAATGAACCGTTACACCAAAACCTCAAGGCGTTAGTGAAATCCACACATGAGGATCATAACAAATACTTGGAGGTCGTTAAGAGGTTGCTCACGGTTGAAGACCAAGTTGGTCGAGAGCACTCCTATTTTTCTAGGAAGGACTACCTGAAAATCAAATCAAGACCACAAGATAGAATTAAAAATATAGTTTGGTGGATTTCTGGTGGGAGCTAGATCTGGGAAACAGGTGCTTCTAGAAGGTCTTCAATCCACATTTAAAAACAAATTAAATGTTGATAAGAACATGAAATATAGAGTCCTACTAGATTTTTATAATTTATGTATATCACACAAGCATAGTAATTTAAATCTAATCTAAATAGTGGATACAAGATTAAATTTAATGTGGTTGGTGGGTTATTTAGTTCTGAGGTATAACCGAGAGGGTATTAGGGAGGTCCGGGTGAAGGTGTAGGAGGTTTTGAGATGTTTTGGGTGACGAAATAAGCTTTCTTTCAATGTCTAGGGATAAATGCTAGACAAAGAGACCGATGTCGGTTGGGGTAACCAATGTCGGCTTGGGGTAACTAATTTTTGTCACCGGTTTTAGCCGGTTTGTTTTATAACCAATCACGGTAGGGGAAATTGGTGCCAAAGATAAAGAGGGTTGGTTTTGTCTTTCTTTGATTACACAAAGTGTTGGAAGGCTTAGGCAAGCTATTTACATGAAGACTTAGCAAGGGTGAGTGGGGTGGTTGGAGGAACATATTGGTTAAGGTTTGTAGGGTATTGGGTAGATGGGTGACGGATGGTATTCGGGTGAGAAAGGAGCAGTGCAACAGAAGACAATAAGAGATCTAAAACCCAAGCTAAGAAAGTAACAACTTGGTTAAGAAACTTATCCGAGAGTATGGAGATTGGTAGATGGTGGTGGTTAGTGGGTGCTCATAGGAGAAACGAGTCTATATCTAGTACCGTGAAAATGAATCCCGAGTGCTTCCCTATGTGAATGATATAAGGCTATGGAGCAAGAGGTTGGTTTCGATGAAGAACTTTAATGATCTAGTGTTTTTTTATCATCGGATGTTCAATCAAATGTAAGGACATGAATGAATAATCCAAAGCCAAAAAAAGAAGGAACCCTTGGAAATATTTGGATATCCTTATCTAAAGGAACTGATGGTAGTTCCTTGACCATCACCGACCAAGGAATAACCAACATTGGTTAGGGAGAAATAGTCAAATTTACTCAAAATAGCTTGTTTCTTCCCTTTTTGGCGTGGGTCAAGATTTGATTATGGGCTAGGAGTCTTGGTTCATGTTTAAACATGTGGGAAATTGATGGAAGAGGTAATTGATAATTAATATTAGGTTTAGAAGAAGTCTTAGTTAGTTAAGTGAAGTGATGACTCAATGTTAGGAGTGATGACCTAGTCTGAGTTAGTTAAATTCCCTTGGAATGGGTCCAAGGTGAGGTGGGGAGGTGAGGTGGAAGGGTGAGGTGGTGATTAACCTAATATTGATAATTAGATTAATAATTATGTGTGAAAGGGGTCGGATCAAGAGGTATGTTAATCAAAGGGGCTTAGAGGGTTGCATACCCAATTTTGGGTATCTACATCATGTTAAAACCTGTACCTAGACCATGAGACTCACATGATTTTCTCAACACTCTTTCCTCATGCTCTTTATTCCTATACCATTCTCCTCAAGCCACCATGAAACTCAAACCATCATGCTCTATCATCTATGTAGACTAGGCCACCCGATTAGGCTATCTTGACTAAGGAAGTCTTACTATTTCCACTAATGCACACTTATGCACACCACGATGACTATACCATATCATTATATACCTTCTCAAGAATCTAGTAAATCATCATGACATCATATCATATCACCATCATTATTCTACAGTCAATATCTACTCAAGAAGTCATACCTTAATAGGTGATCTCAATCATGACATCATGAACTCATGCCACATCTTGTCTTTCCATGTCATCATCATTAAAAGATTTATTTATGATGGTTAGATGTTAGATCATGGATTATTATTGATCTGATTCAGTTAGTATGCATGATGATTACTAGATACATTTCCTTTATGTGGATGATGATATATTGTTTGACATGGACATATTATAGATGTTGATTTGGACTTGTGACATTTGATATTTTGAGTAGACCTAGTATGGAATAGTATAGATGATGATATAGTTGATTTATGAATTAAAAATGATAATGTTGAATTCTTGATATTGTTGTGATTCATGTGTTTAGATAATTTTGAAATGTTGTTTATATCATTTTGGATGTTCTGATATGGCCACGAGGCCGAAGGAGGTATTTGCATTTTTAGGTTAAAAATCACAACAATGTCGGGGACCTGAGACTAACCATATTAGAATTCTAGGTGAAATCAACAAGGTCACCATGGCAACTATTTTGTGTGTGTGTGTGTGTGTTTTTGTTAGGATTCCCATGGGGGATTTCCATTATATGTGACCATGGGATATGTATTTTATTATGTGTTCCTTTTTAATTATTGTTGTATGTATTTTATTAGTAATGTGTTCCTTCTTGTAATTAATTTAAATGTGATAGATTAATGTGAGAGATCATATAGTTAAACTTTAATTAAATTAAATTGGGATATGGAATGTAATTAATGAAGTTGTTGATTTTAAATATTAATGTTGGAAGAGTGTGTAAGAAATGTGTAAGAAGGTGTAAGAGATATGTAAGAGTTATGTAAGATAGATTTTTGGAGTGTAAACACTTCATCTCCTTAGAATTCGAATTTGTCCTTGGAGGCCAAATTTGGAGGCTTGTGGGACAAGTTAAACTTGTCCCACACCTCTTAAAATGATTCACCAACCATACCTATGGTTTGGAGGTTAAATTTAGGCATTTTTATTGCATTTTGAAGTGACAATTTGTAAGTTTTAATTGCACTTCTCTTACATATTTTTAATTCAGTCCTTTTGGAGTATGGGTCATTTTGGAGTGTGTAAGTCATTTTGTCATTTTATTTATTATGATTTGGTGATTGATGTTGATTTCCTCTTGGGGTTGAGGAAGAATGATGTGGCATCCCACATGGATCCACATCATCCTCTTCTCTTCCTCTCTCTATAAAAGTGAAACTCCTTTGCTTGTTTTGGTTGTTGAAACTTTGTCCATTCCTCTTGGGGGCACATTTTTTTGCTTTTTTTTTGGAGCTTGTTGTGGAGGAAGTTTGGAGTCTTTTGCATGCTTGAACATTGCTGGTTTTGGACTGCACTTTGACATTTGGAAAGCTTGTGATCTTGGAACAAACTCCATTATGGAGAGGTAGGATCTTGAGCTTGTTTTTAAATGTTTTCTTTCTCTTGCATGCATGTTTAAATGGTGAATGTGTTTTGTGTTCTTGGCTGGTTGGGTAGACTGCTTAGGACATGGTGTAGGAGAAGGCTATGGGGATTTCCAATGGGGGCATAAGGGATTGCCAATGGCACTAGTTTTATTGTGGAGGGAGTTTTGGATTGGGATCCACCTTGGAAAAGAAACTGCTTGCATTTCTTACTCTTGGGGGCATAAGGGAGAAACTTTGGGGGCATAAGGAGGGGTTGGGAGATATAAGGTTTATGGGATTTGATATGTTTATTGGTGGTATGATTTAGGTGGATGCCCAATTCCAAATAGGGAGGCATAAGTAGTTCCCCATAGTTCTTTCTCTTGTTGGCTTGCTTGATCAAGCCTATGTTTTGTGTGAATGGTTTCAAATGTAGTTGTGAACTGTTGTCCTTGTTTGGAATGTGTATCTTATTGATTTATGCATGTGAAAATGTTGCTTGTATGTTTGTTGGAAAGCCATTGTTGCCATGAGTTGATTCTCATTCTCTATTTCAATATGGTTGGGGCTCGGGGGCCAATGAGGAAGGATGGCTTCTCCTTTCTCATTGGATGTCTTGGTTGGGTGGAGAGCGTTGCCTTTCCCCCTTCCTTGTTGTGATCAAAGATGAAAAGATGGAGAAACTAGCATGCTGTTGTTTGGAGCAAGAAGATATACAGTTTTGACAGTCCTATTTCTTTGAGCAAATTCATTGTAATCCCTTCCCACTTTGAGTGGATGAGTGTATAAATAATTGTAATGTGAAGTTATTGTATTGTAATGGAAGATTGAAATTGAATTAAATTGAAAATGTAAAGAGATTTATATTTGTTCCTTTGTTTTGGAAAAGAAATGAAAAGAAGTTATGCATTGTATTATGTATCTTTAAACTATTTTGAAACCAAATGAAAAAGGAAAGTTGTAAAATTGTATTTGATGATCAATGAAGGATTGCATTCCTTTCTCAAAAGTGTATTGTGTATTAGATTTGAATTATTATTGAAGTTGAAATTGTTGTTAAAGATTGGAAATTGTTGTTTGGAAAAGAAGCATGCGTATGAAACAAAAGACAATATTTTATTCTCTTGAAAATGGTTTGATATAGAAATAAGACTTGCAAAATTAACTTATTGAATGAATGGTTGATTTTAATTCAATTAAATGTATTTGACTAAGTTTAGGAAATATATGCACATTCAAATGACCAAAATTGATAATACCAATTTAAAAGAAATAGTTCACTGCCATAAACTTCATTCTAGCAATTCACATTTTAATAAAAATGAGCAGTTCAAACTTATACCAAACAATAAGATAAGAAACATTAAAATTCAGACTTAGTAAGTCCTAAGAAACTCAAATTTACCATAACAGTTAAGAAAGAACCTCCAAAACTTAATAAAAATCCAATTTGAATTGCAATTCTCCTTGGTTTTTTTTCTCTATTGTCGAAAAAAATAAAAATTTGAAATCAATTGGACAAATTAATCTTCCTAAAACACTCTAAACCCTCCCTAGACTAATCCTCCATGTCTTTTGACATGTTGAGTGAAGGAGGAGTTCTAATTTAACCAAATTGAGAATTTGAAAAAAATGCCAGTTCACTAATTAAAACCCTACAGATTGTTTTCATTAAATTTACCTCTCAAAATTCATCAATTTCCAAAATTAATGATTCCTTGTGCAAAGAGGGCATCGAGAGATTTCCAAAAAGTCCTCGTTTTCCCAAAACCAAGCTTTCTAGCTCAAGTTATGGCCATTTGAAGTTTTACTTCAATTTGGCATTCAAAAAAATAATAAGATTTAATCTAACTATAGAAAAATTTAAATTTTAACTTTGGAAAAATTTCCCAAAAAGGTCCATGGCCCCCACCATCCCACAACCAATCGGGGCCTACCACGTGGCACCCTAGGAGGGGGACCAATTTTTAAAACTTATCCCTTTGAAAATTTTGCCTTGGGAAAATTTTCCCATTTTACCCCCACCACCCCCCCCCGGCCCATAATCACATGCTGCCACGTGGCACGGTGGATGGTGGACTCTTTTCAAACTTAAACTTATCCTTTAAAATTTTGACTTTGGAAAAATTTTCCTTTTCCCTCCATCCATCCCATGAGCCAATCGAGGGGCACATGTGTCCTCTAGGGCTGAGGCGGAGGCAGAGGCGCATTTTTTAACTTTTTTCCTTTTTTGAAAATTTTGGGAAAAATTCTCATTTTGGCCCCACCGACCCATGACCAATGAGAAAGTGCCACGTGGCACTTTGGGGGTGACGGGGTAGGGAACCCCCTTTTTTTTTTAGTTTTTTTTTGGCCTTGGGAAAATGTTCTAAATTTCTCCCATGGCCCGCTTCTCCACCTTCCCCTCGGACTTTGTTCTTCCATGGGTGCGTGGACCCATGCACCTTTTTCTTCCTTTCCTCCTTCATTGGGCGCAAGGCACTAAATCCACCCACCACTCCACCCTTCCCTTCTCCTTTCCCGCTTGGCACCAGGATTTGACACACATGTGTCCACCAGGGACCCACGGGGGGTGGAAATGCTTTGTGACTTTGAGCCATGCGATGGGAAAATTTCCCTATGCCACCCCACGTGACCCACCAAACCATCCAAAGTGCATTCCCCTCCTCTTGCCACGTGTCCCCTAAGGGAAAATTTTCCCTAGAAACTCCACCCACTCATATCTTGAGTTCTACAAGGAGTTAGGAGGACTTCCTTATATCACCGAAAGTGAGAAAAAATTCCTATCCATTGGGAATGGTTTAGGGAAATTTTGGAAGTGTTAAGTAAGAGAAAAATCTAGTTGAAACTCTGAGCCTGTTAGAGAGCAGGCATGGGGGTAAATTACTCCCTAAACCTAACTAAAACATGTAACCCTAAAATTTGAACCTTGTGAACTTGATATAAGTTAATAAAGGAAACTTGTGTTTTGGTAAATAGGATTTGTTCTAGAACCTGTTAGTGAAAACTGATGTTTGCAACCTGAATGTAGATACTTCTAATAAAAAAAAAAATTATTCCATAATTTTCTAGCTAACCCTAGGTTGTTTCTTAGGTCTCAAGTGGTTGTTTAAATGGCACTACAGTTTGGTATCAGAGTAGTGGTTCAAAGGCTTGGACCCTTGGGCACACTAGAAAACTTGAGACATGAAAACTTAAACCTAGCACACTTAAATCTAGAAAACAACTTAGCAAGAATTTGAATATTTTTAGTAAACATGGAAGTTGTATAACTTAGCAAATGAACTAACTCTCACTTTGGTCTATGCAGAGGCTCAGATGGAGTGGAGGAACCTTCACGAGACTCAGACTCACCACCACCACCACCACCACCAGATCAGGGTGTAGCATCCATTCTACCTCAGATTCTATAGACCCTTCAGGATGTTAATGCCACTCTACGCGGAGGATTAGGTGGAGGACATGCTAGCTAGTCATGATAGAGCTCCTTCTATCGAGGGTCAGGTATCTCCTCGACTCAGTGAGGAGCATAGAGGAGAGAAACTCCCATGTGGAGTCAATCAGAGTAGAGTCACCACCTAGGAGACAGGGTGACAGAGTTCCAGAGCATAGAGAGAGGTCTCGGAGCCCTAGGCTTAGGGATGAGCATGCAGAGAGACCTAGAGGCCGACAGACCACACAACAGGATCACATCAGGAGATCCTGAAGCTTCAGGCCCTCACATTACTCAGTGATATAGGTGGATTTCAGGTAGAGGCCTGGCTAGTGAGCTTGAGTGGTTGCTTCAAGCTTTGTCCTTGTTCTAGCAACACAAAGCTCATGTGTTGCGATCCATCTACTAAGGGATGGAGCAGGAGTATGGTGGAGGACAGAGGAGCAGAAGCTCCATGTAGATTCAGAGATAATGACCTAGGAGCTATTTGAGGAGAGATTCAGGAGTAGATATCTATCATGGAGGTTCATCCAAGAGGATTGATGAGTTCCATGACCTCCGTCAGGATTCTCTATCAGTGGCAGTATGAGAGTAGATTTCTAGATCTACTTCAATATGTAGAGTATATGTAGGATGAGCAGTGTGGATTCACAGGTTCATCCAGGGCCTAAATTTGGATATTGGAGGTGCAGTGTGGATTCACTATCCATAGAATTTAGCAGGCCATTGAGAAGGCCTATATTATGGAGGAGACTCTGGGGTAAAACCCAACAGGCTAGAGACCGAGTCAGGAGCCGCATTCAACAGATGCAGGATGGTAGATCAGAGGTTCAGTACCTCTTCCTCATGGTGGCTAGGGTATATTCATAGTCATCCTTTAGGCCATAGCAAGAATAGTAGTAGCAATAGTCCCATCCACCTTATAGACCTCCACAGAGAGCTGATGCACAGAGAGGTCGAGCATGGGGCCTCCTCCTAGGGGTCCCATCAGGACACAGGGTGGACCTAGAGCTCAGTCAGTAGGAGCTCACTAGCAGAGGCCACAATAGACCACACATCATCGATCATCGGATCCACCCACAGACTTCTAGGGCACCTACTGGAGGTGCTTCTCCTTGGAGAGGATCAGGTGGTTGCTTTGATGTGGAGTAGCTGACATTTTTGAGAGAGATTTCCTCAAACCCTAACAAGGGTAAGGCACAATTTCAGAGCCATAGTTGGTGACATGGGACATAGCCACAGATTTATGCAGTGGTTGAGAACCACCAGGTAGAGCACCAGAGCACATAGTCATTGAGACCACAGTAGCATTGGTGGTATTCCTACCTCTGTATTGTTTGATTCTGGTTCTTCTGATTCTTTCATTACACCATCTTTAGTAGAGTGATGCAGGCTGGTGGTAGTTAGGTAGGGTCTTAGTTGGGATGTCGAGATGGCTTCTGGAGCCAAGATCTCTGTGGACTCCTTAGTTAAGGAGTGTGTTGTGGATTTGGGACCTTTCACCACCACCTCAGATCTCCGTATTCTTCCTTTGGGCTCATATGGAGTCATCTTAGGTATGGATTGGTTATCTACACACAGGGCTAGGATGGATTGTTATCATAAGACTATAGCTTGTGTAGATGATTTAGGAGTTGAGTCGTGATCTCGGGGTCAGGAGACCCATTTCTATTCACACCATTTCTACTATGTAGCTTAAGTGGTGTGTGTGATGGGGTTGTCAGATGTATGTTGTTACAGTCAGTGATAGATCAGAGGATGGGTCTAGTGGACCATCACTAGATGATCATCCCATCTTGAGAGAGTTTTCTGATGTATTTCTAGGGGAGCTACCGGGATGCCACCCCACGTGAGATTGATTTCCATATAGATCTAGTTCCTGGAGCAGAGCCTATCTCACGGGCACCTTATCGGATGACCACCCCGAGCTCTATGAGCTCAAGTTGCAGCTTGAGGGCCTTTTGGAGAAGGGCCTTATCCATCCTAGTGTATCCCCTTGGGGTGCACCGGTGATCTTCATGTGAAGAAGGATGGATCATTGCATGGTTGTGTATTGATTACCACCAGTTGAACAAGGTAACGATCAAGAATCGTTATCCTCTTCCTCATATTGATGACTTGTTTGATCAAATGAAGGGAGCCACGGTGTTCTCTAAGATTGATCTCAAGTCAGGCTACCATCAGTTGAGGATTTTGAGAGGTGGACATTCATAAGACCACCTTCCACATGAGATATGGGCACTATGAGTTCACAATGGTGCCTTTTGGGTTGACGAATGCCCTTGCAGTGTTTATGAGTTTGATGAATGGGGTATTCAGGACCTTTTTAGATCACTTCATGCTCATCTTCCTAGATGACATTTTGATATACTCACATACACGTGAGGAGCATGAGGGGCACCTTCATAGGTTCTTCAGTGTCTTCGTGAGCAGCAAGCTTTACGAGAACTTGGAGAAGTGTGCTTTCTTTCAGTCAGAGGTACAATATTTGGGTCATATTATTTCTAGGGAAGGTATCACAGTCGATCCTTCCAAGATTAGAGCCATTATGGATTGGCCAACACCCACTACATAGTGACCGAGGTGCACAGCTTCATGGGATTAGCAGGATATTACCGGAGATTTGTTCAGACTTCTCTCGATTACACACCCTATCACTTCCCTTCAGAGGAAAGGGAAGAAGTTTGTTTGATGGATAGATGTGAGTAGGCCTTCAGGACACTAAAGGAGTGCCTCACTACAACACCCATTCTTGTAGTGCTGATCCACAGGTGAGTTCTTTGTTTACACAGATGCTTCTTTAGTAGGGCTTGGAGGTGTGTTGATGCAGGATGGTAGGGTTGTAGCTTTTGAGTCTCACAAACTCAAGGATCACGAGCTTAATTATCCTACCCATGATCTTGAGCTTGTGTAGTTTGTGCATGCTTTGGTTAGATGGAGACATTTCCTTCTTGGATGGAGATTCACACTCAGATAGATCATTTGAGTCTTCACCACCTCTTCACGCAGCCCAATCTAAATGCTCATCAACGGCGTTGGATGGAGTTGCTTTGTGAGTATGACATGGAGATAGAGCATGTGAAGGGGAAAGAGAATGTGGTAGTAGAGATCTCTCAATAGATGAGAGACACATGTGGCTATGGCTATGGCCACCTCAGTGAGCACAGATTTGTGGAGTAGGATTCTTCAGCAGCTTCCTCTTGACAACTTCTACATGGCAGTACGAGTAGAGATCGAGTCACAGAGACCCCTTGAGGGAAGTTTGATGGTTTTTCCTTAGAGGTAGATGGTCTTCTCAGGCATAGAGGTAGGATATATGTTCCCAGAGATGGAGGCTTGAGGCAGACATCTTGGTAGAGGCACATCATGCACCCTATTCAGCCCATCCCGGGTGAAGAAGATGCACGCTACCTTGCGATAGTTATACCACTGAGAGGACTTCATCGAGACATGGCTCAGTTTTTGTGTCATGGTGTTTAGAGTGCCAGAGGGTTAAGGCCAGCATCAACATCCAACAGTCTTCTTTATCCTCATGCCATACCGGAATGGAAGTGGGACACCATTTCCATGGATTTCATTATTGGGCTACCTATGTCGAGATATCACCATGACGCCATTATGGTCACGGTTGATAAATTGACAAAAGTGGCTCACTTTTCTCTGGTGAAGACCACTTATATAGCAACTAGAGTAGTGGCATGAGTTTATTTAGATGAGATTGTCAGGTTACATGGGATTCCATGGAAGATCATTTGTGACCGCGATCCTTTGTACACTTCACACTTTTGACTACCATGCAGTATGTCCTCGGGATGAGGATTAACTTCAGCACAACATATCACCCTGAGACAGATGGATAGACCAAGTGAGTGAATCAGATTTTGGAGGATATGCTCAAGATGTATGTGATGGATCAACAGTCTAAGTGGGAGGAGTACTTGTACTTAGTGGAGTTTTCCTACAATAATAGTTTTCAGAGTTCTATAGGCATGGCTCCTTTTCAGGCATTATATGGTAGAGAGTGTAGGACACCCCTTAGCTAGGATAGGTTGGAGGAAGTATCTCTTGGACCAGCTCTTTTGTAGGACATGGAGTAGTAGGTAGTGTTGATCAGGTAGAGATTGCAGGAGGCACAGGATAGGTAGAAGAAGTATGTGGATCAACATAGGATTGATCATAGTTTTGATGTGGGCATGAAGGTGTTCCTTCATGTTAGACCACATAAGAGCCCTATCCATTATGGAAAAGGTTCTAAGTTAGCTCCTAGATTCATTGGTCCTTTTGAGATCTTGGAGCGTATCGCCCTTTGGCCTACCATCTAGCATTGCCACCCAACTTGTCTCATACATGATGTGTTTCATGTTTCTGTCCTTAGGAGGTACATTGCATATCCTTCTCATGTGTTGGACTGGACATCATTGCAGGTGTAGGATCAGGGCAGGTGATGGTGGAGCCCATCCATATCATAGATCACAGGACCCTGGGCCTTCGAGGTAGAGAGATTGATCAGGTATGGGTACAGTGGGACAGATATGATGAGACTACAGCCACTTGGGAGGATGCCACAGTATTACGAGTGTAGTTTCCACATTTGTTCCAGTGACTTCTAGAGGAAGTCAAGAGTCTAAGGGGAGGGGGATGTAGTGCCCACTTCCCTTTGACACTTTTAGATACTGATCCTGATACTGTTGATCATATTATGGACACTATTATGTTTTGTGTTAGTATGATGGTTAGATGTTAGATCATGGATTATTATTGATCTGGATTCAGTTAGTATGCATGATGATTACTAGATACATTTCCTTTATGTGGATGATGATATATTGTTTGACATGGACATATTATAGATGTTGATTTGGACTTGTGACATTTGATATTTTGAGTAGACCTAGTATGGAATAGTATAGATGATGATATAGTTGATTTATGAATTAAAAATGATAATGTTGAATTCTTGATATTGTTGTGATTCATGTGTTTAGATAATTTTGAAATGTTGTTTATATCATTTTGGATGTTCTGATATGGCCACGAGGCCAAAGGAGGTATTTGCATTTTTGTAGGTTAAAAATCACAACAATGTCGGGGGACTGGAGACTAACCATATTAGAATTCTGGGTGAAATCAACAAGGTCACCATGGCAACTATTTTGTGTGTGTGTGTTTGTTAGGGATTCCCATGGGGGGGATTTCCATTATATGTGACCATGGGATATGTATTTTATTATGTGTTTCCTTTTTAATTATTGTTGTATGTATTTTATTAGTAATGTGTTCCTTCTTGTAATTAATTTAAATGTGATAGATTAATGTGAGAGATCATATAGTTAAACTTTAATTAAATTAAATTGGGATATGGAATGTAATTAATGAAGTTGTTGATTTTAAATATTAATGTTGGAAGAGTGTGTAAGAAATGTGTAAGAAGGTGTAAGAGATATGTAAGAGTTATGTAAGATAGATTTTTGGAGTGTAAGACACTTCATCTCCTTAGGAATTCGAATTTGTCCTTGGAGGCCAAATTTGGAGGCTTGTGGGACAAGTTAAACTTGTCCCACACCTCTTAAAATGATTCACCAACCATACCTATGGTTTGGAGGTTAAATTTAGGCATTTTTATTGCATTTTGAAGTGACAATTTGTAAGTTTTAATTGCACTTCCCTTACATATTTTTAATTCAGTCCTTTTGGAGTATGGGTCATTTTGGAGTGTGTAAGTCATTTTGTCATTTTATTTATTGTGATTTGGTGAGTGATGTTGATTTCCTCTTGGGGTTGAGGAAGAATGATGTGGCATCCCACATGGATCCACATCATCCTCTTCTCTTCCCTCTCCTATAAAAGTGAAACTCCTTGCTTGTTTATGGTTGTTGAAACTTTGTTGATTCCTCTTGGGGGCACATTTTTTTTTTGTTTTTTGGAGCTTGTTGTGGAGGAAGTTTGGAGTCTTTTGCATGCTTGAACATTGCTGGTTTTGGACTACACTTTGACATTTGGAAAGCTTGTGATCTTGGAACAAACTCCATTATGGAGAGGTAGGATCTTGAGCTTGTTTTTAAATGTTTTCTTTCTCTTGCATGCATGTTTTAAATGGTGAATGTGTTTTGTGTTCTTGGCTGGTTGGGTAGACTACTTAGGATATGGTGTAGGAGAAGGCTATGGGGATTTCCAATGGGGGCATAAGGGATTGCCAATGGCACCAGTTTTATTGTGGAGGGAGTTTTGGATTGGGATCCACCTTGGAAAAGAAACTTGCATTTCTTACTCTTGGGGGCATAAGGGAGAAAAATTTGGGGGCATAAGGAGGGGTTGGGAGATATAAGGTTTATGGGATTTGATATGTTTATTGGTGGTATGATTTAGGTGGATGCCCAATTCCAAATAGGGAGGCATAAGTAGTTCCCCATAGTTCTTGCTCTTGTTGGCTTGCTTGATCAAGCCTATGTTTTGTGTGAATGGTTTCAAATGCAGTTGTGAACTATTGTTGTCCTTTTTTTGGAATGTGTATCTTATTGATCTGTGCATGTGAAAATGTTGCTTGTATGTTTGTGGAAGCCATTGTTGCCATGAGTTGATTCTCATTCTCTATTTCAATATGGTTGGGGCTCGGGGCCAATGAGGAAGGATGGCTTCTCCTTTCTCATTGGATGTCTTGGTTGGGTGGAGAGTGTTGCCTTTCCCCTTCCTTGTTGTGATCAAAGATGAAAAGATGGAGAAACTAGCATGTTGTTGTTTGGAGCAAGAAGATATACAGTTTGACAGTCCCATTTCTTTTGAGAAAATTCATTGTAATCCTTCCCACTTTGAGTGGATGAGTGTATAAATTTTGTAATGTGAAGTTATTGTATTGTAATGGAAGATTGAAATTGAACTTGAATTGAGAAATGTAAAGAGATTTATATTTGTTCTGTTTTGGAAAAGAAATGAAATGAAGTTACATGCATTGTATTATGTATCTTGTAAACTATTTTAAAAAAATGAAAAAGGAAAAGTTGTAAAATTGTATTTGATGATCAATGAAGATTGCATTCTTTTCAAAAATTATTGTGTATTATATTTGATTTATTATTGAAATTTGAAATTGTTGTTAAAAGATTGGAAATTGTTGTTTGGAAAAGAAGCATGCATATGAAACAAAAGACAATATTTTATTCTCTTGAAGGAGTTGAATTTAGAAATAAGACTTTGCAAAATTACTATTGAATGGTTGATTGAATTCAATTAAATGTATTTGACTAAGTTTAGGAAACATATACACATTCAAATGACCAAAATTGATAATACCAAATTTAAAAGAAATAGCTCACTATCATAAACTTCATTCTGCAATTCACATTTTAATAAAAATGAGCAGTTCAAACTTATACCAAACAATAAGATAAGAAACATTAAAATTCAGACTTAGTAAGTCCTAAGAAACTCAAATTTACCTTAACAGTTAAGAAAGAACTTTCCAAAACTTATAAAAATCCAATTTGGAACTTGCATAGTCATTTTTCTATCTATTGTCGGAAAATACAATTTGAAATCAATTGAAAAAATTAACTTTCCTAAAACACTCTAAACCCTCCCTAGACTAATCCTCCATGTCTTTTTTGACATGTTGAGTGAAGGAGGAGTTCTAATTTAACCAAATTGAGAATTTGAAAACTGCCAGTTCACTAATTAAAACCCTGCAGATTTTTTTCATTAAATTGACCTCTCAAACTTCATCAATTTCCAAAATTGATGATTCTTGTGCAAAGAGGGCATCGAGAGATTTCTGAAAAGTCCTCATTTTCCCAAAACCGAGCTTTCTAGCTCAAGTTATGGCCATTTGAAGTTTTACTTCAATTTGGCATTCAAAAAAATAATAAGATTTAATCTAACTATAGAAAAATTTAAATTTTAACTTTGGAAAAATTTCCCAAAAAGGTCCATGGCCCCCACCATCCCACAACCAATCGGGGCCTACCACGTGGCACCCTAGGAGGGGCGGACCAATTTTTAAACTTATCCCTTTGAAAATTTTGCCTTGGGAAAATTTTCCCATTTTACCCCACCACCCCGCCGGCCCAACCAATCACATGCTGCCACGTGGCACGGTGGAAGGGCGGACTCTTTTCAAACTTAAAACTTATCCTTTTGAAAAATTTTACTTGGGAAAAATTTTCCATTTTCCTCCACCGGCCCACAGCCAATCAGAGGGCGACACGTGTCCTCTAGGGGCTGAGGAGAGGCATGGTTCATTTTAACTTTTTACCCTTTTGAAAATTTTGGGAAAATTTTCCATTTTGGCCCCACGGCCCGCAACCAATGAGAAAGTGCCACGTGGCACTTTGGGGTGGCAGCGGGTAGGGCGGACCCCTTTGTTTCTTTAGTTTTTGGCCCTTGGGAAAATTTCTAAAATTTCTCCCATGGCCCACTTCTCCACCTTCCCCTCGACTTTTTCTTCCATGGGTGCGGACCCACACCTTTTTCTTCCTTTCCTCCTTCATTGGGCAAAGGCAAAATCCACCCGCCACTCCTGCCCTCCTTTCCCTTTCTCCACTGGCACTAGGGACTTGACACGTGTCCACCCGGGACCCACCCGGGGCACAGAATGCTTTGTGACTTTGAGCCATTGTGATGGGAAAATTTCCCTATGCCACCCCGTGACCCACCAAACCATCCAAAGGCGCATTCCCCTCCTCTTGCACGTGTCCCCTAAGGGAAAATTTTCCCTAGAAACTCCACCCACTCATATCTTGAGTTCTACAAGGAGTTAGGAGGACTTCCTTATATCACCGGAAAGGTGAGAAAATTTCCTATCCATTGGGAATGGTTTAGGGAAATTTTGGAAGTGTTAAGTAAGAGAAAAATCTAGTTGAAACTCTGAGCCTGTTAGAGAGCAGGCATGGGGTAAATTACTCCCTGAACCTAACTAAAACATGTAACCCTAAATTTTGAACCTTGTGAACTTGATATAAGTTAATAAAGGAAACTTGTGTTTTGGTAAATAGATCTTGATGCTATACTAATTTATAGTTTTTTCCATGACAACAAGTCAAAAATAATGCAGAAATTTTGGGATGATAAAATTTTTACTCCTTGAGTCAAACTTCTCGCAAATATATGATTCTCTCAAATGAACATCTACGTCTCCTATTCTTTACTATAAGTAGACTTCTCCCTCGAATGAAAACTATAAAAATCTAGCCACATGTTGTACTTAGTCTATCAAAACAAAGAATACTAATTTCTATTTTCTAACAAAAAAATCATCTTGGAGCTTCTGCATCGATAAGCTTCACGAAAACCTCAACGAAACACTTGATTAACTAAAATAGAACTATATGCGGGGAAATAGTAACCCTAGTTAATATAATTAGGAGGACTAAAATTTTGTATAAATGCAGTAAATAATATGAAGTGGATGGAAATAAATATGTTAAGTGTGTGCATGTTTTTTTAACTAAGTTAAGGAAATTAAAACTAACACCTAGTAGTCTTAATTAAAAATTTAAATCAAAATGTAAACACCATCAAGTTAAGAGCTAAGAAAAGTTAAATAACAACATTATCATAAACTTTGAAATGAAATCAAACTAACATGTTAATTATCAAAACTTCTACTCTTTAGACTACCAAAACAACTAAATTGAACATAGGTAGATTCATAGCAATCAAATTTGATTGTTTGATTTCAAGGGATTAGGAATGGAAGCTCATCAAAGCATGGCTACAAGACCACTTTGATTATTTCCATATGACCCAAAGACTTAAGTGGATGAAATGCAAGAATGAGGCTTAGCTCTTCTAATGGTGACATGTTTAAGGGTGACAAAAAGGCTTATAGTGTAGGTATTATATGCTTTTCTTTTGTTTCTCAAGAATTAGGTGTAAGTGTAAACTTAAGAGGAGGGCTCTTTATATATCCCAATATATAAAGGAATCTCTACATCCCTTTGCATGTGGAAAAATAGAGATGTTGAGTTAGTTGTGGATAAGGGGGTTTAGAAAGGGTTGAGTTAACTTTAGGAGAGTTTAGCTTGTCCTTTAATGACTCATGTGGATAAAGGGGTTTATTAATTAATCAAGATGATTAATTAATAGATTTATAAACTTATAAAATATTTTTAGAGGAATATTAGCATGATTTAGACTATAGAAGGGGATTAAATCAATTAAATAATTATTTATTGGTTTAATGAAAGAGGAAGCTAATTAATTAGCTTAGATAAAAGGAAGGATGAATTAACGAAAGGTCATTAATTAGCGTATTTGTTGAATAGAAGACTTAATTAATTACTTATTGTAATTAATTAATTATGATAGAAGAGAAGATGAGAATTATTGACAATATGTTTCAATTTACGGGAAAGGTGATAATTAGCTCAATTTAAGTGTTTAAATTATTCAAAGCTAAATTATAGGTGTATATATTTTCCCCTCATTGGGGTGGTGTAAACGACGCCACTTCAAAGATAGTAGAAGGATAAAATTTTGAAGGGGTAGAAGAAAAATGAGTAGAAGTGAGAGATGCCCTCTTGAGTGTTTATGGGGTGATGAAGGAAGATGATCGATAATCAAAAAGGTGAGAAATGGAGAGGAGAAGGATGACCCAGTGAAGCGAAAGAATAGTGTCGATAGGAGGGTGATGTAGAAGAAATGAACATGGGAAGAAAAAGTGCAAGATTTCATCCAATGTATTGAAACAACTTTATTATCATCATATTGCAAAAATATCTACATCATCGGTCCTTATTAAAATATAATCATATGACAAAAGTAGAATGGCATTAAAATCCATACTATGAACAAATGTCCATTACTGAAAACACCAACTCCATGCAACATACAAAATCCAATGCAATACGAAAGTAAAAGATTCCTAACTCCTTGCAACATACATAATGCATTGCAATATGAGAAAATAAACAAGCTAACCTAAAAGAGAAACATAATTTAATGTTTTTGTTATCAATCTTTGATTCTAACATGTGCAAATTAATGACAACAGCTTAAAAGATGGTGCCCCAAGAAAGGATACATGCAAGGTGAATAACAGAGGAAACTTGGGTCCTATGAAAAGTAGTGCACTATGAAATAGTACCAGAAACTCATTGTGCCCAGTACAAAAATAGTAAGCAAACCAACTTTGTTGATGGAGGTAGATCAAGATGATCTGGGAGTCACACACAAGCTCGTGAGAACCAAAGAGCGTTGTTTTCTAGGATGATTTATATTGTTTTTTATTTTTATAGAAACATATTTGAATGTTTTAGTGATTTTATATAAGTTTTCCGAAGCTATGTATAGGAAGAAAAAGAAGTTTGGATGTTCCCAAAGAATAGATGGGATGTACAAGGGAATAATTTCAAGCATACGAGAAAGTGAAGATGTAAATGCCTCAACGATTTGGTGGGAGTAATCAAAGAAAAAATCTTCACATATAGAAGGGGGATTAATGCCAATATATAAAATAGGTCTAATCATGAGGGAGTAAGGATGCCCCAAAGATAGGTTGGCGAAGAAACACATGATATAAAGGAAAAGGAAACTTGATTTATTAAAGGGGGAAAAAGGTGCATGCAAACATGAAAAAGAGGACATTCAATACACATGGATATTCTAAATGATTTTCAAAGAATAGAGGATGCTATGAAAAGATTTAGAAGGTGGTTAATGAAAAAGTGATTAAGCCAAGGTAAAAATCTTGAGACAAGACATGCGCTACAACAAGAGTTTAAACAAGGTCGAAAAAGTAACACTTGGTAACATACTAATCCTATTTACTCATCGATATCCCATGTGTGTGTGTGGAAATTAATTACCTCTTGAAGGAAAGAGTTAATAGATAGAAAGTGAAGACACTAGGCCAATGTGTAGGAATGATTTAGTTTGAAAGGTGATTTGTGAATGAATTGTGGAAGGAGAGTCGTAGTACATTGCTCCACTACTAGTCGAGTCCATAGCCCCGATGGAGATGAATTTGATTATAATCACAACATTTCTCTACTATCGAGTTAGGCATCCATAAGACCGGTAGAGAGATTATTGGAAATACCCCAAGAGAGAATTACATATTAATTTGTTTTTTGTTTTAGCTTTTGATTTTTGATTGATTGATTGTGATTCTTTTGCTTTCTCGAAAACTTATTTTAGCTATCTTGTTTAACAAGGGGTTAAGAACCACTGATGGCTTCATAGAAGGTGTTGGTCCCATTATTGAGTTTGCATAATGTGCCTTGTTTTTCCATGACCGAATATGCTCACAAACATTTCATTTTTGATTTCATGGTCTGCAGTTCACATTTTCCAACTGAATACCTTTGAAAATGCCCTCATTGTTGTTATTCTACCCCATTTTTAAAAAAAATCTCTAGGTTTCCCCTTTGTTGTGCCCTAACTTCTTCATTTTTTGGGCTGAGCCATTATTCCCTTTGTCAAGTTCATGCAAAAATTAAAATGGATCAAATCTGAGTTTTTAGAAGTTGAAAATCTTGATCCCTGTGCCAAAATTGATGAACAAGCATGATTAAATCAATACAAACCAAGAAGTCCGCTTCCCCTTATGAAAGACTTAAATTTTTGGGGCATCTTTTGTATTTTTCACGCATTCACAAATCATACAAGTGTGCTCTACCCATCAAATTTATCATTGTAAACTCTATGCTGACATGGCAGGCTCTCATTGGTCGGGTGCGGTGGGAAAAAAAAATGTTATAACTTGTCAAATTTTCAATTTTTGGCGAAGGGAAAATTTTGCTCCGTGGCCCCACATTTTCCTAGTGTGCCTACATGGCATGATTTGATTAGTTAGATGGAGCAGCGGGTGGTGGAGGTCACTTAAAAATTTCACCTTCATTTTTTGCACAATTCTCAAGGTCAACTTCCTGCCCGAAGGTCTCAGAATGAATGGCATGATGACACATGGCACAGAGAGGGTCAGGCAGATGGCAAAGGACTTGGGAAAATTTTGATGTCTTTTGGCTCAGGGTGTCAGGTGAAAAATTTGGCCCGCGCACCCATGCCCAATGGGAAGGTGACACGTGGCACGGGAGGATCAAGCGGGTAGCGGTGGAGTTGAAAATGTTTCAAATTTTTGCTCAAAATGCCAAAGGAAAATTCTGACTTGGAGGCCCGCGCCCAATACGAAGTGGACACGTGTCCAAGAAAGTTAACATGGATGGGCAGAATTTATGAAAATTTTGAAGTCTTTAACTTCAAAATGTTAAAGTTACAATTTGTCTGAAGACCCGCACCCAATGGAAGGGCGACATGTGTCTGGGGAGGTCAACCAGAAAGGCGGGGACTTGGAAGAGTTTGAGAAATTTTGGCTTCAGAATGTTAGAGAAACAATTCGGCCCGAAAGCCCGTGCCCAATGGGATGGTGACACGCATCCACGAGAGTCATTATGGAGAGGTGGATAGTTGGAAATTCTTTGAAGTTTTTGGCTTCAAAATGCCAAAGGAAACATTTTGACCTAGAGGCCCGCATCAAATAGCAAAATGACACGTGTGCATGGGGATGAATTGGAGGCACGAGAGGTTTGGAGAAATTTGAAGTTTTTAAACTTCACTTCACAAGGTAAAAAGAAAATTTTGGGGCCAAGCCCCACCACCAATGAAAGAGGGACACGTGTCTGGGAGGTGGCAGGAGATGTGGAGCACGTGGAGAGAAAGCAAAAAAATTCCAAATTTTAGCGAAAAATCTCAAGGTAAAAAATAAACCCACGGAAAATGTGGAGGGTCATCTCCGCATCCAATAGGATAGAGACATGTGGCACATTTCAAAAGGTAAAAAGGAAAGCTCGGGCCCGCATGAAGTTTTGATGCTCGCGGAGGAATGAGGGAAGAATTGGAAGGGTCGGCTTCGCAGTGAATGGGAGACCGCCACGTGGCAGAGGAGATAGCGGGTGTTCGGGCCCATGAGCATTTTGAGAAAATTTTCCTTTCTCAAAAAAGTGGAAAAATGCATCAAATTGGCTGCGGTTTTGGTGAAGGCCCACAAAAGGACACGTGGCACATCCAGGGGCTCACGGGAAAATTTTCAAAATTTTCCCAAGGTCAGAAAAGGTTCAAAACACATTTTTAAGGTTGGAGGCTCGGTCCAATGGTATTTGGACATGTGTCCACTTTATCTAGAAGTCAAAGAAGATATTTTTGTCTCCGCATGATGAATCTCATCAAGACACGTGGAGGGCGGAATTTTAAAAGTTGATTTTAATCAATGGCAGCTATGCATTTTCGTTTTGGGCGCCATTGGGGCTCCAAGATGCTTGGAATCGTCATTTTTGCACCGATTCACATGAAATTTTATATGAATCTGCATCCCTTCAGCCTTCTAAGAATAATGACACCATTCTTTTGAGCTGATTCGGTGCCCTATAGTGTTTTTTGTGAAATATTTTCCTCACATGAAAGGTGAAAAACACGTGAAAGGTGAAAGTAAAAAGGTGAAAAATGATTGAAAATGCATGCTGGCATGGTGGAATGCCAAAAACATGACCCTAGGATGGATAAGGATCTGAGTTCATGTAATATTTTAAAATATTTGTGCATCTCTAGCATTTGGCGAGCTGTTTCACAGTTTTATATCATTTTTCATCAAATGGATAGGGTTTTGTAACAAATTTGATACCTTTGGCATATTATTTTCTTGGTATGCAAGGATCTAAGTTGGCATAGGGTATATGATGTAATGGAAGCATTAAAAAAATTTTGTTAAGAATTTTGAAAAAAAAAGAGAAGAATTTTCACAGGAAAACTGGAAGAAGTCCATTTCCTTTTGGAGAAACTCTGCGTGAGAGCCATTTTTTATTCTAATTTACATCAAATGTTCTTCATGTTGAGTTTGTTTCAGCTATAAAGCCATCAACAAGCTTTGATATTGTCTAAATGACATTCCCTTGCTGATATATTTGATCTAATCCTTGGATTAATTGGTTTTATCTCTTGGCAAAGCTTGCATACACACTATATTTCAAGTATGTTTTCAATCTGTTTTTCATGCATGTTTGCAATCTTGTGTTTGGGATCTTTATTGGTCATGCATGGTCTCATTTCTTGTAGAGGGTTTGAAGGCATCTGCAATCTTCCATTCAGAAGAGTATTCATTTGAGTGAAGATAAATAGATTTAAATTCATCTTACCTTCCTTGTAAATTGAGGGTGTTTGTAAACCTTTGGGTGTACCTTAGGTCATGATCTAGCAAGGGTTCCTAAATGCTTCATTGATATTTTTCTTCAAGCCTTTGTGGCAGGTTATCAAAGTTTGTATGGAATAGTGCAGATTTGGGCATCCATTGTGCACACATCCTGGTTGAAAGAGCACTTCAAATTCATTGAAACATCTCTGTTGTTTAGGTGTTGTAACTCATTTGCAAAGTTTCCCAAAGAAGGTGATGATTTCTAGCTACTCTTGTCCCAAGATCTCTCATCATAATTTCATTTTAAACTAACTCATCCTACCTACAATACCCCTACATTTGCATTGTGTATCTACAAAAGAATTCCATCCTTTCACTAAAATGCACAAAGTTGATCAGGGTTTTATCATGTCTTTAGCAGCTCTAGCTTTGTTTTGAGAACATTTCCATCATTTAGTAGTGACAACTCCTTTGAGTTTGGATAATGGATATTTGATCATGTTTTCACAAAGCCTCCTCCATATTATATGCAAAACACAAGGACATCTCCATCTCCTTACCATATAGGGGCTGCAATACAGGTTCTCTTGCCTTGGTTGATAGGCACAACCTAAAATAGTGAGGGTCAGATCAAAACCCTCTTGAAGGTGCTATCCACTCCCTCAATTCTTGAATGCAAACAAGTAGATAGGTGTGCTTCCCCAGCTATAAATGACATACAAAACATCTATCTATCCTTGAGTGTCTTGTGCAAATTCATGATGTTGTTCAAGTTGTGAAGGAGATTAAATTTGGATACCAATAGAAGGATGTGGAAGTGATTGCGATGAGGACATTGGATAGTGTCAAAAATACGCCCAAAATTCTTCACAAAAATTTTATTAGATGATAATTGTGATAGGATCTCTAAGAGGTCAATTGTTCTTTAATTTACCAAGGTTATGAAAGACCAAGGTCAAATGGATACCATAGAGATAAATGTCACAAAATGTGTGTGAATAGGCTAACCACAATAACATCAAAGGGATGAAAATGGTGGATGAATTGCAGATGAATATGAAATAAATGGAAGAAATAACATCCATGTGTACGCAATACCTGATTGCAATGTTTGACCTTTGTACCTTTGATTTTATTTTTGTAATGTTTTAATGTTTTATGATTTTTTTAACTATTTTATGATTTTTATTTTATTTTTGGAAGTTAGGACCAACAATGTCAATCATGCATGATAGGATCCAACAACGATGTGTTCAACTTCCTTGATAAGAGATACTAAGTGCATTTGTTTATCAAGAGTGATATTATCCCCGATCTCGATGATTGTGGTGAGTTCACACTCAACAAATGATTATGATTTGTTTTGAAACAGGGGTTTTGTATGTAGGAGTTTGAGTTCCCTATCCTTAGGTTTTTACACTTTTCACCATACTTAATGGGTATGTTGGTGTGCATTCTAGAATCGTATTTGATTTTGAATTTTATAATCATTTGATTTTTGGGATTTTTCTTATCTTATCTTGGTAAAAACTTGTCTAGGTTTATTATAAGCTAATGCTTGACTTGTCTAATCCCGGGAAGTGGGAGAAGAACGTGGATGTTTAGAATTGATATGAGAAATGATGATGGGCTTGCCAAAATCATTGGTAGAAGGAGAATGTGATGGAAGAAAAGATACGGTCTAAGGATTGAAGAAGATGAGCTACCGGGAGGTGATCCATAAACAAAAGAAGAAGGGCTACTAGGATGTGGCCCAAGAATAGAAGAAGAAGGGCTACTAGGATGCGACCCATAGATGTAAGATGATGGGATACTAAGATGTGGCCCAAGAATAGAAGATGATGGACTACACAAGGGTGATCCATACATAGAAGACAAGGGGCTAGTTAGGCATGCCCCAAGAATAGCAGATAGTGGCCTACTCAAAAATCTCCCAAAAATAGTAGAGGGAGGGATACTAGAAGGTGACCCACACCTAGACAAAGATGAAGGGCTACTTGGTGTTGACCTCATAAGAGATTGTGATTGAGGAATTATGATAGACAAAGAGTGATTGGGTGATGAGAAGATAGGCCATGGATCAATGCAAGACCTAGGAGTTTCCTCACGTAATGAAGAATGTGAAGATGGAAGAATAAGAGGATGATCAAGTTGCATGATTTGAGGCTCTTCCTCTATTTCTTGATAAAAGGAATCAACCTTTTCCTTACAATATATGGACGCATCGAAGTCTAAAGAGAATCCTTGTTCATAATCTTCTAAAGGAATATCTTCATGTGCCCCTATAAATGACCTATTTTTTCTTCATTCTAAAGAGGTCAATTAGTATAGTTTTGATCAACCACCAGGGGTTGATTGGAAGAAAGATATCCAGTTGGTGTGGAAGAGTTAGAATATGTTTGATGATGAGTGATAGAAGAAGATGACATGAGGGAAAAAGAAGATGTGGAGATAGATGTCTCAGGAGTAGAAGAAGGTTGTGTAGACCTACCTATGTGATGGTATATCATCTATAAACTAGTAGGATTAAGTCCAAAGTATATAGATTGTGATGTATGGGTTGATTTAGACATTTGACTAGAAGGAATTTGAGTCACACGAATCTTCAAAGAAGGAATACTTAGTGGGGGTGATTGATGAAGAAGGTCATGCAAAGAAGGGGAGGACCGTGATTCAAGAATCGCATTGGATGAATAATAACAAGGGTCTTGCAAAGAAAGAGAGGAATGTGATTCAAGAATTGTATTAGATGTTTGATTGGAGGGATTTGGATTCGCACGTATCTTCAAAGGAAGAATATGTCATTGAGGTGACTGATAAAAGGGGTCCTACGAAGAAAGGGAGGACCACAACGTAGGAGTCATATTAAATGTATGATGAAGAGGGTCCTATAAAGATAGGGAGGACCATGACATAGGAGTCACATTAGATGACTTAGGAGTTGAATTAGATGAATCTGAATAGTAGTTTGGATCTGAATAGTAGTTTGGATCTAAATCATCAGAAGAGTTAGAGGAAATATTTGGATTGGAATCCTCAAAAGAAGAGGAAATTTTTGGATTAGAATTAGAAGAAGAGTGGGGGGAACTCAAATAATAATTTGGATCAGAAGCATCCAAATCATACCATCGACTATGAGATGAAGGTGGGGAACAAGTTACCCGAATGGGTTCTCTAGCGCAAAGAACCAAATGAGGTTTGGTCATGATGGGCATCTTTTGATTTGTACACTAAAACTTTGATTCCTTATTTTCGTATGTATAAGGGACCTTGTGATAATCAGTCATTTTTGGCATGTGTTGGGTTCAAAGGTCTAGACCTAAATTGTATGATCAAAATTCTTCAAAGTGAAGAAGGTTTCATGTTGATTTGGGCAACATAACGAAAACCAAATAGACATTTCGTAAAGATGGGGATGCTTGTGTGATTTTCCAAAAAGGGAAGCTAAGAAAAACATACATCGTGATAACATAATTTCAACAATCCAACAAGGTTTGGACAACAAGTTGTGAGTGTAAAGAATCAAAGGCTCGAAAGGATTGTCCTTAGAAATATAAGTCTATAAGGTGAACGATCGCAAGGAACAATCATACAAGCTCAAAACACAACACCACTCAAACTTAAGTGATAAAAATGACCAAATAATAATGAATGATAAAGGATTAATGGATCAAAGTGATTGTCATAAATGGATAAGTCAAAATGATGAATGAGACACAATCACACAAATTTTGTTTGTAAACCAATTAGTCAAATGGAGTACTTCCTAAGTCTGTTTTTGGAAAGGTAGTTGGTGTTGTAAGATAATTAACAAGATGTCCCTACTTATGTCAAGTTCAAAGACATGAACAAGGCATAAGTAATAACAAGAAGTTAATGTGACCTCCTAACAAGGTATACTAGAAGCAAGCCCAAATTCAATTAATACCTATATCCCAAAAAGTGCTAGTTACGATTGTGAGTGACACAACAATGTCACCAAGATATGTTAACCAAACTTTGTGAGAAAGTAAGGTATTGATATCAAGATGATATTGATATAACACACACAAGTGGTAACACATAGCACTTTTCAAAATTGAGGTAGTAATGGAATCAAACTAAAATCTTAGAGTATAACTAAGAATTGTTAAAATGTGTATAGCATAACCTTACAATGCAGATATTTAGGTCAAGTTTACAAGAAACAAGACATAAATACCAAAATTGTAGTGATACAATATAAACAAGGTAACCTTTCCAAGGAAGTTCAAGATGATGAACCAAGCCTAACTATGATGATGATCTTGACTTGGGTATCAAGATCACAAAGGCTACCAATGATATGAATACGTCTCCACACACTTTAGACGTTTAACTTACCCAGCTGCAAACATGGATGGGCGTAAATAGAAAAAAAAGTGGTAGAAACAATCAATTGATAACGCAAAGGTAGTCACTCTTATTTTGATCAACAAAGTGTCAAAAGAAACTGAAGGAAGTAGATAAAAATGGGGTGAAAAATGTTGGCTTTACTTCAGCACAATTTCACCTCGCCTTAAGGAAAGTAAAAACTAAGCAAAGTAATGCTTCCCACGTTTCATGATGAACAATGGCTAATAACTCAAAACTATTTTGAAATACTCAAAACTATTTTGAAATGGTCAAAGTGGGCTCCTAGCCAAAGATATCTTCCTAGGTGGCTCTCTCAACTAGGTGTTACAATTTTTCTTAAGTGAGCTCGATTTACCCAAAAATTCGTAATGACTAATTTGGGAGTATCTCAGCTTTACTTTACCCCCTTCAAGCACAGTGGGCAACTAGTGTGTCTACGTGTACTATCACTAGGGTCACCATACGGACAACCGGTAACGCTAACTCACAAGGAACAACTAGTCAAGTAGGTTGTGTGGAGCACTTCCCATTTTGTCCATAAGGTTCCCTCTTGCGTGGACTACTTTGGGGTTCCTAGGACCACCCCATTTTTAATAGCTTAAGGCTTATTTCAAAGGGGTTATGTCCTATTTTTAAAGAGACAAGACATACCCTTATCCAAACCCTCACAATACAAAGTGTTTTGAATGTGGTGTTCTTTTTATCTTGTTTAATCTTGTTTTGGTTTACTTGAACACCTTTGGCAACCCGTATAAAAACATTAGTAGTTTGATTTTGTTTCGACTCCACCTTTCTTTGACAATTATTTTTGGTCTTACACAATGGATTAGTAATTTTCCATAAAAATACTATAAGACATCATTTCTGATTATCAAGATCGTCCTAAGATGCAAGAGAAGCGCCACACGACATGAATCCAACTATGAAATAAAAATGGAAAACACTTAGTTTAAATGAAATATTTGTTCTTCTTAACAAACTTTGACATTCATTCTTGTAATAACAAGAATTTTTCAAAATAAAAAAGATACATAGAAATCATTTCTGATACCCAAGATCACCTAAAATGTGCGAGGAAAGAGCATACACGACTCTAATCTCATGATTAAACATGTAATATTTATTAACCTTTTAAACAAGTCAAATTAGCATCAAAATGTAAAAACACCCTACAAAAATAGAAGTTAGATTCAAAATAAAACTTGCAAATTGTTAGAACATCAAAGACCAAATTTTCCAAAACGTTTAGACATTAAAATGAGTGTTTTTATAAAAATGAAAACCTTAAATTTTTGGTAACTCAAAACCCCAAATTTATGTTTCTATTGTGTATTTCTCTTCAATACCTTTCCAACGCAACAAAAATGTAGTCGTTTCAAGTTTGGGAGTAAAATTTATGGCCTCTAGAATATTTCTAATGATGCATGCACTAGGATTTATGTGCCTACGCCAAGTTTAGGGTGCCTTTGCCAATTTTTGGGTGCTTGAACAAAGGTTAGGCGCATGTGCCATGGTTTGGGTGCCTTTACCAAGCTTTGGGTGCCTACACTAAGGTTAGGGTTCCTGCACCAAGGTTAGGGTGCCTACACCAAGGTTAGGGTGCCTGCGCCAAGGTTTGGGTGCTTATGCCAAGGTTAGGGCACTCATGCCAAGGTTAGAGTGCATGTGCCAAGGTTTGGGTGCATGTGCCAAGGTTTGGGTGCTCGCACTAAGGTTAGGGTACTGCACCATGTTTTAGGCGCGTGCCACCCTGTGTAAAAAAACACAGTGAGAGTTATGCATGCATGCACAGAATGATGTGTGCACTCCCTTTCCTAGGTGATGTCAAAAATACGTCATTTTAAGATAAACAACTTCAAAAAGGTCAAATTTTTTATATGTTAGCTCAAAATTGACAACAACCCATCAAAATTAAACCCCTAAACAAGACTCAACAAATGAAAAGTTAGCAAAATCATAAGAAATTTAACATTATTTCACACATGTAATATTATCAAAAGACACCAAAATATCAAAACCCTCCAAATTTTAGTATCTTAGCTTGAAATTGACAACAACTCGTTATAATTAAAGCTCTAAATGAGATCTACACATGGAATATTAGCAAAATCCTAAGAAATTGAACATTATTTGCCATATGTGTATATCAAGGGTTAGTTAAAAACTTTAAATAACAATAAAATTTGAGCTATAATTTTAAGGGACTAAGGACCCCGTCCCACCGTGCATACCAAATGTGTGCATGGTTTTGTTTAACTAAGTTAAGGAAATTAAAACTAACACCTAATAGTCTTAATTAACAAAGTTAAATCAAAATCTAAACACCATCAAGTTAAGAGCTAAGAAAATTTAAATAACAACATTATCATAAACTTTGAAATGAAATCAAACTAACATGTTAATTATCAAAACTTCTACTCTTTAGACTACCAAAACAACTAAATTGAACCTAGGTAGATTCATGGCAATCAAAGTTGATTGTTTGATTTCAAGGGATTAGGAATGGAAGCTCATCAAAGCATGGCTACAAGACCACTTTGATTATTTCCATATGACCTAAAGACTTAAGTGGATGAAATGCAAAATGAATGAGGCTTAGCTCTTCCAATGGTGAAATTATTGAGGATGAAAAAGGATTATAATGTAGGTATTATTTGCTTTTCTTTTGTTTCTCATGAATTAGTTGTAAGTGTAAAGGTAAGAGGAGGGCTCTTTATATAGCCCAATGGATAAAGGAATATCTACATCCCTTTGCATGTGGGACAATAAAGATGTTGAGTTAGTTGTGGATAAGGGGGTTTAAAAGGGTTAAGTTAACTTTAGAAGAGTTTAGCTTGTCCTTTAGTGACTCATGCGGATAAAGGGGTTTATTCATTAATAAAGTTGATTAATTAATAGACGTGTGCAAGATTATAAAATCTTTTTAGAGGAATATTAGCTTGATTTAGACTATAGAAGGGGATTAAATCAATTAAATAATGATTTATTGGTTTAATGAAAGGGGAAGCTAATTAAATAATAATAATTAATTAGTTTAGATAGAAGGAACGATTAATTAACGAAAGGTCATTAATTAGGGTATTTGTTGAATAGAAGACTTAATTAATTACTTATTGTAATTAATTAATGGTGATAGAAGAGAAGATGAGCATTATTGAAGATATGTCACCAATTTATGGGAAAGATGATAATTAGCACAATTTAAGTGTTTAAAATATTTAGGATAAATTATAGGTGTCTACACTAAGTAAAATGAAACCCTATATGTGCAAGAGAAGGGAGAGAAATGGCTTAGCTAGTTGTTGTAGATGGTCATAGAGTGTCAGTAAGTCCTGACAAAGATGTTTCAAAACTCATAACAATCACTCGTAAGTCTTGCAAAGGGGATATCCAAGGTTTTAAACTGATTGAGGCACCCTATAAGGCACTAGGGTGCCCTGAAGTGCACCCTGTCTCTACAAATGCTTAGAAACTAGTTTTTGTAGGGTCACAAGTTGATCTAAAAATTTGTAATTCTATCACATTTCGCGATGATCTATTTTATGACTTGTAATAAAAAGGGAGTATCAAACCCTAGGAAAAATAAAATATGCAAATTAATGGGTTGGACTAGCCTCACCACCAAACTAGTGATCTTATCACCGAGTTTTGCCCTACATTTTGGACCCGGATGTAGTTCTCGTGTGTGTGCATGTCGTTCCTCAGGTGTTCTCGTGCCTGTCACACTTTTTGAAGTAACGAGCAATAGTAACTATAGAAAATGTAAATAGCATGTGTGCATGGAATAGAATACAATCCCCCTATGAAGTGTGTGTGATGCAGATCTCTTAGCCTTGATGCATGGCACTATGTGGATGCATGTTATGTAATGGATACAACTCTAGATGGAATGATTATAGTATGTGAAGCTAGGACCCTCATTATGGTCTTATAACTTTATACTTATATGGATCTCGAGCTTAATTTTGTAATTAATCCCGACAAGGCCAACCGAGAAAAGGATAAGGACAAAAAAATGGCTACAAAAGCCCCAAAGAGAAGAGAAAAAGGATGTGCATGGATCGGGAACCCAGAGTGGGAGTGGGACCGGGACACCCTACTACAAGATGGGGCACCCCGATTTAGGGCTAGAATGACGGGGTAGTTGCGAAATGTACGGATAAGTGTTGAGAATACTCATGGGAGCAATGAAATAAAATATAAAATAAATATGGCCAAAAGGTGGGATTAATTAGTACTTTATCCACTTGAGAACCTTCTAAATAGTATTATAATACCGGCCAAATTATGGGTAAAGTGCATAATTTTGTGTCTACATTTTTCCCCACTTTATGTTGGTGAGAGAAAAGCTCAGAACATAAAGTAGATAGATATGCATACCTTGATATCCATGTAGAGTGTAGAATAAGACATGTTGATGGACTAGACTCAAGCATGGAATGATAAAAATAAAAAGGTTGGGGAGCGTGGATTCTAAAGATGAAAAATGAGCATAAAAAGTGGTGAAAGTGAACCTAGGGTAGAACGTGTGTGTAGTTGTTGTGTGTGTAGTGTAATTGTATGGTTAGTAAAGGAAAATTCCTCTAGTGTATTATTTCATTGTTGTTGTTGTTTCCCCTACTTTGACTTCTTGTTTCTCATATTGCTGACCTACAAGGAGAAAATGATTAAGTAGTCAAATATGTATGTATGTATGTATGTAAAAACACTTGTATGAAAAATATACATGTGTAAAGTACACAAATAAAAATATGCTGAAAATAAAATTGTAAATGGAACATGTGCACCTGATCCATGTCAATAAAAAGGGTGTAGAAGGATATCTTGTATTGTCACGAGTTTTTAGAGAAATCTCACACCACCCCTGGCTAAGAATTATAGGGAGGAAATACTTTGTATCTCCAAATTTAACCACTTCTACTGAAATGTGTGAAGATATTCATACTATCCTTGTTTTTGGGTGATCCAACACCACTGGATGGAGAAGTGTAGAGAGGCACACCCATTATAAACTCCCAATTTTATAACTCGCTCTATAGAATTTCTAAAGGACATCATGTCCTGTTAAGGCCATTGTGTATGGATTTCATAGACTTAGTCTAAACTCACTTGTTGTGTGTGAACTGTTGTAAATACATTGTGTTAGTAGAAAACCATCAATGATGCCCCCTCTTTGGGGGTGCATGCGATGACCCTAGAAGGATAATGTGGCCCCAAAAGAGGACAACCACATTCTTACCTGTAGAACTCGACCTGTGTAGGGGAAAGGGAAACGCTTGGTATACCAAGCCACACAAAAAGGGGATGGCTAGCCAATACAAGTGTTAGTCCAAAACACATGCATGTAATAAGACAAGTGTAAAATACACATACAATGTAGAAACTACTAAAAAAGTAGTGTAAACACATAAGAAAACAAGAAGACCACACAAAGAGAGGTTTCAAACATGGGACATCACTCACGATGTCATAAGACACGTAAGGCCATCATGGCCATAAATATCGACAACAGTGTGCACACTAACAAAGGATAAATCTCATATATAATGGAAACCAAAGCAGATAAGTAGAAACAAACAAGTAGTCATGGAAACATGTAATCCTGAAAAACTAAGTGTTGCACATGGAACACTGTTAGCATGTTAGAGTGATAACCAATATGTCAAAACATGTATGAAAAAGTAGTATAATATGTAAGTACAAAATGAAACAATATCACCTGGATAAGATGAATGTGGATGCCCCTAGTGACCAATATAGGAAGGGTAGAAGGAAAGCATCCATGCCGTGTGTAGATTCCTATATCTCGTAATCACACTAGAAAAATCATGAACATGAATGTGTGTATGATAATGACATATAATAAATCAAGATAACATGTGTAATAAATCGATCATGCAAAACAATAGTAAGCAAAAGAGTAAATGCACCAAAATAATGCAATATGTTATGATGGATGGAATGGAATGCAAGTTGGAATGATAGGAAACATGCCCCCTAATTGGATGGAATGTGTATGTAGTGAGGTTAATTTTTTTCCCCAATAAGAATGAAATGTAAACAAGAGTGTGTCATCAAGAAATGGTCGAGTAGTGTGTTGGTTGTATCTAGCGCATTGTGATGAGTGTGTATATGTAGTGGTGATGAGATGTAACATGTAGAGTAGATGTGTGTGAACCTATAGTTGAAGCATATATCATGACTTGTTGAATGGAAGAGTGATGATTTAGCCCTAAACATATATCACTATAGAATGAGTGGATGGATATGAAATATGGAAAGATATGGAATAGAAGTGCCATGACTTGTTGAATGGATAGTGATATTTATCCCTAAGTAATATCACTATAGGAATGGAAGAGTGAAGATGGGATGATTTAGACCTAAAGTGTATATCACTATGAGATGAATAAGAAGGGAGTGGTGATGTACCCTAAGGTGTATGCCACTACAAAATGATAAAATGGGGGTGGTGATTTATCCTAAAGTGTATACCACTACGTGATGATAGGATGGGTGATAATTTAACCTAAGGTGTATGTCACTAATGCGGAAATGTTGGATGAGAAATATTTCGTGATGAAAAGTAAGGTCCATTTTATTGGTAAACCCTCAGAAGTCAAGTAGTATGGACCGAGGAACTAAAGTGCATCATAGGGTGGTGAGTACAACACGTAGAAGACAACGTAGTATAAATGACCAAGGAAGAAGTATGTGATGTAAATGTGTGTAGTGTGGAATAATGCAATGCATGTGTAAGATATGTATGTGCGTGTAATGTATGGAATGCACTAATAGGTGTATATAGAAATGGAATATGTAATGATGATAGATGAAACTAGACCCATATATAATGGAATCTAGTTTAAATATAAAATTTAAGGAGGAGATGAAAAATGAGGGTATACACATATGAGAATGATGAATAGTGGTGTAGGTATAGATGTATGTAGATGATGTAAATGGTGTATAAATGTACTAATAGATGAGGTATGCATAGGATGATAGATATAAGATATAGGCTATGTATAGAAATTATGATAGAATTTGAATGTGTAGATAATGATCTAGATCATAAAGTGTGTAAGTGTCAGTTGTGTAATGGTAATCCCTCAATAGATAAATGTAGTAGTGAACCGGGCACAAGAGTGGTAATCCCTCAATAATCAAGTAACAAGAAAGTGTAATAAGTCTATGTATATAGGGTGTAAGAAGAATGCAAAGATATGTGTAGGTGAATAGAAGATTATGCTAACATGAAGAAGGGGGATTGGGTAATGGTGATTACCCCCAAGTGACCATGAAGGAGGATTCAACCGATAATATCAAGGGATGAGGTTCATTGACCGGTACCTAGGGTGATGAAACTATAGGATGATGCTCGAGTAATGGTGGTATGGGAGACAAACATTATGCAAGGGAATGAATTCAATATGATGAAATGGGTGTACATAAGATGAATATCAAGGCATAGTAAAGTGTGTGGGTGATCGAGATTGTAGAGTTTTTGTGCATAAGGAGAGAATGAGCCATGTGGAATAAAATGAGGTGGTGATCGGATGGGAATATGAATATAGTAGTATCCTAGGAATAGGCCTATGCCAATGTGTAGGACTAATGGAATGGAGTGGTCACATAGAGGCTAATCAAGGTGAATTGAGACTAGGATGCATAGGTAGTGACAACAGAGGAGTTGTGTGAGTAAGAGGGGGAGATGCATGAGTATCGGAATGAGAAGGTGGAAATAATGGAGGTGAAGGGGGAACATCATTAATGGAAATAACTTGGTTGTTGTAAACAAATTTGAGGCATAAATGGTTCATAGAAATAATAGCTTGGGATTGATGAATCCAATTGAGGCCAAGAAGTAAGTCACATCCTTTGACTATTTGATTTACAAGGCAAGGGATGAGAAGAGTGAGAGGACCAATGGTGATATGTAACTTAACAACACCATAGGGTCTGTTGAATGGGTAGTCGATTTGTGATGGAGGGTAACCGATAGATCGTAAGAAGGACAGGGAACATGTGCTAATGGGGGAAGAGGGATCAACCTTGGTGTTTTTTGATAACATTCAATCCAATAGATGCCATAATGTATAAATGATTAAATGTGAATGTAGCATGGTAGTTAGTGTTAGAGAAAGAGATAATAGGTGGGGTCATGTCAGTGTTAGTGACTAAGAATTTGAGTGCACCCACATTTGGAGGTGGTGTGGCATGGTATGTATGATTAGCGAAAGAATCCATGGTATTTTTTCATGTTGGTGGTAATCACCATTAAAAATTTTTATTTTACCCTTATCCTTAATAGGAGGAGGGATAACAGGTTCTAGAAATTCAAGTTGGTCATTGTCAAGTAGGTCTTGGATGATTCTGTGAAGTTTCATACATCATTGGTAGAGTGTCCTACATAACGATGATAATCACAATGGAAATTTTCATTGTAATTGTTTCCTTTAGGTCATGATGGGGTCTAGTTTCAGTGATGGTAAGGGCAATGAGGTTGTTGTCAAGAGTTGTTTTAATATAAGATGTGGTTCCATAGGAAGGTTGGTAAATGTATGCCTAGGAGATTGGGATCAAACTTCCTTAGAGGGGTAATGGCATTAACGAAAGTGAGTTTATTGACAATGGACTTAGATGTAGAGGGTTTAAATGGCATCTTGTTTTGAAAATGAGTAGAGGAGGAGGGTTGTTCTTGATACTTAAGTTTTCCAATGGATATAAGCTTAGATTCACGGAGTTTAAGAGTATGGAAAAGTTGATCAAAGAAGAAAAGGTCTCAAAGAGAACACTTTCTTGAGAGAGGTGGTAAAAGACTTTGTATAAATAGATCTTGCAGTTCAGAAGCGAGGGCATTAGTCATTTTGGACATATTATTCTTATAATGTAATACATAATTGGAAAAGTGCTCATTGGGTCCTTGCTTGAGTTGCACTAGTTGGGCGTAGGTCATCTTAGAACCAATGTTGATGGAGAAGTGTGTGAGAAAGGCATTAGCTAAATGTGTGAAGGAAGATATGGAATGAATAGGTAAATCATAGAACCAGTGCAATGGCATAGTCATGGAGACTACGAGGAAAGATTTTAGCCAAGAGGGTGATCATCAAAAAAATCGAGACAAGCAACATGGAAGGCACGAAGGTGCTCTTGTGGGTCACCATGTCCATTGAAAGAGGGAAATTTAGGGGTGAAAAAGTTAGGAGGGAGGGGTAGGTGGAAATGATAGGTGCAAATGGAGTATGCAACAAGATGGTAGAATATAAAGAAGGAGATGTAGTGGCATGTTGCAATTTGTGAATTTGAGCCTGGAGATCATGATATAAAGAGGTTAAATCCTGATTACCTACAGAGGAGGTTTTCATTGATGTGAGACCAAAGGAGGTGTGAAATGATTAGTAGGAGTGGGAACCATAACCAGAACAATGGAGATAGGTGGGAGTGTAGAAGCAAGGGGTTGAGTGGTGACAGAAGTGGGAAAAGCAATAAAAGGATGGAGTTCAGCCAAGTTAGTAGCCTCTTCATGAGCCACATGTAAGAGTAAATCTAAATCCTGTGGGTGTTTGAAAAGGTGGTCATTGATGGATTTAAGGTGAGCTTCAGTAAATTCCTCAGAGAAGGAGCCATAGGAAAGGGAGGAAAGAAACTCGAGAAGGTGCTAGAAGGAGACGTCGGGTTCACCAAAATGATTAACTAAAATAGAACTATATGTAAGGAAATAGTAACCCTAGTTAATCTAATTAGGAGGACTAAAACATTGTATAAATTCAATAAATAATATGAAATAGATGAAAATAAATTATTCTAAGTAAAATCAAACCCTAATGTGTGTAAGACAAAGGGAGAAAAATGGCTTAGTTGATTGTTGTATATGGTCGCACGTTTCATAGGTCGACATCGAGTTCCGAAAATAAAATCTCTCAAAGTGTCCTACAAATCACTCGGGAGATCCAAAGGTTTTGAACTGAGATGATAAGGTTTCTTGAAGGTACTAGGGTGCCTTGGGGCATCCCTAGTCTCTATAAATGCTCTCATAAATTCAAAAAAACTGTTTCGATATGGTCGCAAGTTGATCTAAAACTCTATCTTTCTATCACACTTTAGGATTCACCGGATGAGATCTATGTGCTGACCTGTAATACAAAAGGAAGTATCAAACCCTAGAAAAATAAAAGATGTAAATGAATGGGTCGAATTACCTTAGCCACCAAAATAGTGGTCTTATCACTAAGCGTTGCACTACATTTTGGACCCGATGTAGTTCTGTGTGTGTGTGCATGTCGTGCCCTAGGTTCTCTCGTGTTAGTCACACTTTGTGAAGTAGTGAGCAATAATAACTATAGAAAATGTAAATAACATGTGTGCATGGAATAGAATAGAATCCCTCCCCCTATGCAGTGTGTGTGATGTAGATCTCCTAGCCTTGATGCATGACACTATGTGGATGCAAGTGATGTAATGGATACAACTCTAGATGGAGTGATAGTAGTATGTGATGCTAGGACCCTCATTATGGTCTTATAACTTTAGTTATAGGGAACTTGAGCTTAATTTTGTAATTAATCCTGACAAGGCTGATTGAGAAAAGGATAAGGATGAAAAATGGCTAGAAAGGCCCCAAAGAGAAGTGGAAAAGGATTTGCATGGGCATTGGGATGCACCGCCCAATGTGGGATTCTGGGGCGCCGTGATTTTGGCTAGAATGATGAAGCGCTTGTGAAATAGATGGATAAGTGCTGAAAATACATGGGAATTATGAAATAAAATATAAAATAAAGATGGCCAAAAGGTGGGATTAATTAGTACTTTATCCACTTGAGAAAATTCTAAATAGTAGTATATAAGACTGGGCTAAATTATGTGTAAAGTGCATAATTTTCTATCTACAACACTACTATTAATCCCAATATAGACTTCCCACATCGATTAGTCTATACATGCAAAAGAAAAAACACAAAATAAAAAAGTCAAGAAAAGTACAAACTTTTGGTCATGGACTTGCCTATTCTAGTTTTGGGTATCTTGTAGAAGGGGCATGTTGTCCCACAACAAGGTTATGCTAAACAAACTACTCCACCCTACCCTCTTTTATTTTCTCTTATCTACTCAAGGGACGTGGTGCACATGCAACACATTGTGATCATGTAACTTCTTTTCAATCGTAGACCTATCAATCATGCAATGTATCTAGGGGCTTATGTTCATAAGCCTATTTGTATGGCCATTATGGTCCTTTCCAACTATGGAGCATTTCACTTCTTTTTTATCACCTTTTCCTACTTGTTGCTTCTTCAACAGGATGAGACCATCAAAATTGAATATCTTGGTCTGATTCTTGTTTCACCCACACCCATACTAATCATCATTTCCAAAACATTATACATACTCATAAAAAACAAATCAAAACCAAAAACAAAACCATACCCATACCAATCACACAAGAACCAATTGCCCTTTCTACTTTATGCTCAACATTTGACCTTGCCTATTTTCTACCTTGCCTTACCAGGACCATTTTCCTTACCCAACCTACCCATCAAAAATCTTATTCTTCCCTATCCTATGGGAGAACTACATTGGCCTGAGGCCCCTTTTACAAGGGATATGTAGGCAACACTTTGAAGACATGGGGTCTTCAGAGGTTAGCTCGGCCACCATTTTCTACCATCTTTCACTGTTTTTCCACTATTTGTCCCTACTACTTAATCTTTCTCACATTTCCATAATATCAATAACATGGAAATTAAACCAAACAAAACATACATCATAACCATGCCTATACATCTAGTTTCCATAATATCAATACATTAGAAATTAAACCAAACAAACCATACATCATAACCATGCCTATATATCTAGTTTCCATAATATCAATAACTTGGAAATTAAACTAAACCATGCCTACACATATAGTTTCCATAATATCAATACATTGGAAATTAAACCAAACCATAACATCAACCATGCCTACACATCTAATTTCCATAACATCAATACATTGGAAATTTAAAACCAACCAAACCATACAATCAACCATGCCTACACATCTAATTTCCATAACATCAATACATTGGAAATTTAAAACAAACCAAACCAAAACATTATCAACCATGCCTACATATAATTTCCATAACATCAATAACTTGGAAATTAACCCAAACAAACCATACATCATAACCATGTCTATACATCTAGTTTCCATAATATCAATAACTTGGAAATTAAACCAAACCATGCCTACACATCTAATTTCCATAATATCAATACATTGGAAATTAAACCAAACCATAACATCAACCATGCCTACAACTAGTTTCCATAATAACAATGCAATGGAAATGAAACAACACACAATATAAAAATAAGTGTCATCATCTATATACTGGAAATTTTGTATGTCAATACAATGTATATATAGATATAAATAAGTCTCTCAAAAAACTCTCATGTACATCTTGCCTTTTGGCACGCAGGATGGTATATATAAGTCAAAAATAAAAATAAACATCTCAATATCTATATCATCCCTGAGAGGGTCTGGTTGCCTCTCCCACTCTCTCATGTCCCCTCACCTGGCCTTTATCTCCATGTACTGGTCACCTCCCGCTGGCCCTACCATGAGAATGGTGGCTCCCTAAACTACTGACACTATGGGTCCATGAGTTGGACCTCTGACTAGCTTCCTACCGAGATTTGTAGGTAGAATAGTTGGCTATAGAAAGACCAAGATCTATAATATAATCCTCATAATACCTATCCTTGGCCACAACCTCTCTTATATCAATCCATATATATCACCTGTGGTGGTGGCATCACTCTCTAAGACCTATCTATGGACCCCGTCCCTAGTGGTAGTGGTCCAAATCCTTGTACTTGAGGTCATGGACCCTATCCCGGTACATGCACCTGTACTTGATGGATCATATCCCTATATTTTGCCTCCATCATGTACCCTCGAGGTGAAGGAGGGGAATCCATGTGTCCCCCATGCCCCCTACCTATACCTATGTTGCCGTTTATTTGTGTCTCAGTAAGTGGCTATCTATGCCTATAAAGCGTAACATGGGCCTAAAATGTGCCATAACTTGTCCCACATCACCAGCCCTATGCTACCACTATTTATCTCTATAGGGTAGCTATATGTGTCTATAATGTAGTGACCTAGAACTATAATTTCACACCACCTACCTCTCGTAACCTATCTTTTCTCGATGACTATGGCGATATCGACGGTCCCGGCCTAGCCTAGTGTTTCCTGTAATCGTGTTTCCCACCAAATATACCTAGTCATGCATCTAGCATCATCTATAGTCTCATCTGCTACTTGATGCTCCACTCCCACTTGTGGTGTTTATATGGAAGAGGTAATGGCATCTCCACATCCTCTTAATGGTACTATGGGAATGGCGGAGGGAAACCTTGTTATAGGCCAAACTATCATCTAACCCGATCTATGGGTATGCACTTGTTTTCCTCACCCTATGTCTCTAAATCCATCTAATAATTTTTAAACCCTCTAGCTCATCCTCCATTCCTGTGAACTTTTGATACGTGAGGTATGGCCTCCATAGAATCTCTATCAATGATAGGATAGCCAATACCCTCTGATAATATGTTATATCCCTAGTCACCCCATCCACCCTCACTTGCTCTCCAATCCATAGCCACCACCTATATCCTTCCCTATATACACCCACCTCCCACCCCTATCATGGTAGACCAAGTAGAAAAGGCACACAATGTGCTCATATGCCTAATAGTGTAAGATAGGTATAATAGACCTCAGTATCATTATATCCTCTTGTAAGCCCACAACTCCTTGTATAACTGCACCAAGTATGCTAGTGCCCATGCAAAAAAATCCTATCAAACACCATATCCTCTAGGACTCCCATCAAGGCCCATGGAAATATCCCACCCTCTAAGTCTAGAGGGTGAAACAACCGACCCCAACCATCATCAAACAAAGACAAGATGAGTCTCATATGGATACACCATATACATCACACCATAACTTATACTCACACAATGATATGTCATGTCAACTCTATCATAGCCAGCCCAAACACCATAGCCATATGATCCACCACATATAAGGATGAGACCTGATACAATGGCTCCCAAAAATCGCTAAACCATAGAATCCTGTAGATGTCCTCTAGTGTGACGGTCATCTCTCCCATCAACAGATGGAAGGTGTTGGTAGCTAGATCCCATTTGTCAATGAGGGCTACCATCATGTTGTGATCTCAGGAAATCCTCCTATATCTCCTCACCACCCCAACCCAATGGCCCTCATATGCTCCCACTCCTCCTCTAAAATGGTAGGCCTCATCTATACTAGGAGGGGTGGAAGTCGATCCTCATCATCATCTGCTTCCTCACCTACATCACCAACATTCATAACAACTTAATCATTTACCCTTTCTACTTCTATTCAACACTCAAATTAGCCTATTTTTCTACCTTTCCTTACCTTATACCATCCATCTTTACCTAACCTACCTCCCATAATCATATTCTTCCCACTATTTCACCTATTTGACCTACCCTTCCCCATCTCTCCCAAACTCATCCTATTACATCATCATTTACCTAAAACCTCCATTCAACGTTCTTTTGGACACCTTACCTAGCCTACACCTACCTTAGACCTAGCTTTGACACCCCATCTAACCTAAACACACCTTTGACATCCCAAAACACCATTTTCTTAAAAATTAACCCTTTTATGAGAAATTTGCATTGGTCACCCTACCGATGTCAATCCCCTTCCATGACCGTAGCTAATTAGTCAATCAATGTCGACGATAACCGACCAATGTCGGTTATCGGTTTGGCCCAAAGGCCAAACCCCACGCCCCTAATGTAAAAAATTGACAAAAAATCCTATTTTACCCACCAAAACACACCCAAATTTCCCCATAGTTCATTTTTACTCATAATTAATCTAATTCAACCCTCCCAAAGTGCAATTTCACCCCATTTCAATAAAATTTCAAAAAAAAAAAAAAATCATTTTTTCTAGCCTATTCTTCACCAAAACCAAAATTTCTTTGAATCCTACCTCTACTCACCGTCTAGCCTTCCGTGACGGGACCTCTAGAGCCTACACCTGAGCACCCCTACTCCTCTCCTACCTCTACCATGTCAAATGACTCTCCAAGCTCTCAACCAATCACAACCACTCGTGGATGGCTAAAGAAGGCCTCAAAATCACTCCTCCAACCACTAATCTCTCGCCAAATCACTCTACTAGGCCTCTCTATCATTTTTCTCACAAATATTCTCTCCACCTATCATTTTCAAGTTACCAAATGCTCAAATGAGAACTTTTGGGATAGGATTTTCATTTTAACTCTTCATTTTGGTGACTAACATTGGTTTGGTCGTGCCCTAGGTGACCAAAGATCGGTCCCCACTACCAAGATTGGTTTCTCCTTGAACCGGCATCGGTCACCCTATCAATAACCCAATCAACCTCATTTGACCTAATTTTTTGCAGCAGGTGCCTTTTTCTTGCTACCACACCCTAAAACATCCCTACATACTCACCTACTAGCCTCACCACCTCACCAAATCCCTAAGGATACTTAGGGCACATTTTCCTCACCTATATACCTTGTCAAACCGACCCCACCTATTTGACAATCAAACTCGCTTACTCGCTCTACCATGTGATAATGTTACCCATGTTGTTTTACCTACCAACCTTACCTTGCCTTATTTTGTGATGTTTATCTCAACCAGACCAAACCTTTTGGTGTTTTGAACACACCTATACCCATTCCTACACCTTGACCCATTGTGTTTCCAAGATCACATCCTATACCTTGGATACCTGGACCACATCACCCTTGTTTGGATAAACTATCGACCTTTGACAATGTAGAGTTTGTGTGCTCTTCAACCTTATGCCTTGTTGCATTTTGAACACATGTGTGCATTTGACTTCCTCCACCTTATCACACCCATTACCAATACCTACACCTACACCTACACCTTACCCCATTTTTCATCACCTACCACCTTATCAAACCCATCACCGATTCAACCTTCCACTTACATCAATTCCTAGTTTGAGGGGGATCACCTCCACCCTTATCTAGGGCAACCTACTTCTTTTTTTTTTCATCATCATTTATTAATACAAGCTACATGACAAAAAGGGGCAAATGTAGACACCCAAAATTGGGTCGCAACCCTCTAATCCCCTTTCAATTAACACACCCCCTTACCATGACCCCTTCCACACATTATTATTAATCTAATTATCAATATTAGGTTAATCACCACCTCACCCTTCCACCTCACCTTGGACCCATTCCAAGGGCATTTAACTAACTGAGACTAGGTCATCACTCCTAACATTGAGTCATCACTTCACTTAACTAACTAAGACTTCTTCTAAACCTAATATTAATTTTCAATTTCCTCTTCCATCAATTTCCCATGTGTTTAAACGTGAACCAAGACTCCTAGCCCATAATCAAATCTTGACCCACACCAAAAAGGGAAGAAACAGTGCTATTTTGAGAAAAAAAGGACTATTTCTCCCTAACTCGATGTCATTTATTCCTCAAACCAATTGAACTAGTCAAGGAACCGCCATCGCCATTCTTTAAATAAGTATTTCCAAATATTTCCCGAGTTCTTCTTTTGGTTGGCTTTGGATTATTCATTCACATCCTTACATTCGATTGAGCATCCGACGATCAAACACAACACAAAGCATTCAAGTTCTTCACCAAAACCAACCTCTTGCTCCATAGCCTCGTATCATTCACATAGGGAAGCACTCAGTCTTCATTATTGTGGCACTAGGATCTAAACATGTTTCTCCTATGAGCACCCACTTATCACCAATCTCCATTTAGATAAGTATCTTAACCAAGTTGTTAGTTTCTTAGCTTGGTTTTTAGATCTCTTATCCTCTTCTGTTGCACATCTCCTTTCTTTCCCAAATACCATCCATCACCCATCTACCCAATACCCTACCAACATGAACCACTTTGTTCCTCCAACCACCCCTATCACCCTTGTTGAGTCTTCACCTAAATACCAATACCCTACATAATCTTTCCTAACACTCTGTGCATCAATCACAGAAAGACAAAACCAAACCCTTTTCACCTTTTGCACCCAATTTCATGTACCATGATTGGTTATCCAACCAACCCCAACTAAAACTAGTGAGTGCCATCGATTCCCCAATTGGCATTGGTCTCTTTGTTTGGCATTTGTCCCTGCACCAAAATCTTATTTACCCACACCTAAGACCTCTCAAAACCTCCCAAAACTTCACCCAGACCTCCCTAATACCCTCTACTACACCTATAGACCTTAAACCACCACCCACTTTAAATTTAATATTGTATTCACTATTTAGATTATATTTAAATTATTGTGCTTGTGTGAGATACCTAAATTATACAACTACAATAGGACTCTCTATTTCATGTTCTTATTAGCATTTAATTTTTTTTAAAACATGGATTGACAGCCTTCTAGGAAGCACCCTACTTCCCGGATCTAGCTCCCGCTAGGCAATCCACCAACCTATGCTTTTAATTCTATCTTTTGGTCTTGCTTTGCTTTTCGTAGTCCTTCCTTAGATAAAAAGTACTTCTCGATCAGCCTCGTATTCAAAAATGTGTACCCTTTTCATGACCTCCAGATATTCCTCACATACCAACCTTCTACCTTAAACATTTTTCTCTTTATGTACTTTCTTATTAGTGAAACAAGTTACTTACATGTGATCATCTAAACCTAATATGGGTGCTCGATGCCTAATAGAGCATGAGAGTGAGTTATAGAGCTACATGAGCCTATGAAGGAATGAAATGGTGTGAGACCATTTTTCTCAAGTGTGTTAGGTCCTTTTGAAGAGGTTTCATGCTGAGGTATGAGGTTCTCCAACTCTTTTTGGTCCAAAATTACTTATTTCCTAGGACCCAACTATGAAATTCTTAGTAGTACAAAGATAGTCATAATAAGTTGATGATTAGAGATGGTGCAGAGCATTTTCCTAGAGGTGTGAGAAAAATTCTATGGTTTAATGATGAATATTTTATAATATATGTTGATTTTAGTCATATCGAGTCCTAGAATACATGTTTCTTATCTCGAAGGAAATGTTTTGTGTTGGTTGGCACGCAAACTTTGTGGGAACTTGAGGTATTTAAGGATGATTTTTAATAGATATAATAATTTTTAGAGGTTGAATGAAATAAAATATTGTCATTTTCTTTATGAACAATCATTAATAAGGTAAGTTGATTTTTTATGAGCTTGAAACCCTAGTTTAATAAATAAGAAGACAATTTTAAAGCAACATGGAAAATGAGTGCTCTAGGGAATTTGTGGATGTTGTGATGAATTTTTATTTTCTTGGATTTTTTTATACATATCATATGATATTATTTATACATTTTATTATATTTTTAAGTCATTTGAGATGGCATGAATAAGGTCACAAGTTAACTTAGTTGACTAGTTCAAGACATCTCAAAGTTTAGTCTCGAAGATTAGTCTCGAGGACAAATATATTTGCTTAGCTAATGAATACTAATATTTGGAGTGAATTGGTATTAATTTCAAACCTATTACTTTCCTTTAGATAGCTTTAAAGTGTCATCAAAGGTGCAATAAAATTGAGATTACAAAATTGGTTTCTAGGCAACAAGAGGAGAAGTTGTTCTATTTGATTTTTTGGTTGATTCATGAGGTATATCATTCTTTATGATGTTCTTAAGGTTATTTTATTTCCATTTATTGGTTACATGGAATATTTTAGGTGTTTTGGTTTTGTTTTGGTCTTCATTGTTGAAAACTGGTTCCTAGAAGTGCCTTATTTGAGGAGGAAACAATCATACTAGGTGGTGAAGTAAGAAGAATGGATGATGTAGAGTATTATGATGTAATGGAATGTTTTGATACTATATATTTTAAATTTTTTAATCCTTTTGAGGAATTTCAAATTATTATGAAACCTTTGAGCTCTTGGAATGCTTGATGAAGGAGAAACTAGCCTTTTAGGCCTAGTTGTGCTTGTTGGATATCTTGGTGCATCATTTGACCCATATGGGTATTTCATATTGATTTATATGAGTTAATAATTTTTTTTTTTATGTGTATCATGACCTACCTTAATGTTCTTATCTAACATGTGGTCACTTAAGGTGAATATCAAGTATAAAAGTGCATGAGTTTGGTCATTTATGACTAGAGTGGTGAGAAGAAAAATTGCTAGCTAGGTGTGAGTGTGAAAGAGGTATGATGTAATCAAGAAATATATAAGAGAGAAAGTGAATCTTGAGGAGTATTGAAGAGTTGTTATACAAGAAAATTTCCAAATCAGCCCATGAAAGACAAATACTTGAGTGAAGTAGGAGGGTGTGTGTTTGAAGAAGTTTTGAGGTGTATGGGCTGAAATTGTGATCACTATAGATAGTGTGAGAAGCATATCATCATTGGTCTTATATTAAATACTTTTGTGATGAGTAATATCCATACAAGTCCTTTGTTTTGAGTAATATCAACAAGGGTTTCTAAATGTGGTTGCCCTTTGAAGTGGGTGCTTCACTAAAAAAATCTTATTGTGTGTCATATTCATGCAAGTTTTTTGATTTGTGTAATATAATCCAAATTTTCAATGGATTTTCTTCCCTTTAATTGTTTACCACATTACATCTTGTGTTCTTGTGTACTCTCATCATGTGTACGTTTTTATGAATGGTTGTGTCATATTGTTAAGTTCACATTAATGCATGGTTAAATTTTAATGGTTCACAAAAGCTAATGTAATTAAAGATAAATTTTGAAGGACTGATTCACCTCCCCTCTCACCATTTTGCTTCAAAAAATTGGTATCAAAGCATGTCCTTTTTGAATAATTATAATCACTTGAAAGGATATCCTTTAAAGTACTAAAATGGAGAGTCACCAATGTGGTACTTCTACAAGCAAAGTTCTCTTTTTCATGGAACAAAATATGCATTTTAGATAATTGGGATGAGTACTCACATCATGTCCTTAGGGTTTTAAATTTATCAGTGTTAGATGGGTATACACTTCATCAAAATCCTCCAACCATCATTGTAGACAATAAGCTTAGTAGTGAGAATTGTATGGCAATGAATGTAATCTTGTGTGGTCTAGCTAAATTAGAACTTGTGAAGCTCATGACCTATACCTCATCCAAATCTATATAAGAGAAAATTCGTAGGTCATCTATAAAGGATATCTCAAGGTAAGGATGGAAAATCTCTACAATTTCATAAATCAATTTAAACACCTAAGGATGAGATAAGAAGAAATAATTACAAAATATTTACTTATAGTTGATCAAGTTTCAACTCCATGAGAGGTCTAGGAGAATAAGTGAAGGAAGAAGTTATGTAAAAAATGTGTTAAGGTCTCTAACTCCTAAGTTTTACCCTAAGGTTTCTACTATTGAGGAAGCTAAGGATTTTAAGGTCATGTTAATGGATGAGTTACATGGCATCTTGATTGCATATGAGATGAGGATTGTTGACTTTAAACCAAGTCAAGAAAGAGATTTCTTTTAGGACTGATATGAAGAAATAAGATAAGAAGAAAAAGGATTATGGTGTTTCACCTGACATTAATGATGATGAATTATTTGCAATTATTTCTAGAAAATCAAGGTTGGATCTCAGTAAGTATAAATGTAACCTTCCTTTCAAATGCTTCAATTTTGAAAAAGTAGGTCATTTTTTGCCAAGTGCCCTCATAAGCACAAGGATGAGGATGAATAAAGTGATGAAGATCATGACAAGAAGGCTAATAGGTTTGACAAAGGTAAAAATAATTTCAAGAAGTTTGACAACAAGAAGAAGTTTAAGAAGAGATTATACTTAAATAAAGAATCTTGTTCATCCAAACAAATAAATGTGATGGTGTTTCTGATTCTAATCCTGAATATGAGAATGATGATGTTGGTGATGAAGTTTTTTTCATGGAAAAATATTCTAAAGGTTTCAAAAAGTGAAGACTCCATGTCTGAGTCTTACATGGACTTTGAAAAGGAAGAATACTATTACCTTGATACTAAACTCAAGTTTACATTCAAGATGAGTTGAAACATGCTTTGAGAAAAATAATAATAAAATGAAAGAAAAAATCAAGGACTATGAGGCTCGATCAATGTAATAGAAAATAATTCAAACATGGATGCTAAATAGTATGAGGAAATCAAGGATCATCTTGAAAATCAACTTTAAATAAGTTCAAAATACATATAATCTAATGAAAAGGATATTATATACTTAAGAGCATAGATATATGATATTACTAGCAAGACAAAAACCTTTCATAAGTTTGAAAAGAGCACGAAGAAGCTTTGATAATCTTCTAGGTGTTCAAAAGACTGCATGAGACAAGATAGGCTTGGAATTAAAAAATTCCTCAAATGAAAATGAGTGATGTAAGAAAACATTATTCCAAGCATGGAAATTGGAGAAGAGTGAAGGAAAGCAACTTCAAGGTTAAGACAAAGTTTTTGAGATAAAGCTAATGCTTCAAGGTATGAAAAATCCTTTAATGGATATTGTTATACTTGTAATGGATTTGGACATAGGGAAAAGGAATGTAGGAGGTTTGTCAAAGATAACCATCCACGGAGGGATAGTATAAGTGTAAAATCAAAGAATGTTACTTGTTTCAATTGTCAAGGGAAGGGACACGTTTCTAAGTAATATGAGTCATTTAGTCATTTTGGGGAGAAGAAGGCACAAGAGGTATAAATAAGATAGTATTTTTAACCAGTAATAATATTGGTCATATTTATAAAGAATGTTATCATGATGATTCAAGAAAATCAAGAAATTTTAGACTCTAGAATGTATAAAATAAGGTAAAATAGGTTAGGGATCCCGAGTAGGTCATGACATTCCACCCAGAGCAAATGTTGAAGTAAAGTAAGAATAACCACATGTTTTAGATCAGAAGGAACAATAAAAAGGATGTGTCACAGTATCTAATAGGTCCTAGAACCTCCTTATTTTTGTGTTCTATACCCCTTATGTTTTAGAATGTCTCTAATAGGCTTCTTGGAGGCATTAATATCCATATGAAGCATGGTGTTAAGGGGGAGCATGAGTGGTGTAAATTCCAATACTATAGAAATCTATACATGGTGGAAAGATATTTTTCTTATGGACTTAAAGGAATTTAATCTATCTTGAGGATGTTTGAGGCATTGTCATAATGCAAGGATACTAGATTCATGAAGTGCAAGTTAATCATTTCATATGATGACTTGATCTGAACATCAAAGACAAGAAGAAATGAAGTATTCTAGGTATGTGTTTGAGTTGAATGGGTCTATGTGTTGTGTCTTAGTTCTTGACTAATTCTCTAATATGTCTCAAGAGTTGTTTATGCATCAAATAAATTGTAATAAGAAGTCAAGATGTCAACAAAAGGTTCTTAAGGGTCAAAATGATAGTTAACAGCTTGAATGTTAGGATAGTATAGGTAACTCAAGAAAGAAATAAGTCAAAGGTCGACACTATAACAATATATTCATGAGGCCAAGATGTGGTCATTGTGTTCTTCAAGGTCTTCAAAGTGCATTGGATTTGGTTTAGATGTTTAAATTGAGCAAGGAAACAGTTTCATTAATAAGAAATCATTCATTCAAGATGATGACTTGATCATACCATCTATAGCAAGTGAAATGGTGTTCTCCATCTATTTTTATGAGTAGAATCAACTCATATATTGTGTCTCAACCCTTGAACTATGATTTGATATGTATTAAGAAAGTTTAGGCATCATAGAGATTGTATGAATAAGTGTTAAGCATTGACATGACAAAGAAAAGATAAAAATGGATTTCTTTGTTGATATATAGAGTGTCAAGCATGTACATAGTTATTTGGTGTTTGTAGTATTTTCTCAAATAGGAATTTAGAGTGTTGATATGGTTTTATGCGTTATTTATGCCTAGAATGGAGAGTTAAAGTTTGATGAAGGTCTCAGTGGAGATTAAAAATGGTTCTCTATGGTAATCATTATTGCATATCTATGTAAGGGTTTCGAGGTCCTGTAGAAGCATCTTAAGGATTATAAAGTGTTAACTAGGTTTATATATTTGTTTTTTAACTTGAATCATGGTTGAGTTATCTATAGAGTGTGTATACATCTTGGAATATGTAATGGAACTACACATTGCATGATTAGATATGTGAAAATGAAAAGGTGGGGCCTCAAAGTTAGAAAACATGGATACATGTCTCGAGTGTGGACATTAACGTTTACATTAGTGTATTGAATAGGAATATGGGAATGATAATATGGTTTGCAAGGATAAAATGAAGTGTTAAGTTCCAATGAAGGATTGAAGAAATTATGCCTAGAAATCATTAGTCCGAGGTAAGTTATTTGAGTTTGTTCATAAGTTGATATAGTATTGAAAGGACTTGAAAGTATTATTGTTACAATCTATGTATGATTTACATGGTGTTTTTGCATGATGGCATATGTTAAGGGGGATAGTGTACTCTCTACCCCTAAAAAGTGAAGCTAGGATTGTCAGTAGGGCTAGTTTCGTTGATTTATTTCGTTATAGTTGGATATTGCACGATATTAGGGTTTTGTAGGATGGTTTTGAACTATAATGATGAGTTATAGGTCTATTAATTCCTCTTAAATAAAGGGTATTTGTTCTTGATCATAAATCAGGATTCATTGGTGACAAGAAGACCCTTTAAGGTAGAATGATGGTTGTTAAGAAAGTATGGTTACTTTGAGATCTTTTGATAAGCTCAAATAGGTATGATAGTAAGATTAGGAGGAAAATAACACTAAAATATTGTTTCAGGACTATGAAGTTATGTATGACCCATCTCTAGTGCATATTCTTGAATTATTTGATCATTTATTATATTTTCAGTCAAATTGAGATAGTATGACCCTAGGGGAATAATAAAAAAGGGTTTCATGTTGTATAAAGGCTTATAGAGTGTTGGTAAATTAGTCATTAGAAACAATCAACAATTCATGGGACAACAATCCCTCCTCTTTATGGGTAGGTTACCTTATTTTACCAAAACTTGAAACTCTAAGTATTTATAAATATACATGATAATTAAATCTGAATGAGGATATTGGTACATGTGAATGATTTCATATTCTCAATACAAAAGAAGAAAAAGCAATAAATTTTTGAGGAAAAACAACTTATTTGGGGAAAGAAGGATGAGTTAGGGAAACAAAGTTTAGGCTAACTCATTAATCAAGGATACAAGTACCCTCCTTGGTTGTGCAAGATCACCCACTACTGTAAGGAGAGAAGGGAAGAAGCAACACTTTCAAATACAGAGAATGCAGATTTATATTTTACTAATGCATGCAAAATAACTTAAGAACATGTGATTCAATATATATGAAAACCCATATAATATAAAATGTAGATAGACACAAATTTCATCACATCTCATTCTATGGATTGAACACAAATTTTCAATTCATATATATTAAACTATCACATTCACAAATTACAGGTGAAAAGGAAATGGAAAGAAAACATATGAGAAAGAGAGAATTCTTGTTTTGTATTGATCAAAAACTATGTATTTACATTCAATGGCACCAATATCCAACCCCTTTACAAGTGAGAAAGAAGCCTTATATAGGTTGAGGGGAGGATGTAACCACCTTTCTAGCTAGTTATCTCTTAATTAAGTGTTAAACACTTAATTAGTTAATCACAGTAGTTGGCTTTATTTTACAATTTTATTTTCAAAATAAAAAGCCAACTCCAAAATATAACAATTAGATAGAAAAAATTATGAACCAGAGAAGAGGGCACACGGGAATAGGTACAATCGAACCTTTATCTTGAGAACATGAATGCTAAACTTGGTCACAACATCGTAGATTTCCATGTACTTAGGGACTATGGTGTTTTCCATAGAATCCAACCAACTTCCAAAGGAATATTCCATTTCTTTTTAACATCTCCATTTTTTTAGAGTCCTTTAGCAGCTTTCAACAACTACATTATGCATCTCAGATAGTTCTTCCATCTTATCCTTGTTGATCAATTCCTCTTTGAAAAGGTCATCCTTGATCAATGTTTTGAACATTTCCTTAACTCCGATCAACTAGATTACTTTCTAGAGAGTTGTCTCTCGTAGAAATGACAATGAAGATCTTATAGATCATAAAAATTCGCTTTTTAATGATTCTCCTTATGCACCATGTTTATCGCTTCAACTGCAGCTTCCTCCAACACTTTGATTCTCCATTCAACATTATAGGTCCAATTCTTTGACAAGTTACTCTTGGAATCAAAAAAACATTGTGTGACAAGAGGACATTCTCGCCAAGTGGTGTTCATGATATAAAGATCCTAAATTTAGTCAACCCAAAGTTTAAGTTCTTTTTTAATTGTATCAATCCCTGATTTGATATGATTTTGAGCAAAAATGATTTTGTCATAAACCCCGTAAGCCTCATCAATTAACTACAATCCAGAGAGAAAAATACCTTCCACCTGTGCCTTAGAATCTTTCCAAATTATGCATGTTTGTGGATTTCTTCTATATCTTTGACATCAATTCCAAAAGAAGTAGTAGCAATAGGTGGAAGTGAGGAGAGAAGAGTGGGATGTAAAGGATTTTTATCAGATGAGATAAAGGATTTGATGAAATTTGATATAACTTGGACCTATTCCTCAAGCTTCTCATGTGTTTTCTTACCTTTCTACCCTCTCAATAACCTTTGAAATAGTTTCCTTGATATTTTTCACTTCTCCTTCAGGGGTGGACTCTCCAAGTGGGATCCTTGTCAACTCCAATTCTAAAATTGATATCTCATTTTCATTCTTGTCTCCCTTTGGTTTATAAATTTATAGAAATTTTTGTCCTTTAGAATTCAAGACAAAACAAGAGGTTGTCTTTTCCTTTTTAGGAGGAGGAGTTGTGCATAAGCAAGGAGGGAATCCACTGCATTGAATCCAAGAAAAACAATTTGTGATAAAGCCTTCCTCTTTTTTGTTGTCAATCATGGCCAAACCCATGATGAATCCTTCCTACAGTCCCTTCCTAGGCTCAGGTTTATTTCCATCCTTAGAGTTATCGCTCGTGCCCCCATAGGACTTTTGTCTCATATTATTGTTCTTAGCAAATTTATTTTGTGCATTACCAACAAACTTGTTTGTTGCTATTTTTTTATTAGTATCAAATGAAAACTTACTTTTCATTCTAAATTTCTTCCATGGTCCTTTCTTAGGTGCAATAGAAGATGAAGAGGAGTTGGGATTTTTCTTCCTTACTTCCTCCTTGTGAGCAAAAATTGTCTTTAATTTCTATTCCTTAAGGATTTTTCAACAACCCTTCCATCATGGTTGGGCTATGAACATCCACCTCTCCCCATATAATGGGATTCAATCCCATGATGAATTTCTATATCCTAAATTTCTCATCGCTTTGGTACTTGAGGTACATACTTAAGGAGTTTTTAAATCACTCCCAATACTCAGTTATAGTTATCTTTCCTTGAGCTAAGTTCTAGAATTTAGTCATTTTCTAATCATAGTAAAGTTGTAGTATACATTGCTTTCCTGAAGTATCCTTTAAATTGATCCCAAGTGATATTAGCTTCATCAATATTCAACTCAGCCTTATGGTTATCCCACCATGAAGATGCTTTGTGAGAAATCTGATATGCTCCCCATATCACCTTTGTTTCTTCCGAGAAATTCCTTATTGTGAAGTATTTCTCCATTTTGTTAACCCGCTTCTTAGTTCCATCTCCTAATTTGGTGCCATCAAACTTGGGTGGACTTATCCTTTTATGTCATTAGCGAGTTCAGCTTGCCAGCCTAGCCTTTTTGTTCTCGGGTTGAACAGTATGTTCACATTGTTATTATCAACACCTACATTGGCGTTGTCCCCAGGAGGTGGCTGATTGTTGTTATCAACATCATCTTCCTCCTCATTTCCCATTACTTGTTGTTCAAGTACAGCCAAATGATCTCTTGTGTCTAAAAGGGTAGTAAGGATCTCATCTAGTTTCGGCAAGTATCGATTCTTTGCTCCTTCCTCAAAGTGAGGGTTATTTGCAACATTTCCTCTTGTTCTAACCATTTTTCTGTTACAAAAAAATTAATTTTCATTAGATTATGGACACAATAGGTCCAAGAGCTGCAACCTTTAGCTCTGATACCAAGATGTAACATTCCCATTTTAAGACTTTAGAAACAAGGGAAAAAAAAATTTATATATATAATGTTCTTTGTTCTAAAGAAAGCATTATTTAGAACAAACATTTCATGCCAATCAATTTCAAATAGATAACCATATGTAGTTGTAAATGACTCGGTGATCCACCGATCTATTCATTTCATAACTCAGTAATCTACCGATCTATTTATGTTATCTTTAAGTATTGAATACATATTGTATACTTCATATACTTGGTTTTCCTACCCTACACTGGGTACTAAGTGATCTATTTAAAGAACATATCTAAATATTTGTTACCAATATTCATCTGATATCACATTGTTTTAAACTTGGTGACATAGGATAATGCAACCAGTAGCTTATGATACTTTGGAAAAAGTTTTACAACATACTTTGTATGTCTCTATTCCTAGACGACATACTCATCATTTTGGAATACATCCTTCACCTCACTCCTCTATTATCATGATTGGTCTTTACTGACTACCGTCAGTCCACTTGTCCCAGGTTTAACCCTAGCCCTAGTTAGAAACATAAATTATTATAGGAAGATGCTCACAATGACTTAGGGTAAATGGGCATACTCGGTTGACCTTAAGTCAACCAGGGTGTGCCAAGGTACCCTGAGCCATTGGAAGCTACTTCCTATCTTGAATATACCACTAACTCCGACCTAGAGAGAAACTAAGTTCAAGTTCTTATTATTTGTAGATCTGGATGATCAATGTGGAAGGGTGATGCCATATGTCAACTACAATGTTGTATTCTCAAGAAGACCCAAGTCTTCTCGAAAGTACATCCCTACAGTTGGCATGTGCCAACATCCTACAGAAACTACCTCATCGAGATGTACATACCCCAAGGAGATCATTAATACATTGTTAATTTGGATTATGTCTTGATTACAACAACCCTACTAAACCCTAATCCAACACTCCATAAGTTCTTTCCTAAATTTGTTTCATTTAGTCCATGAAGAACTTCCTTAACTTATGATTGCTTTTTAATGTTCATTTTCTCAGTTTAACCAGCAGTTAACCAAAACAGGACAGCGATATCATAAGTTTCATTAAAATGTACTTTAACATTCAGGAAGGTTTAACAACCGCATATGTCCAACTAAAGTGGACTTCATACAAAATGAAGTCTAATAATTAATAATCATATCTCCAATCCTTTTGGCTTACATTCATTTGAGAGAGAATGATTCTTCCTCTACATGATGAAGTGTTAGGGTTTATCATTCACAATATCCATAGTTCTTACTGCATGTACATTATGCAACACATTACTATGTTAAATTGTTTAGATAAAACACATCATTTTATGCAACTTAACAAGTTGCATCATTATAAGGGAAATTGAACTAATTCCCTTTATCCATCTTATCAAAGATAACAAGATAAGCATAATATAATATAAATAATATCAACAAGATAGAACTTTCATCTTCCTTATAAAAGTACGAGATAATTTACACAACCAATGAAAATAAATAACAACTCATAATTCATCATTACAACTTATAAAATTTACAAGACTATGCACTTTAGGCATACTACATAACAACAACCTTCATTCTATAAAGTATACAACTTTTCCTTTACAATACAACAAAATAATGAATCATAATTATTTACTAAGAATTAGACTTATATCAGCCAATGCATCATATAATTTTTTTCCTTCTTTTATCACTTACATCGTCCATCTTGCAAAAATTTCTAGCACAGGTCAGTTCAATGAATTGAGCATGATAAGCACTAAGCATTAAAATGAAGTGCATTCCACTAATTGTTTCATTAAAGCAACATTGCTTTAATGAGATAATTAAAACATCATACAATAAGCATAAGTGATACCAAACAGAAAAGAAGTACATTAATAAATCTAGATCAACTTTTAAGAGAAGAGCAGAATATAATAAACAATATCTGCATAAGAACTTAAAGTTCTATTGATCCTATCAATGGCTTGTAAACAAACAATAGATCTTTCCATCCCATTATCTCATAATTCTATCCTAATAGAATACCACATTTATCTTTTCTATGAGACAAAATAAGTGTATACAACATGGTTCATTCTAGGATGATTCATCTAAATCATAAACAAAGAATAAAAAGAACCAATGCATACCATACCCAAACTTATAACATATGAAAAATAGACCAGGTTCATAACATGAATTACCTGTTCCTTTCTGGGATAACAATCTTGTAAATTCAACATTAAGATATACATCCAAACAGAATTTCATAACAATACAAGAAGGTATAGAAAATCAAAACAGTCTAACTATAATTCTAATTCCAATTCGCATGTTAGAAGTTATCAATCAAAGATCTAAAACCAACGTCCACAATCAAGTAGTTCCATAAAGGAGTTAATCTCTACTCAAGTTCATCCCAAAAGATAAAGAGTACAAGAGACAAACCTACTCCTATCCATTTAAACTAGGCAAGGCTAGTCAACAATAGTCGAACCCATAAGTATGCATTCACTTATCAGCAGAACCCTCTTGGCTACTAACTTTCTACATTATTACAACAATAATTCAAAAAAGTAGACCAACAGGTCATAAGAAATCACCATCTCAAAAGAGAATCGAGTACAGAGAAGTTCAAACAATGAGCTTATCCAAAGACAGAGAAAAGGTAACTCTAATAAGGAAAGGACCAATAATAAATCATTTCATTCCACTGAACAAAAGAAGTTCCAATTTCAAATCAAATTAGGATGAAAGCATATTGCAGTCCCAAAACAACATACAGAGACCCAAGAGAATACAATATACTTTCTTTCTATAAAAGAATCCAAGGACTCATTCATTGTATAAGACAAGAATAAAATCCCGAAACAACAACTATCAAGTTCAAGATTAACCATGAACCCAATACTGAGACTTACAATTTCTTCACCACTAAATACAAAAAGGTAAGTAGTTCGTAATTCAAAAGAATTAAACACAAAACAACTGAACGGAGAAGGTATCCTTCCTGATTATTTCAGTGTCCAAGGTAATAACCCAAATCTTCACTAAGACCCAAATTTATTTTAAAGAATCAAAGGAGAGAGAGAAAGAACCAAAAAAATTTAGTCAGAAGGTGTCCCAATCAATTTCCACTGCAACAGAAATAGAAATTCAAAACAAAACTTCACAACCATAAAATTGTGACAGAGGTGACTTGGTACAAAACAATATAGTCAACCTAGAACACGGGTTCCTCAAAACAGAGGGGAAAGAACACTTCCTTCTATTCCCATGCCAATACCATCTCGATACAATCATAGAACTGAAGTTCTACGTTCCTTAAGCAAGACGTTTCCAATTCCAAATCTCAAGAGATTTTTTTAAACAACTCAAACAAGCTTTCACCTAGTTCCTAGTGAGTAAGTTGCTCAAATAAAGAGTTATAAGCTTAATCATTTAATAAAATAATAATCCAATACAAAAATACCGAACATAATCAAATATATCGACCCAAATACAAACTCATAACACTCAAGTGTTAAATAAGAGTACAGTGTCGAACCCGAGCTTCACACACAAATGTTCAGAACTTCACAAGTAAAATAATGTGAATATAGTGCCAAATAAAACTCCAAGCAATAGTTCAAGTAATGCATAAGTTTTCCAAACACTGGTTCCGATCAACATGAAGCTCCAACACAAGTTTTAATCAAAACACAAAGCTCCAACATAAGTCTACATCCAAAAACATAACCTAGAAGCAACATCAAACGGAACTCAATTTTCCCTAAGCTCATATCCCTATACTACCATGAAGGTTAGTTCAAAGCACAACAACTTTGAATACAAGATCTAGAGTGCAAAAATAGAGATACAGAAACAAGTTTCGCATACAAACTTCACATGCATGTTGTCATAAAACTTGCACAGAGAGACAATTTCCAAAACAACACTATTTTTGCCATGGATTCAAATCCAAACAACACAAATATTCACTAAACCCAGAAAGAAAATAACTAGTCAGACATAAAAACATGAATCTCATGAGATCAAATTTGTTCTAATGAATCATTTAGAAGAAAGCAAAGAGTCTTAATAGTTAGAGCCTATCATTCCTGATAGTGCTTCCACCAAATCGAAGGAGACTTCCAGCCGAGCTTCCAACTCTTTTTCTCCTCCATGAAATATCAACAATCAAACATATTTTCCTCCTATGCCTCATATACTTTCCTTTGATCAAAAATAGGCTAAAGAAACCAAAAATAGCTTTTAAGTGAAGGTCAAACTACTAGTTTGAAGAACCAGTTAGCTCCATGCAAAGCAAAATCTGCCATGCATGTAAAACCAAATAACCTCCTACAAACCTACCTTCTAAGTTTCCAAGATGGTTTGCACATAAATATTGAGGCTTATTAATGCCATAAATGTCATTCATTCCAAAATTCCCGCTTATCTTTCCTTGCCACCACCTCCAAAATCTGGAAAATGCCAATTCCATACAAAAATACAATTCCATATTTTAGTGGAGCTTCCACGTAATCCTCCACAAAATCTACTATCCCCTACCAAATATGGTAGTAATTCCATCATTAAACCCTTTCAACTCATTTAAATTCAATTGGAACCATTTCCCTTGTGACATGTGACCCCTAGGTTCCCTTTAATAGTTTAGGATGGGTCCCAATAGAACTTAGGTTAGTCTAGCAATAACCAACTTAGGTATTAAAAATATTTACTAATAGTATTTCCACCTTAGGTTATATTTAATTCATAACCCTTCAAAGGTATAGGTATTAATTAAAATATCCTAACATTAATTTAGTAACCCTTCCTTATTCATTTAGCACAATTCTTAGGTTAGGATGCCAACCCCACAAATTAGAATAAGAGGCTTAGGTTAGAGTAAAATCCAAATGGGTAAATGTAGCTAGAACATAGGTGTTCTTACCTAGCTTAGGATACTGTTAGGATAATCCTTAGGTTTTAGGACTCTGAACTCCTCTCATGAATTGAATTTTTCTTAAGTCCTTAATGTCCTGCCAAGATCAATCACCAAAGACCCGAACACAACATACAGTTGAACGAAAACATGTTCACATGAGACCACAAAATTTGTAACATACTAAGTTCAGTCTTCTATGTCCCTTAAACTACTGAATGTCAATTTATCATTCAGTCTATGAAGAGGATTTGAAACATTCCTTGGATCACTGAAATTGATCCAAGGATGAGTCAGAAGAAGAAATAAGTCTACAACTCTTAAATCCAAATTGTAGCTCATCTTTCTAAAGTGAAAATGAATTCTTGATAACCATACAATTTTAGTTTAATGATTTTTAAGAACAAAAAAGATTTATCCTTATCAAGCATGATCTTCAACAGTCAAAAGAACACATCTTTATCCAAAAATCACATGTCAACACTTGAAATGCAAAAGAGGAATATATCAGTTGTTGAGGGTGTTACACCTCGATTGCTTTTACTTCTTCTTTATAAGTTTTTGGTATTGAATGAGGAATAGGGGCAGATTCATCAGTTATTTCAGGAATCTTTCTTGCTCCAATTCCTTCTTAGTTGTTTCTTCATTCTTATCTCGCCTCCTTTATTTTGTTTTTCTCGTACATATAACTTGGTTTCTAATTGCAAGGGTGAGGAAAAATTATTCAACTAGGTTGAGGCATCCATGTGAGAGGTGGAGACTTGTTGGGAATAAGATGTCTTCATAATTTCTTTGTATTCCTTCATTTTCCTATTGAACCATTGCCTCACCCTCACCAAAGACAGGATTATTCAATTCAAAGCATGATCATCTCTTTCTTTCTTATGCCACCAATGGTTGGGATAGGCATGTGTTGAATGGTTCTGATGTATTCCACAAAGTACAAATCAAAATCATCATCTTCTAGGCCCTCATAAATATGGTAAAAGTTGATATATTTTATTTGTTGTAGTGATAGCCTTCCAAAGTATTTTTCCTCACTTCATACTCATCTACACAATCTTCCCAATAGTCCTCGAATGTGGGAATATGATAGTAAGTCATTCTCAGATGCTTGGAGATAAAACCCTTACTATCAAATGAGGACCTCTTTTGATAAGTATGAAATTTGAATTTTGAGATTGTTCTTTCAACATTTTGTACATCCAAAGTATACTTACATGTGTGTAGTTTCCCAATGAGATAGGAAACTGAATACTAGTGATCTTCTTGTCTCTGCAAGTTCTATGTAACATATCTAATTTCCTATAAAATTCCACTAGAACCATCTTGTCATTACAATACATGTGTAATTTATTAGTCACACCTTAAAACCATCTATCCCGATATATGTGAAATTTCTAAATTAGATAAGAAAAAGGGTACCATATGTAAAAATAAGTTGTGTTCCTTCTGAGACTCTCTCAACTACATTTCCTTCCAATAGCCTGACTAGGAACATGGTGAAGGAATCATTGACTCTCATGTGGTGAGTCTTACTATTTTCATATGTGAGATGATGATTGAAATTGTACACTAGTGCATTTTTATTGTCATCTTGTGGTGATAACCCTACCCATACCCTATAAGATGTTATGGTGTACATTAGGTAGGATGTCATGTGGAAGGTTTTTCTTTGGTGCACATTGACCAATTGTTCACTTAGGTTCTCACATATGATTTCTCCCCAATTCAACCTATGTTTATCTTCATAGATGACATTGATATACATGCACATCTAGTATTGAAACTCATTTATGGAAGGCACACCCATCATTCTTCTAAGACATGTGATCATGTCTGACAATTATTCTTTAAATTATGACCTATAGAGAACCTTGGGCAGCTTGGAGGCCCCTTTTTGTATCCTTGAGCTAAGACCTAGCTGTTGTTGTGTTATATCTATTCTTATCTTGATAAAAAAATAGGCTTTTAAATATTCATCCTCACATTATTAATTGATTTAATTATTTTAATTAAGTTAATTTCATCCTCACACCTCCACCTCATCATTACACCTCACCCTGACCCATTCCAGGGGCATTTAACTCACAATGACCAAGTCATCACTCTCAACACTGAGTCATCACTCCTAGTGTTGAGTCACCACTTGACCTAACTAACTAAGAATTCTTCTCAAACCTAATTGGACTTCTTCTATGACCTTCCTACCTTTTCTAACGAGAACTCCACTTCCCTAAGTGGACTCAACTTGGAAAACACACCAAATCTGGGAAGATCTTCCTATTTTTGGTAAACCTAGACTTATTCACCTTAACCGACATCCGGTTTCCTCGACCGACGCAGCATATACCTAACCACCATCGGTTCACCTTATATATACAATTTTACAACCTTTTACCTAGGTTGGTCATTTTTAGTTTTGAGAGAACTATTGCATTCAAGCGTGAATCCAAAGCCTCTCAGCATCCAGATGACACAAAATACTCAACCACAAGCCCAAGAAAGCATCTCGGTTCTCCTTCCAGAGTATTGGAATACTCACGGGAACACTACAGAGTACTTCCATGACACTGACTCTAGAATCTCTTCACGGATCAACTACCATCCACCTTCACCTACCAGATCTATAAAGGCAAGTAAGTATTCATGATTTTAATCATATTGTGCTTACTTAAAGTATAGATTCCTTACCTCTTTCATTATACTTTATTTTTTCTTCTATATTCCTTTATCTCCACCTCCTCACCAATCTACCAACCCAACCACCTATAGCCTTTTTTCCTTCCGTGACTTCCCCCTTTATATCCCTGAGTCTTCTCAGTAATATTACGAACCTAACCACACCCTTCTCACTCTCTGTGTAATCACAGAGAAGCCCAAAAACCATTTTTATCAAATTATTGTCAATTTCCCCTACCAACATCAAGTTTACCTAACCATCATCGGTTTCACCTCTATACCGACATCGGTCACCTGACCATATCGGTCTCTGTGTCATTTCATTCCTTTTGACCAACAAAAGCCTCTCGATCAACCAAAACTAACCCAACCTTACCCAATCAACCCAGACCCACCTCACCTCGACAATCCAAACCCTGTACCTGCAAAAACCTAGAATAACCTACCAAACCTCCAGATCTAATCATAACCTTTCTTGTTAGATTATATTTTCTTATTGTATTTGCATGAGATACCTAAATCATATAACTACGTAGGATTTCCTTACTTCATGATATTTGCAATATTAATTTATATTTGAAAGTGGATTGACAACCTTCTAGGAAGCATCACACTTCCTAGATCTAGCATTTGCTAGGCAAGTCCACTAACCTATATTATTAATACTATTTGGTGGTCTTGTTGTGTTTCTTATATAGGTCATTCCTCCTAGCCAAAGGGAAGCTCTCTTCACAATCATCTTGGATCAAAAATTCATTAACGCACATTCAACCTTCGACCTACATATCACAGTATTCCTCCTTAACCATTTCCTATTCTATTTTTATTTTCTAGAAAAAAAAACTTATTGGTGAAACATTTTGGCATGCCTGGTGGGACCCATCAATGGGGTTCTTTGCATTGTTCATTCCTAGGGAAAATTTTGTGTGTCTATTTTCATTTGAAATGAGTTCACATTAAGCTTCTTCTCTAGAAATATTATTTTCTTCTGATTATCTCAGTGACACTTGTTTTTCGGGATTAAAAAGAATTCTTCTTTCTTTTCTTGTATTGCATTTAGTGAAAGTCATACCCTTAACCTCTTCATAATTTGTTCTCATCAAATATAATTTGTGGATTTGGGTTTTAAAACTTGTGCACTTGCATTTTTGAGTTTGTTGCATTATAGCTAATCTAAATTGTGGGCAAACCTATATGCTGGAAGTCATGCCCAACTGATGGTTGAAAAATTGAACCATAGCTCACATTTTGCACACTCTCTATACCAAATCACTAAAAACAAACTACACAGTTCTTAAACAACATCTTTCCTAGAAGAAGTTGTCAATGATCACACGATCAGAGGATTGACAGTGGGCTCCAGCTAGTTTCTCTGTCCAGTCATCATCTCAGAGAAGGATCTCCCATGCCAAAACTTACCTAAAACCAGCCATAGTTGTCATGGATTTTATAGGGCACCTTTGTTAACCAAAAATTCTATCATGCTTACTTACAGTCAATCCTAAATGGCATAAGCCACAACATAAAATCTACAACTTAGGATTTCATGTTTGTTAGCTTTTTTTCTTTTTGCATTTTGAGGTGTGAGTTGTGTTTCTTCATTCTTTCTTATCCTTTTATGCCCCACATCATGACTGGTGTATTCTAGTTTTATTTTGGGTTTATTAGGACTCCTCATAGCCATACTCAGTCTCTGGGTTGGCCCTTTTATTTGATCTAAATCACCAAAACTTCATTTTTCTTCTCTTTCCTAGATTTCACAGTAACCGATATCGGTCCAACGACCACCATCGGTTACATCATCTCACCGCCATCGGTTAATTGACGACATCGTCATTTTATATGCTTTTTTGGTTATTTTTACCAAAATAGTATTCTCCACCTTTATGTTCTTTTCATGGTTTGTTCTATTTTTTATCACACTTTTGAGTCTCTGATATCATTTTCAGATCCAGTTGACCCATTTTCACCTTTCATTTCCAAATATTTGAATCTCTTATTTTTCATAAGAATCACATCGGTCTTAGCCAACTACGTGGCGGGTGGTTACCTCATACCGGCATCGGTTACCCCAACCGATGTCGGTCTCTATATTCTGATTTTCCAATCAGAACAACGATATAATCACTCATTTTAGACTATTTTTCCCATTACTTATGTGTTTCTACATCATCAACAAAGCTCAGAATACCTATTTTATCATCATTCACATGGTTTTGACTCATAAACAAGCTAACACTCTCATGTTTCATGCTAGCCACCAACCTCCTCCCACCTATCCCATCACCCCCTTCAATCTCATCACCCATGGACCCCAATCAGATCTCTTTCCATACCCACTAGTGATGAGGAGTTCACGAGACTCCTTGATCACAACCCCACTGCTTCTCTACAGTACTATCTCACTCATTCATCTACCCATGATTCATCGGGAAGCTTGTATATGGCATGCATGTGTCCATTCCTCCTACCCTCACACCCACTTCTACATCAACTACTACTACTAGCTTTAGCCTTACCCTCTTCCACCTTACCACCTGTGGTTTCCCATCTTGACCCTACATCATCGATATCAGCTGCACCTATGGCATCTATCACACTTTGACATCTTGTCACTCCTATGATGTCAACCATGCCTTTATCAACCACCTTGAGTGTAGGTCTATCTACATCCACCACCTCTCATATACCTATTACATCTCAACCACCAATGGTGATGGCAACCCATACTCCCTTCCAAAACATTGTCCTCTCCATCCCACAGTCTCTTCCTCCAATTTCTATGAGAGTCTTTACGTCCACTCCACCTACCTACACTTATCACCAACAACCCCTATTTCATCTATCACTTATTCAGGATACTTTCCATCTACATCTATTCCGCCTACATTCCTTCCTCACAATTTTTACTCAACACCACCACATACTGGGATGCCACCCACATCATACCCTCCTCATCTACCCCCTTATACTGTAGGGGGTGCCCAATCATCACAACCTACCAATGATCTTATCAAAATGATGATGGACAAGATGCAGACATTGGAAGCATCTTCTCGCTCACGTAACTCTCTTGACATATGATGAGATTTGCAATGAGCCCATTCACCCATCCATTCCAATTCATCCATACCCTCCCCATTGGGAAATGCCTAAATTCAACCAATTTAACAAAAAAGAAGACCCACAACAACACTTGTGGTCTTTTAAACATGTGTGTTATCTATCACTCATGATGACACTTTTCTCTTGAAACATTCCCAATGTCCTTGACAAGACCAATTTAGATTGGTATAGTGCTCTACCTAGGCATTCCATCTTTTCATTCAATCAGGTAGCTCAAGATTTTCTAGACCACTTTTCTATCAACATTGTCAAGAAGGTCACCATGACCGACTTGTATGCGTGACACACCAATACGAAGATGAATCTATCACATATTTTGTCACTCGTTGGTGGAGCTTGATCAACCAACTCACATTCCAACTACCTCAAACCGAGTTAATAGAGTTGTTCACTAGAGCTTGTGCTAGACACATCTCACCAACTCTCCAAGTTCAAACCTTCTACACATTTGATGAGGCATTCACCATGGCCCAAAACTTGAAATTTGTGCCATTGAAGAGAAGAAGATACAATTACAAAAAGAATGTTGTGTTTAAATCAAATGATACCTCTTCTTCTTCCAAACCAAAAAATTAATTCTAAAGAAAAGGATCTACCAACGTAGTAGTTTTGAAATCCATCCCATCTCATCCATCCAACCAATCAAATCCTTCTTCCAATCTTTCTCCTATTCAGGATTTCCAGTTCAAGTGGAGAAACAAAATATACTCCCATAGGAGAACCCTACTCTTCAGTTTTAGAAAAACTTCTAAAATCTGGAGCAATCACTCTTCCACCCATCAAACCACATACTAGTTTTGACCCCTCTCATCCTATGCCTGCATGGTACAAAGAAAATGATTACTACAACTATCATCGTGTTAGAGGTCATAACGATGGTAATTGTATAACTTTTAAAAATATCATCCAAGAAATGTTAGATAATGGAGATCTCATCTTGGATAATCCTAATGCACCAGCTAATCAGAACCTTCACATCTTCAAGAAGTCATTCCCAAATCACACCCCATCATCTAACCAAACTAGAAAAACCTCAACCAATGATAATAACATGTTTCGTGAGGTTCATGTTGTTTTCACATCATACCAGCTCTTCCTACTCAATTTCCTCCTACTCCATCTATCGAGGAGATTCTTGCACAGCTCCTTCATCCACAAAGGGACTTGTTTCATCTACTCCTTTACCCACAAAGGAGTCTCCCTTATCTCCTCCTTCACCCATGGAGGAGTCCACCATATCTACCGATGCAGTTTCCCCACTCACCTCTCAACCTTGACGAACAACCCACAATACTTACTCTTCTACCCATGGGAGAGTCATGCTTACCTTCTTCTTCACCAAAAGATGAACTTACCTCATCCAACTTGTCATCTCCCCTACCCATAAGGGATCCATTAGCAGTGTCCCTTCCTATTGGTGACAATTCTCCATTTTTCAAGGATCTTGTTGATTTTCTCTCATCTCTTTTACCCACAGAGTCTAAAGCCAACCATTTCCCTATCTCACAAACATTATTTATAGGATTACTACCAAATCAACATCATCCCCCTACATACATGTGTCATTTTCACATTTGGCCGACCACTTGGATTATGTTGACAATTCCATGCTTTGGGGACACCTTCGACTACTCATGTCTCAACTCAAATGCAAATGTTGTCTATTGATACTTCCACGATCTATCCAAAGGTGTTTCAGATAACCAAACCCACCATGCCCATGCTAGTTGTAGTGACCCCTTCTTCATCACCCTCACCCACACCTAAACCTTTACCATCAAATGAACTTTTTTCCTATGCCTAAAACCTTACCTACACCTATATCTTCCTCCACATCTAGACCCATTACCACATTGGGAGTCATGCCGACATCAAGCCTAGTCCATCCTCCTATCAAACTAGATTTAGCCACATCCTCACAAGCCATCACAAAGACTATTCCCCCACCTAAGAGGAAGACCCAACCTCTTAGGCCACATACACCAGTTTTACCCACTACCCTCTCATCACCTTCACCACTTCCATCTATCCTAGGTCCCCACCCATCAACCTTGGCCAAACAACCTCCTACCTAGAGTAAACCAAAAGCACAACAACCTACCTCATCATGATCCTCTGTTGCACCCAAATTACCTACACATCTTACACCTTCATCATCACCTACATCCTTTCTACCTCCTATACCTACACCACTTCCAATATCCTCATCATTACCTATGTTATTCCCTTCTCTTCAACCAATACCTTCCACATTGCCTCTTACTACAACCTTCACCACACCTCCATTATCACCTTGGCTAACCCATCCCCTTCCACCATCTACCTTCCCTTCTACATCACACACTTCTTCTTCACCTTTACCCAAGAAGGTGCAACCAAATCCCAAGAACCCACTACCCTCCAAAGAGGTAGTTAAACCTACACCACCTTCAACAACTAGTTCACCTACTACATCTTTACCCAAGAAGGTGCAATCCAAACCTAAAACCATACTATCTACCAAACAGGTGGTCAAACTTACTCAACCTCTAATTCCACCTCTAGTGGTGCCTCTCCCACCAAAGTCACCCACACTTCCATCCAGACCCACACTTACTTCACATTGTGATCCATTGGCAGGGTCTTACGCCAACATCTTAGCTAACCTTTTGGAAACCTTTATCATCACATTTCCACCACTTAGACCTTATGACCCACTCAAACCTAAACCAAAAGGGTTTGATGATACCAAAATTTATGCTTACCATCATGTGTTAGGGCATGATGTGGAAAATTGTAAGGCTCTTAAGACTATTCTTCTCCAACTATGTCCTCTCAAAGAAAACTTTGATGATGATGATATTTTAGATGAGGACCCTATTCCACCTTCACCTATCACCACACATCCTCATCTCTTACCTATTCAAAGTGACCTTCATCTCCACCTCCACAAACCCTTTTATCCTCCTCCAACATTTGAGATCAATATGGTCCGCATAAGAGAGCTAGCCAAACCTCCACCAAAATGCCAATGTGTTGCATTGTTTTCACAAAACCAATATATGCCCTCACCATATTTTTTCCATCCTATCACTACACCTATCACAACTCACTTTCTCCTTTACCATAGATTAATATGGTTCAAATTTCCACTCGAGCCCAAAAGGAAAAGGAAAGGAGAAAACAACCAACTCATCCACTACTCTTTTACCCAATATTCCATCTACACTACACCAAAATCACCATCCGTGGACCCACATACCCTATTTCTGATGGGGTTTCCCATCATACAATGCTTAAATAATTACACTAGTCTCCTCTCAAAATGTCTTTGTATGACCTTGTCCAAACCTCTAGTCTCATCATCAGCCCTCATTGAGGTTCCTACAATCTATTGAGGTTATACCTAATGACCCTACTCTTGTTGCATCCATTATCACTCCTCACCATGTGGCCTCTCTCACCACTTCACCCCTTCCTTCCTCTCCCACTACCACTCATCAAGTAGCCTCTCTCAGTTTCTCTAAAATGATATTGTACCTCTCTCAATCAGATGATCCTGATCCCACCTATTTATTTCCATCTATACATTGATAATATACACATTCAAACATTATGATCGATGGTGGTGCTAGTATTAACATCATTTCCTTCCCATGCATACAACCAAATGCACATCCCTACCAATTACATGCATAATAACCTAATTATGTTGTGTTCATTCAATGATGCCATGACTTCCACCCTTGGCACCATCATTCTCCACATTTGTGTAGGCCCCCATGCCATTCCTAAATTATTCTATGTTTAGAGGGGGGGAATTCTAGTACAACATGCTACTTGGCCAACCTTGATTCATGCCATGGGTTGTGTTCCTTCAACCTTACACCATTGTTTAAACATGAAGGGCACAAACTATACCATTCTAGCTGAACCCTTCACCATTCAAGACCTGTAACATGTTGTATCGACCCAATGATGTCCTTATACCAGTTAAGGCATCTACCACCACTACCACTTCTTCTTCCATTACACCACCAATGCTTCTGCTGCTACATCTTCCACAACTAACTCCTTTATTCCCACTATTTGTCGTAGCTTTCTACAACCTGACCCATCAGCCAACCCATCTACTTCTCAAACAACTAATGCTTCTTCTTCCCAATCTGTCCTAATGATTCATCCATTCCTCTACCCATATATCAACTATTGATCCCTTAGAAGGTGTTTTTCAATGCCTCACTCTGGGGGAGTACCACCTTTATAACATTGACACATTCCTTACTCCTCAAGAGTATGGTAAACTTCACCAACATCCCCACTATGATCACCACATAGGAAAGGTTTTCCCCTATGGTCCTCCCCACCTTCACACCAACTTAACATATGGGGGACTTGATCTTCTACCTACTCACCCGAGCCACCTTCCCAAACTTGACCATTTTCCTTCGACCTTCAATCTCTCACCAACCACCACTTCACCCACACCTTCCTCCATCATGTGCTTGGAAGGGCTTTGCTTTGGTTTCTATGAACAAATCTACCATACTGGCATCATTCCTTACACCACTCATAAGCATAAATACCATAGTGGTATTGGATTTTCTAAACCACCTTCTAAGAAGGCTCGAGTCAACTCATTCCATTAAACATTCCCCACCCCATTCACCACTTCACCACCTTCACCTATAGAGTCTATAGATCCGGAATCCATTCTTCCTAACTTTTTTATGAACATCATTTCCTTGGGACCTCTCAAAATCAAATGGTGAAGTCTATTTCTATCTCTCTTCCTTCTTGTATCCTAACATGATGATGATGATACTTTCTATTAACATCATTCAATGTCAGATGTTGAGTCTGATTTTCATTCTTTGTGCATCATATTAATTTCTAAATTAATTTTCTCAAAAAAACCATGTTTTAATGATTTGATGGTTTAAAATTAATATTCACACTTAGAAAGATGCACATTCTAAAAATAGCTCAAAACTTGTTATTTTTCCCTAATTTGAAGGAATTTCAAAATTTGTCCTTTTTCCTGCTCCTAGGTTTCCAATTTCACAAGCTTGTCTTTATTCCTATGCTGATTGCTAGATATTGACCCAAACATTTTGGTCCATCAATATCATACTTTTTTGTATTTCACAATGCCAAACCCATAAAACAAAAGTTTTGAAAAATGCATCCTTTATTGATTCTTCTTTTCATGTAAAATTTGCCATCATGGTTTTGAATTCTTCATTTGGGCATCCTGATTTTACATTTTGAAGAAACAAGCTTATTTTTTAGCATCAAATTATGTCACAAGATAGTAGAGGGTATGTGGCAGCTTCTAATTCATGGGAAAGGCATGAGGCCTCCTTTTTTTTTTTCAACCTTTTCAAGAAAATAGGGCATTTCTCTGCCCGTGGCTCCTTTTTTCAATTTGCCTATGAGGCATGTTTTGATTGGTAGGATGGTGGGTCATGAAATAGGTTCCCTTAAGGTTTTAGACCTTATTTTTGTCAAAATTTTAAAAGTAAAATTTTGGCATTCAAAACCACCTTTGTTTCAGGAGGGACTCGTGTCCTAAAAGTCCTCAAACAATGTGGGCCTTTGTGGGACTTAAAATTTGGCTCTACATTTTATAAAATGAAAATTATTTTTCCCCATTCAATTAGCAATGGAAATTGCTTGATGATCTCTCTATTCAAATCGGGTTGGTATAGCCTGAATGGAGGGAAATGTTTGAATGTTTTTTGGAAAATGGATCTAAACATGAAAATTTTGGGTAAGGTTCTACAAGCTTTGAATCATAGGTGGACATGTGTCTAATTCTCTATAAACTTAGATCTATAAGCTCCTGGAGGTCAAGGAAATTTTATTTATGCCCTTGATTTCTAGGGATTTTCAAAAAGACTCAAAATCAAAATTTGAAGCATTAAAATCTCGCATCATATCAACCCATTGAAATTGAGTAAGATCACAAGGAGACACATGGCTATGGAAAAAAATCGGAGATCACAACCTTAATAAAAAACTAAAAATTTCCCAAAATTCAAAAAATTCAAAATGCAAAATTGAAGCATGTTTTCAAATGGGACCCACCATGTGCCACTTAATGTCACTCCAAAATTCAAAGGAAGAGATCCTTAAGTGTTAAAATTTTCCATTTTTCCAAAAAATGTGGAAAAGTCAAAAATGAGCATCCGAATTTGTTTCCAATCATTTTTTGACATGTTACTAATCATACTTATTTCATGCAAATTAAAAGGGTAACTCAAGCTTATTTCTAAGTCCACATCTTCCATGTGGATTTTCAAGATTAAAAGATGGATGAGATCAAGGTTAGTTAGTGTGTCACCATTCATTTGTTTTGACCATCCATGAAGCTCTAGAAGCTTGGAATTACAACTTTTACATCAAAATTCATCAAATTTATAGTAATTTTGTGTTTGTCTTGGCCTTTCAATCTTTGTTCATTGGCATCATTTTCATGACTTCAATTTTTCTTTGAGGTGTTTTTGAAGTAATTTTTCCCTTAGAAATTTCCATTTAAACACGTGAAATGTCAAAATTATCAAGTCATGCCACTAATTTAAAAATGGTAAAAGGGTGAAAATGATGAGTAAAAGGTAGCTTACATGCCTTAATAATGAAAATATTTCTTCATGCCTCACCTGGATGGATAATGATCTGATATTATGTAATGTTTTAATATTTTTCTTTATGATACACTCAACTATTTTACGCCAATCTTTTTCTCAAATTTCATGTCATTTTCATTGAATCATGAATATGTTCTCTTGAACAATTGATCCCATGGTTATCTATCCTTTGCTTGGGAAAGAAGGCTCCTCTTATGTGGCATGAGGTATATAATTCATTTTGGAGATGAATTTAAAGGGTTTCCCAGTTGAAAATCATTAACAAATTATTATAAAAGGCTATGATTTTCTCGAAAACCCACCAAAAATTGAGTTCCATAAGGTAATTTCTTCTATTTTGATCTTCATTCTATGTGAGTTGGTTACAAGTGTATATCCATCACACATTCTAAGATTGTTCATGAAACTTCCCCTACTGAATGAATCTAACAATCTTTTTGATTAATCTATCTTTTTCCGGGGTGGTATGACCATTTCATGTTATCATTTTTAAGTGCCTGTTAATTTTCATTTTTCTTGTTGCAATGATAAGTTAAAGTCTTTAGGCATCACACACTAACTCCATTTCTTATTGATAGTTTAGAAAGCATTTTCCGCAATCTCATATTTATAAGAGCCTTCATCTAATAAAGAGATTAATCAAATTTAAAATCACTTTAAACCTTGCTTTTTTTACTACCAAGATTTCTTGTAAGTGATTCATCCATTCCCAAAGCACACTGACATGGATTTTTGATCCTTTAGAGTTGTTTTTCAATGCATTTTGTGGAGTGAATTAAATTAACACATTCATGAATGAAGAGTTTGTAACTTGGGCTTCCATTTATGCATCTTTTTTGAAAGAATATCCGATTATTTCAAGCATTTTATCTAATAGTTATTCAAGTATTTAGAGGTTGTCAAAGATCTGATATATCCTGATTTACCCTTTTTATTGTGACTTGTCCTAAAACCCCAGCCAAAAATCCATTCAAAAAAACTAATCCTATCATCCCTTGCATTTCATTTTCTCTGTCAACCAAAGGATCTCACCCATCCTTCATCCATTTGCACAAGGAAAATTTGGATTTGGTTTCTTCTGAACAAGGCTTGCCTTACTTGAAAATTCTTGCATAATCTAGCATAAAGATGTGAAAGTCGATTTAGATGTTGATCAAATTTTCCCAAGGCATTTTCATATTAGGCCCGGTTAGAAATCATTGAGGATGATAAACATCTCCTTCACCATTTGGGGGTTATACCAATTCTCTTACCTTGGTTGAAATTCACAACCTAAAGAGTAGTGAGGATGAATCAAATCCATTCAAGGTCCTAAAAATTTCTCCATGAACACCATTTTCCTAGATCACCTTGGCTACAAAATGATGACATATATCAATATCTCCTCTTCTCTTCCCTTCATGTATATCTGACATGATCAATGATAATACACCTTCTATTAATTCATTCAATGTACAATTCAAGGATGATGTTCTATTCTCACTACCTTGGTGTGGAAGATTCTTATATTTACCCATCATTACCTTCTCGAGATGAAAACCATGTTGAATGAATCAACCATCGAAATCAATATTCACACTCAAGACAACCCACACATTCTAAAAATAGGCCAATATTTAGATGTTACTAAATGAAGCTTTCACTTCTTTCCTTTGAGATCATAGCAATGCTTTTTCTTGGTCCTATGTTGATATGCCTGGTATTGACCCAAACATTGTGGTCCACAATATCGTAACCATTCCTAATGCCAAACCATGAAATAGAAGCTGCAAAAATGCATCCTCACATTTCCCTTCTTGTCAAAGAAGAACTCCAACACCTTCTTTTAGTTTCCTTCATCCTACCCATTGATTATCCCCAATGGATCTCTAACATCATTCTTGTCAAAATGATAGGGGGACTCCACATTTGCACATGGATTTCCATGACCTTAACTTAGCTTTCCCCAAAGATGACTTTCCTCTACCTAGTATTGACCAACTAGTTGATCTCACCACCAACCATGAGATGATATAACTCATGGATGGTTTCTCGAGTTATAACCAAATATTATTCACCCTAAAAATATCAACACAAAACACCTTCATCACTCCTTAGGGGACCTTCTATTATCATGTCATGCCCTTTGGCCTTAAAAATGTCAATGTGCTACATATCAATGGGCTATGACTTATATTTTCATGACATCATGCATAGCATATTAAAGATTACGTTGATGATCTTCTTGCCAAATCTAAACATCGGGTTTAGTAAACACCTGTCCTTAAATTTTCTTTGATCATCTCATCAAATATTGTGTTCACCTTCAACCTAAGAAGTGTGTCTTTTTGTTCTCTCTCGGAAAGCTCCTTGGTTTTATCATTTCTTTGTGTGGCATTGAAGTTGATCCCACTAAAATCAAGGCTATTCTCAAATTCCTCCACCTACTAACCTTCATCAACTTCATAGTTTGCAAGGAAAGTTGTAATCTATTCATCACTTTATTTCTCATTTTCGACGCTATCCATCCATTTCATCATCTTCTCAAAAAGGATGTCTCCTTCAAATGGGATGATGAATGCCACAAAGCCTTCAATGCCTTAAAAAATACCTCCTCCAACCACATGTGCTCATTCCCCTAAGGATGACCAACCATTTTACCTTTACATTTATACTACTGATCATTCCCTAGGTGTCATGCTCACTCATCGTGATGAGAAACATAGGGAGAAAGTGGTTTATTATATAATCATACACTTTAGACTATGAAACTAGATATACTCATGCTAAAAACTCTTCTTAGCCTTAGTTTTTGTCACCACTAAAATTCACCATTACCTACTCAACCACAAAACCTTTTTTGTCACCAATACTGACCCCTTACATTACATGTACGCTAATCCCTACCAACATCAATGTGTTACATGTTGGCTCATGCTTCTTGCAGACCTAGATCTTGAATTCATCCATCAAAAATTTGTCAAAGGAAAAAATTGTTCTGACCAACTCACGACACACCTCTCTCTTGGAAACCAATCTTCTAACTTTGATTTCCTTGATGAATCCATCACTACCCTCTCCTAGATGATACCATTTACCATATGACCTTATTCTTTGATGGTTCCAAATGTCAGCGTGGGGGTGGTGTCGAGTTATCCTCATTCCTCTTGATGGTGAGCCTATGCCATTATCTTTCAAACTAGATTTTGATTGTACTAACAATATCGCCAAATATGAAGCACTCGTGTTAGGTCTTCAAACCACCATAGCCTTAGACATTAAATCAATTAATATCTTTGGTGACTCTCAACTAGTTGTGAACCAAGTTAATGGTATATACCAATGTTTCATAACAAGATACTTCAAAAGTATAAGCATCATGTTGACATGTTTTTGACTACCTTTAACCATTATGAACTTCAAACCACCCCGTGTTCCACTAATAAATTTATAGACACCATGGCTTGTCTTGCTTCTCAAATCCCCACTTCACCCTCCGACTCAAAAATATTTGTCACAATACAAAGGTTGCAATCACCTTCTTATCTAATCCGAGACATCAACCTTGTAGGAAACATTGAAACTGACCCACGTGACCTTTGGTATAAGTAGTTTTTTGACTATCTTTCCCTTTCAATTCTTCCTCCAGATCTTACTCACAATGGACAACGAGCCTTTCTCAAAAGTGTCTCTCACTATGTCATCATGGGTGGTCTTCTCTATAAACATGGATTTGACACTATCCTCTTACGATGCCTTACGAGTTTTGAAATTCCATACACCATCAAGGAAGTTCACGATGGATTTTTGTGGGGTCACTTTAGTGGCTTAGTTGTCATTAAGTGCATCCTTCACTTGGCTATTACTTGGCCAACCCTAAACCATGATTGTTGTGACTATGTCAAGTGTTGTGTGAAGTGTCAACAACATGCTAATCTTCATCACACCCCTAGTCACACCTTACAGGTCACACGAGACCTTTGGCCTTTCTCTCAATGGGGTTTGGATCTTGTCGAGAGAGATCAACCCTCATTCTTCCCAACGTCATCAATGGATTATTACCACTACCAAATATTACACTAAATGGGTGGAAGATACCTCTTATTTCTAAAAATCAAGAAAATATATGAATTCATCAATCATCACATCATTTTCACTTTTGTGTTCCTCACCGCCTCATCACTGATAATGGAAAACAATTCAAAAAAAAACCCTATGGAAACTTTGATGCCTTTGGCATTCAACTTAGTTTTTTTCTTCACCTTATTATCCTCAAACAAATGGCCAAGCTGAATCAAATAACAAAAATCTAAATAAAATTCTTATGAAAGTGGTTGATGATATTAGTAAGGATTGGCACACGCACATTCCTTTTTCCTTATGGGCTTATCGCACTAGTATTCACACCTCAACTGCTGCCACACCTTTCTCTTTGGTCTATGGTACAAAGGTTGTCTTGCCTCTCGAAGTCCAAATTCCATCTCTTCATATCTCACTCAAATATATGCTCAATGATGATGATTTTTTCTAGGATCATTTGGCACAACTTGAGTTATTAGATGAACATCATCTAAATGCTCTCGATCACCTCCAAATCTACCAAAAATGTATCAAACGTGCCTATGATAAACATGTCCAAGAACAAACCTTCCAGTTCAGTGACCTCGTCCTAAGGAAAATCAACATGTAACAAAAAGAGGAGAAAAGTAAATGGGGCAAGTTCACCTAATTGGCTTGGACCCTATATCATTACTCATGCCTATGGATCGGGTGCTTATCATTTATCTTCACTCAAAGGTAAACCCAAACCTAATCCCCTCAATGCCTTGCATCTTTGACCATTCTATTGTTGAATCAAGTCCTATATCATCTTTTTCTATTAAATGCTTTGTCCCTTGAGCAACATCCACCTTCCACTTACCTATTTTAAGGATCAATGACTAAACAAGAATCATGTGATTACCCATCACCTTTCAACCTTATCTTCAATATGAGTACCATGGCTCTACTCATGGCATGATTCTCATGGATACTTTTCATCCTTTTCAAGATGGAATCCCATGGTTTTCATCACTTAAAACCTCTCTTTCATAGCTAACCCCTGTGTGTTATGGTTTTGTCTTCATAAAAGAAGCCTATACTTCTCTATAGTCTTGTCCATGACCTAAAAGTCCAAAAAAAATTCAAAAGTAATATATGGATTTTCAAATTCAAACTCCTTGAGTCAAACTTCTAGAAAAAAGATGACTCCCTCAAAAAGGACATCTATCTTTCTATCTTTTTGTTATAAATAGACTACTCCCTCAAGGACAACTATACAAAGCTAGCCATATTGTACATAGTCTAGCCAAAAAAGAAGACTATTTCTACAAAAATAAAATAAAAATATTTTGAAGCTTCCCACATCGATCAACTTCACGAAGACCTCAAGGAGATATTCTATTCATCCCACATAGACTTCCCACATCGATCAATCTATAAAACAAAAGCAAAAAGAAAAAGATAACTTTTTCATCATGGACTTGCCTATTTTGATCTTGGGTATCTTGCAGAAGAGGCATGTTGTCTCACACCAAGGTTATGATAAAAAACCTCTTTCACCTCACCACGTTTTCCTTTCTAATCTTCTACCTACTCAAGGGACATGTGTCAAAATGTGACATTTCATGATCATGTGACCTTCTTCACCCTTAGAATAATCAATCATGCAATGCCTTTAGGGTCTTACATTCATAGGCCAATCTTTGATATGATAGACTCATAATGGTTCTTACCACTTAGGTGGATTTTTGTATCCTCTTACCATTCACCTCTTTTCTTACTTATTGCTCCTCCTTCATAGGACCAGACCTTTGAACACCTACATTCTAGGAATTCCTCTTCCACAAAATCACCCATATCTATTCAACCATAGACAAAACCATGCCTATTCAACCTATACTCAACCATGCCTATTCAACCTATACTCAACCATGCCTACATGACCTAGACTCAACCATGCCTATTCAACCTATACTCAACCATGCCTATTCACCTATACTCAACCATGCCTAAATGACCTAGACTTAATCATGCCTAAAACCTACCAACCCATTCATCTCCCCTATCATATTCTTCCCTAGCCTATGGGAGAACTACATCACCTAAGGCCCCTTTTCTGGGGCTATGTAGGTAACACTCCAAGGGCATGGGGCCCTTGGAGGTTAGCTCGACCACTTTTTTAACATTTTTATCCTTTCCCCTTATAACCCCCCATTTCCCCCTTTATATTCACATTCTACCCTAGTTAGTTTTCCATTTACACAAAACCTTGGAAATTAATATATCATAAAAAACATATTGTACTTACCATTTTATTAACACCATCCATATTTACCTACTTAATCATTTATTTTATTTTATGATATCAATTACTTGGAAATTTAAATACAACATACATACAACACATTATTTCCATAAAATCAATAACTTGGAAATCACCTGACTCAACTATGCCTATGACCTAGACTTAACCATGCCTATACCTAACTCCACCATCAACAATATATGTACATACCATGCTTATACCTACTCAATCCATGCCTATACCTAACTCACCATGCCTATACCTAACTCCACCATGACTATACCTATACTGCCTATACTCAACCACCTATGCCTATACCTAACTCCACCATGCCTATACCTAACTCCACCTCCTGACTCACCATGCATATACCTACTCCACCATGCCTATACCTAACTCCACCATGCCTATACTTGACTCCATCATGCCTACATGACCTCGACTCAATCATGCCTAACTCAACTAGTTTCCATAATACACAATAGCAATGGAAATTAAAACAAGTACATCATCCATCCAAAAAACATCACCAACTATATAATGGGAGTGTTTGTGATCAATACATATATACAAAATATAAATAAGTATCAAAAATCTCAAAATCTCATGTACATCTCACATCTTCAACATACATGCAATATATATATAAAAATCAAAAATGATAATACAATATCATATATGGATATCAATCATCTCCCCACCTGATGCCCTCCTCTCTAGTCTCACATGTCTCCTCCTCCCTACCAGTCAAGTGCCTACCAACATCTCACCACCCTCTTTGTGGTCCCTTCCTAGCCTCCATCTCCTCCTCCTTTCCCTCTACGGGGCCTAGTCTTTGAGAACTAGTAACCTCACCCTGGCCCTATCTCTGGGGTTGATGACCCCCTGTGTTACCTTGAGTTGTGAGTCTGGATCTAGTCCACTCATTGGCTTCTGTTGGGGCTTGGTGCTCGCATAGGAGGGCACATCAATACCTATAGTCACTAGCTGGTCTTGATAGTAGTGTGCCTCATTCAGGGAATCCCTGAACCTCACCATGGATATAGTCTGTGGTGGTGTCCATCGGCCTAACTCACCCTTATGAACTCTTCCCTACCAAAATGGACCTTATCTGGTGTAGGAGCCTATATAATGGGACCTTGTCCTGTGTGCTGCTATGGTGGTACTACATGTGCACTACCTGCCTCGGCCTATAAAGCTGTGAACTGTGCTTGTGTTGTGTTGCAATAGCCATGTAATCTAGCCACATGTTCCTATAAGGTGGCTACCTTCCCTCCATCCCCATCTCCACCTCCACCCTGTGTGGGAGCTTGTGCTGCCTATGTACTACTCGGCTTTGTAGGGTCATCACCTTTGCTCTATAAGGTGGTCACCTATGTACATTTTGCCCCTATCACTGTCCTTAAACCCTGTAATTTATGTCCTATAGGGAAGCCACCTACCCTGTAATAATATCTCTCTAAATATGATATGTAGCTAAATCAGGTTACCCTGGCCTCGATGGTGTCACCCATAGTTGTGTTGCCACCCACCACTACCTATATGCATCGGTGACACCCACATCATCATCAATCCATCAATCTCACACCTACTCCTCCTACCTGTGGGATCACTCAGATGTGGTGGAGACATGGGTCTCTCCATGTCATCTATGGTATATATGGGAAAGGTGGGGCAAAGTCCTATCACAATCCAAATGTCCATCTCGACCCTATCCACGGGTATCATCTCATGCTCACCAACACACCACCCCTATATCCATCTCAATAACTAAATCCCCTCTAACTCCTCATTCATGCCTCTATATGATGGAAAACCAACATATGGCCACCACATGATATCCACCACTGATAGGCCCTCCAACACCTTGCCTATAGTATGTAACATCATATGTGGCCTTGACCACTCTCAATGCCCCGACTAGTACCCATCTCAAACCCACTCTATACAAACCACCCCCAAACCATTCCTATTGTGGTAACCCAACTAGATGCACACACACAATGTGCTCATATGCCCAATAATGTAACAAGTATGTACAACACATACCAAATCTCTTATACCTACCATAGGCCCATAGCTCCTATATACATTGGACTAGAAAAGTTGGTGCCCAAGAAAAACATATCCACTCCTCGATCATGTCCTTGCAGCACCCCATCAGTGCTCATGGAAATATCCCACCCTCGAATCTTGGGAGAGAAAAACAGCCTACTGCCACCATCATCAAAACAAATAGCCTAGTCTCCTATGGATATGCCACATACATATCCCCATAACTCAAACTCACACTTGTGATAACTCAACATGCCCATTACCTCACCAAATATCACCACTATGGGCTCCACTTGATGCCTCCATCAAAATCAAATACATTGGCTACCCAAAAATAGGAAGCCACAGATCCTATACACATCCTCTAATGTGACATCATCTCATCTCATTAGTAAATGAAAGGTATTGGTCATGAGTCCCATCTGTCGATGAGAGTGACCATCAAGCTATGATCTCGGCCTATACACCTATAACACCTAATCAAACTAAGTCCCACATCTGCTATGTGCTCCCACTCCTCATTGTCATGCTAGGCTACATCTATACTAATAGAGGTGGTACTTTATCTCATAGTTAGTTGATCTCTCTTGTATCATCTAACCCAACACTATGTCAAGTCGAGACCCTCTCCAATCACCTATTACCCAAATCTCAAACTTACCTCATACTTAGTCCTTTTTGTACCAAAATAATACCTAAAACACATCAATCATACCTACCCCCCCACCTAGTTTCTAATACCTACCCCTTTACCTAATTCCCTAAGAACCTATTGTCTCCATTATCATACTTACCTAATATCCTCGATCATTTCACCTACATACCTATCACACACCTACAAAAATTTTGCCTTACCCTCTTCCACCTACATTAGTCTTCACCTACCCCTTCCTCACTTTTTAACTTTCCCATCTAGCCCTTTTTTCACCCAGTCACTTTTACAGTGACCGACATTAGTCTCCTTGACCATAATCGGTCATCTTGACCGGTGTCGGTCACCCCAAAAATGACCGATGCTGGCCAAAACCAACCAATGTCAACCAACCAATGACCGACGTCGGTCACTATTTTTTGATAAAAACCAAAACCCCCATCCCCATTACTAAATATCAACAAAACCTACCTAAAAACCCAATCCCACCCCACCCAAATTTACCCTACATTCATTCCCAACCCTACTTAACCTACATTTTCCCCTTTCCCCCCCTCATTTCACCCATTTTACCTATATTTCAAAATAAAATTCCCACCCACATTTTACCCAAATTAAACAAATCTTTTCAATCACATGCAGGCTTAGGAATGCCTCCTACCTCTACTCAACATCGTCGTCTCCATGGTGGCACCTCGGTCATCTATGTGCGGTGGTCCTCCCTCCCTCTCCCTCCTCTGTGCCAAAATCCACTCCTCACCTCACAACCAATCAAATCACTCTAATCAATCTCATGGACCCACCTACTAAATGCCAATCACCTGTTATTATCTCGCCAACTCAACTAGTAACCTCATACCATTCACTTTCCAACCTTCCACAGTCTTCTCTTTCATTTTCCACAAATGGAAAGAAACAAATGAATCTATAAAACATGGATTTTACCTTTTTAGCCCCAAATCGACATGACCAACATCAGTCAGGTCGTGCCCTAGCCAACCATGTTGGTTAAGCTCTAACCGCATCGGTCACCACACATATCCATTTGACCCACACTATGCCCACTTTTCCTAAAAACAATGTTTTCAAACAACTTTTACCCTTCCCAACACCTATTAAAAACTCACCCACAAGCCTACATTACCTATACATTTCCTTAATTGTGCTTAGGGACATGTTATTTACCTATACCTTAGCCTTACCTATGCCTTGACCTACATACCCTGACTTGAACCTCCTTTTGTGACATTTAAATTCATGTGTATTCACTATAACTTGTGATGATGCTACTCATGTGGTTTAGCCTAATGACCTTACCTTTCCTAATGTCATGATGTTTATCCCAACCAAACCTTTGGTGCCCTAGAACAAAACCTATTACCCATTCCTACACCTTGCCTAGTTGTGATTTAGGACCATATCCTATACCTTGGATACCTAAACCACTTCAACCTCATTTGGATAAACCTATCGACCTTTGACGAAGTAGAGTTTGTAAGCTCTTCAACTTGGTACCTTATCACAATCTATACATGTGTGTGTGTGTGTGTTTTTATTTCCATTACCTATTACCCGACCTAACCATTACCCTTACCTACAACCCATCCACCCTTGTTTTTATTAACAACCTATTTATCAAACCATTCACCGACTTTGTTTCCTACCTCATCAGTTCCTGGTTTGAGGGGGATCACTTTCATCCATACTTGGGGCAACCTAATCTCCACTCATACCTAGGACACCGACTTCCTATTTTTGTTAACATCACTTACCAATACAAGCTACGTGATAAAAAAGGGGCAAATGTAGACACCAAATTTGGGTCACACTCCCCTTAGTCCCTTTCAATTAATTAAATAACACATTTAACTAATCATGACCCCTTCATCCCATATTAATATTCATCCTCACATTATTAATTAATTTAATTATTTTAATTAAGTTAATTTCATCCTCACACCTCCACCTCATCATTACACCTCACCCTGGACCCATTCTAGGGGCATTTAACTCACAATGACCAAGTCATCACCCTCTCGAGTCATCACCCTCAGTCATCACACCCTAGTGTTGAGTCACCACTTGACCTAACTAACTAAGAATTCTTCTCAAACCTAATTAGACTTCTTCTATGACCTTCCTACCTTTTCTAATGAGAAAACTTCCTAAAGGACTCAATTGAGAAAACACACAAATCTATGAAGATCTACCTATTTTTGGTAAACCTAGACTTATCTGCCTTAATTGATGTCGATTATCCCTCGAGTCGGCGCCGTTACCTAACCACCATCGGTTCCTATATATACAATTTTACAACCTTTTACCTAGGTTGGTCATTTTTATTTTTGAGAGAACTATTGCATTCAAGCGTGAATCCAAAGCCTCTCAACATCCAAATGACACAAAATACTCAACCACAAGCCCAAGAAAGCATCTGGTTCTCCTTCTAGAGTATTGGAATACTCATGGAACACTATGGGAGTACTTTCATGGCAAACTGACTCAAAATATCTTCACGGATCAACTACCATCCACCTTCACCTACCAGATCTATAAAGGCAAGTAAGTATTCATGATTTTGATCATATTGTGCTTTCTTAAAGTATAGATTCCTTACCTCTTTCATTATACTTTATTTTTTCCTGTATTCCTTTATCTCCACCTCCTCACCAATCTACCAACCCAACCACCTATAGCCTTTTTTCTTTTATGACTTCCCCCTCTATATCCTTGAGTCTTCTCAGTAATATTATGAACCTAACCACACCCTTCTCACTCTCTGTGCAATCACAGAGAAGCCCAAAACCATTTTTATCAAATTATTGTCAATTTCCCCTACCAATGTTGGTTACCTAACCACCATCGGTTTCACCTCTATACCAACATCGGTCACCTGACCGATATTGGTCTCTATGTCATTTCATTCCTTTTGACCAACAAGCCTCTCGATCAACCAAAACTAACCCAGACCTTACCCAATCAACCCAGACCTCACCTGATCAATCCCAGACCTTGTCGACCTAAAAACCTAAATAACCTACCAAACCTCTAGATCTAATCATAACCTTTCCTGTTAGATTATATTTTCTTATTATATTTGCACGAGATACCTAAATTGTATAACTACAATAGGATTTCCTTACTTCATGATATTTTCAATATTAATTTATATTTGAAAGTGCATTTCTTTTGCTATGTGCACATGACATAAGTTTTGGGAACTTGAGGAAATCCATACAATGTAGAGAAAGTGGGAGTTTTGGGAACCAAGGGCCCAAGGGAAGTATTTCCTTATGTTCCCAAGGTTTCCATAAAGTCTTCAATGCAAGGAAGATTAGTGAAATGTGGGAGATACATGGCTACCGGGAACTAAGGGCTTGAGAGAACGGTATTTCCCGACTTAACAATTTATGCATAGACTATTGAAGGCAAATTTTATGGGCTAAAGAGTAGTGTGGGAAACAATTAAATGTGGGGAAATAAGGTTTAGATAGAATGAGTTCTTCAATTGCTAAATATTCTTGCAGTTCCCATAAACAAAGGAAAAATAATGCAGTAGTAGCGAACCATGTTATGCGGGGAACTCATGTCCGATAGGAATTAGTTCCATAAGTTCAATTAAATTTTGTATAAACGTAGTGAAGGAAACATAAAGCAATGCGGGAATAATGAAATTTAGAGAAATAAATCTCATAAAGAATGATGGCCCAATAGGAAATAGTTCCACTGAAGTTGCAAAATCCATACAACACTTTGTCAATGAATGAATTATAGAAAAAATGGTTATGCGGGAACAAGAGGGATGGAGGAATTATTCCTCCTATTCCACCAAAGTTTACAATGGCCAAAAAGACCCAAAATGTCTCAAAATAAAATAAATCCTATACTTTTTTTCACTCATTAGACTTCAACAAAGGCCAATACATCAAGGCAAAGGGTCACTTAAAATTGAAAAATTCACAATTTTGGATAGTTGAAAACATAGAGCAAGGTGAAGTTGGGCCAATTTTCTTTGAGAATATTTTTCAGGGCTCTTAGTCTTAAAGGTGCTAGGATTCTATGTATGGTAGATTTAATTATGTCCGTTAATGTCTTCAAATGAGATAAGTCCAACATGGAGTAACGATTTTTGATTGATTTTATTGGGTTTTAAGTTTTAGTTATTATTTTAGTGAGTAATTATCCTTCCGATTGAATCATGTTTTTACATTTTGACAGGTTTTATGCTCGAATTAGAATTTTTGGCATGTGAAATGTGTGATATGCATCTACCAAGAGGGAGCTATTGTGTTTCCATGATGCAAAAGAGGTCAAAAACATAGTCAAGAAGAAGCAAACATGATTGTGTGTTATGTGCTGATTTTGGTTAATGTTTCCGACCAAGATGTGATCCTAAAATTTTTTTTTGATGGAGACAAAAATTTAAGTTATTTACTTTTTCATTATTGTAAAAGTGGGGAGAAGTACTATGTTATTTTCCATCAATGAAAAAAGGGGAGATTGTTGGCATGAGTTAGTTAGTGTTTTCATTGATGTAAAAGGTATATGCACAATAATGAAAAAAGTGTATGAGGTCTAGAAATGATAGAGGAATCTTTTAATGAAGATGACATGGCAAGACAAGATGTGGCATGAGTTCATGAGGTCATGATTGAGATCACTGGTAAGGTATGAATTCTTGAGTAGCTAGTGACTTGTAGAAGCATGATGGTGATATGGTAGGACGTCATGATGATGTCATATATGCTTGATCAATTATATTATGATATAGTATAGTCATCATGGTGTGTACAAGTGTGCATGAGTGGAAATAATTGGACTTGTTTAGTCAAGATGGCCTAATCAGGTGGCCTAGTCTTCATGGATGATAGAGCATGATGGTTTGATTTACATAGTGGCTTTAGGAGAATAGTAGAAGCATGAAGATCATGATAAAGAGTGATAAGACTCTCATGTGAGCCTTAGAGTGTAGGTACAGGTTTGAGCATGACTTACAGGTGATCATCTAGACCTAGTCTAGGTGCTTAAAGGCCAAATGGAGCATGAGAGTGATTTGCAAAGCTATGCGAGCCCATGAGGGCATGCATATATGTGATGCATGTTGTATCAAGTGTTTTATGTCCTTTTGAAGAGGTTTTGTGTTGAGGTATGAGGTTATCCTACTCTATTTTGGTCCAAACATGCTTATTTCCTCGGACCTAACTATGTAATTCATGGTGGAGTATAACTATTTATGACAAGATGGTGATTGAGATGGTGAAAAAGGTTTCCTAGAGGTGTGAGAAAATTTTCATGATTGCATGATTAATATTTTGCAATATATATTTATTTTAGTCCTATCGATTCCTAGAATGCATATTTCTTAGCTTGATATGAATTTTTGTGTTGATCAAAGACGTGAAAATTTTACATGGGGACCTAATATATTCAGGGATGATTTTTCATATATCTCAGAAGGTTTTAGAGGTGTAATGAAGTAAAATAATGATTTTTGCTTTATGAACAATCATTAAGAAGGTAAGTTACTTTTTATGAGCTTAAAACCCTAGTTTTCTAGAGATGAAGGAAAATACTTTGTTTGAGCCCAAAATTGATTATATCATAAAATTTGGTGATTGGATGATGGAGAGGACTCTCCCATATTTTTGATGGTGGTTGTTTGAGGTCTTGACAATTAGTGGAGCCCACCCATATTTACATTTTTTCATAAAAGAAGGTTTTACTCTGAGATTTTCCATTAGACCCTATGACTAAATTAGTGTTCTGATATGTATGTGAACCATGCTACATGTTTTGAGTTATTTAATATCTTTTTAAGGCCATTTTATTACCTACATAGGGTAAAATAGGTTGATTAGTTTTTGGGATAAAAAGGTAGCTTTAGTAGTCATGGAGAATGAGTGATCTTAGGAAATTTTGGATGTTGTGATGAAGTTTGATGGGCTTAGAGGTGTTATATACATCTCATATTATGTTATTGATGCATTTTTAGACCTATAATTTAGTTGAGATGACATGAAGAATGTCACAAGTTGACCTAGTTCGACAAGTTTGGGATAGCAAGGATTTGGTCTTAATATTGGTCCTGAAGACCAATATCCTAGCTTAGTTGATGAATAATAACCTTTGGAGTGAATAAGGATGAATTTTAAACCTATTACATGCAGTTAGATAGCTTTAAAGTGTTATAAAAGGTGAAATAAAGTTGAGTTTCTAAAACTTGTTTCTAGGTAGTTCAAGTTACTAAAGAGAAGTTGTTCTATTTGCTTTGTTCATTGATTCATGAGGTCTATCATGCTTGGTGATATTATTCAGGTTATTATATTTCCATTGATTGGTTACATGCCATAGTTAAGGTGTTTTTGTGTGGTTTTGGTCTTTATTGTTGAATATTGGTACCTAGAAGTTTCTTATTTGAGAAGGAAATAGTCCTACTAGGTGATGATGTGAGAAGAATGGATGGTGAAGGGTCTTGTGAGATGATGGAAGAATTTGATGGGATATCATGGACATGTTTTATTACTTTTGAGGTATTAAAAATCAGTCTAAATCCCTTGCAGGTCTTAGAATTATAAGTGAAGGAGAAACTATCCTTTTAGGCCTAGTTGTGCTTATTGGATGTCTTAGTGTATTTCCAACCCATATTGGTCTTTCATGTTGATTTTTATAAGTTAGTAAGTGTGTTTTATGTCTTTAATGACTGATATTAATCTTCTTATCTGACCTTTGGTCACTTAAGGTGAATTTCAAGCATAAAAGTGCACGATTTTGGTCATTTATGGCTAGAGTAGTGAGAGGCAAAAAGTGTAACCTATGTATGAGTGTGAAAAATGTATGATGGTATTAAGATAGAGATTAGAGAGTGTGTGAATTTCTGAGGAGTGTTGAATAGATAATTTTCAAGGGCAACTATCCAAATTAGCCCATGAAAGAGAAATATTGAGCAAAGTAGGAAAGTTTGTGTTTGAAGAAGTTTTTGAGGTATATGAGTTGAACGTGTGATAACTATCAGTTTTTTGAGAAACATATCATTAGTGGTCTTCTATTTAAAACTTGTGAGATGAGTAATAACCATACAATTCCTTTGTTGTGAGTAATATAAACAAGGGTTTCTAGGGGTGGGTGCTCCTTGTGATGTGGGTGCTTCACTAAAATAATCTTGTGTGATTGTCATATCATACAAGTCTTTTGGTTTATGTAATATAATTAAAAAAATTAGTGTGTCTTCTTCCCTTTGAAGGTTCCCCACGTTAAATTTTATTTTCTTTGTACTCTCATGGTGTACGTTTTTGTGAATGGTTGTTTCATATTATGAAGATCACATTAATTAATGGTTGAATGTTATTGGTTCACACAAATTAAATTAATTGAAGATAAATTTTTGAAGTCCTGATTCACCCCCTCCACCTCAGTCCATTATGCTTATAACAGAGTCGGGGACATTTGTTTTGGATATTTTCACTCTACAACCATATGTTCTTAAGAGGGAATCAACTCTTGTAGACTTCCATGTCACCTGGTCCCATTGGGTAAACAGTCTCAAGGTCTCAAACATGAGCTTAATTTGGTATTCCAAGATGTGTTCCAAAAGATAGATAGGGATAAGGAGATTAAATAATAACTAAAGGATAAGGTTGGTGCCTTATCAACCATTGTTAACAATTTGATCCTAGCCCTCTCAAACTAGCTAATAACTCATCCCTAATGTTACATATACAATTATGAAGAGTGTTGAGGATATTGGTGCAAGTAGTGAAGCCACCGGATAGTGGGAAATGGACTCTTTGGTAAAAGGAGAAATGTCGATCAAGGAAAGTGTGGAGCAAACACTAGAATTTTGTAAAAATTGAAGGAAGCTAAGGATGTTATTGATAAATGTCAAAGTGAAATTGAAATGTAGGAAGGTATGCTACCTAACCTTGAAGCCCTAATTTTTTTGTGGAGTTATTTTTTGGTCAAGGAGGGAATGATCTCTACTGAATTTAAGGGAAGGCAACATGAGTAGTCCATTACCATGAATGTGATAGTGGAAATCCTACAAGAAACTATCAACAAGATTAGAATATTAAAAGGTAAATCAAGTGAACATGTTGATATTATTGATAGTATGATGGATAAACTATTTTTATGCATGGTATTTATGTCATAAAATTTGTTGGTATAGAGGGATTGATTCAAACATTCAAGTATAATGTGATTAGGGGGTTATTCATCAAAAAAATCACTTTATCCACCATTCAGAGGTCATTCACTTTTAACAAATCCTAGATAAGTTGAGAAGTGCATATAAAGAGGGTTATTTCCAATATGTTGGAAAGTACTATCACTAGAGAGGAAGTAGTATTTAACTATCATGTTGGAGAAGATGAAGAATTTTTCATAGGATTGTTTAATAAATTTTATGAATACATGGAAAGAACTTGAACAGTTCGAGGATCGGATGGTAGATCTTAACCCTCAAGTTTAGGGGGAAGTGGAAAAAACATCTATAGGAAGAAAAGGCATGTAGGTTTATCATTGTAAGGAAGCATCTTCAATGTTGGTGAAAGGCTTGTTAATTCTTACGAGAATATTTTGTATTCTTTTAAAGTTTTCTCTTCAGGATTTTGAAAGTTTAAATACATATGAGATAGAGAAAATTATAGAACATGGGAAAAATAGTGCAATTCAACCCATCATAAAGCATACAACACTCATGTAAAAAAATGAATGGGGATTCTATAGGGGCCTGGCCCTTGGATATTATAAAATATATATACAAAGGATGATTTGATAGATACGTTACTCATCAATATTTACAAAATCCCCTATAAAATGGGAAGGGGAGCTAAAATATTTTATTTTAAGTTCGATTTCCTTACTTGTCAAAGGCACGAAATACATATTAAATGTCACCTACAAACCCACAAGACATCCCCTTGGCCATAAGGTTAGAGATTCTCACCGAGGTCCTTTCATAATTTGGATTAATTATTTTTTCTTCTCAAAGGAGGTGACCCACTCCATGAGATTGGATCATCTATTAAGATATGTCTTGGTCCCCCAACAAATGGTAATTTTGGTTGTTGGAGTATGTAGGCCAATATATATATCAAAAATCAAAGTGATAATACAATATTAGATATGGATATCAATCATCTCCCCACCTGATACCCTCCTCTCTAGTCTCACCTGTCTCCTCCTCTCTACTAGTCAAGTTCCCTGCCAACATCTCACCACCCTCTACTAGTCCCTACCTAGCCTCCATCTCCTCCTCCTTTCCCTCTATGGGGCCTAGTCTCTGGGAACTAGTAACCTCACCCTAGCCCTATCTCTAGGGTTGACGAATCCTTGTGCTACCCGAGCTATGAGTCCTAGATATAGTCCATTCATTGGGTCATCTGTTGGGCTTGGTGCTCGACGTAGGAGGGCACGTCAATACCTATAGTCGCTTATTTGGTCTTGATAATAGTGTGCCTCATTTAGGGAATCCCATAACCTCACCATGGATATAGTCTGCAAAGACCGCCATCGGCCTCACCGGTACCTACGAACTCTTCCCTACCAAAATTTGACCCTATCCTCGGTGTAGAAGCCTATACAATGGGACCCTCTTCTCGGTGCCTATAGTGGTACTGTGTGGCTTCATGTGTTGTTTCCAACTAGACCTATAATCTAGCCACATGTGCCTATAAGGTGGCTACGTTCCCTCTATCCCTAGACCTATCTAGCCATCTCCATAAGTGGCTACGGAACTCTATCCCCATCTCCACCCCGTGTAGGGAACATGCCTATGGTACTGGGCTCCTGTGTAGGGTCATCGCTCGTGCTTGCAAGTGGTCACCTATGTTTGTGCCCCTATCGCTTGTCCCTATAACCATATAATCTATTCCTATAGGGAAGCCACCTACCCCTGTAATGTATCTCTCTAAACTATTACTATAGCTAAATCAGTCGGCTGGCCTCAATGGTGCTACATGTAATTGTGTTGCCCACCACCGCGTGTATGCATCGGTGAAGCTTACATCATCAATATGTCAATCTCAAACATGTTCCTCCTTCCTTGTGGATCACTCAAATGTGGTGAAGACATGGGTCTCTCCACATCATCTCTATGGTATTATGGGAAAGGTGGGGGCACGTCCTACCGCAGATCCAAATTATTGTCTAACCCTACCCACGGGTATCATCTCATACTCACCGACATGTTGCCCCTATATCCATCTTAATAATCAAGCCCCAATAAATCCTCATTCATGCCTCTATATGATGGAAAACCAACATATGGTCTTTACACAATATCTACCACTAATAGGCCCTCCAACAGCTGCATGTAGTATGTAACATCATATGTGGCCTTGGCCACTCTCAATTGTGCCCCGACTAGTATCCACTCTGTCTGAAACCACCCCCAAACCAGTCCTATCATGGTAACCCAACTGGATGCACACACACAATGTGCTCATATGCCCAACAATGTAACAAGTATGTACAACACATACCAAATCTCTTGTACCTACCATAGGCCCATAGCTCCCTATATAGCTGGACTAGAAAAGTTGGTGCCCAAGAAAAACATATCCGCTCCTCAATCATGTCTTGTAGCACCCCCATCAGTGCTCATGGAAATATCCCACCCTCAAAATCTGGGAGAGAAAAATAGCCTACTGCCACCATCATCAAAACAAATAGCCTAGTCTCATGTGGATATGCCACATACATATCCCCATAACTCGACTTGCATTGTGATAACTCAGCATGCCCATTACCTCACCAAATATCACCACTATGGGCTCCACCGATGCCTCCATTGAAATTGAATACACTTGGCTCCCCAATAATAGGAAGCCACAAGATCCTATACACATCCTCTAATGTGACATGCATTTCATTAGTTAGTAAATGAAAGGTATTGGTCACTGGAGTCCCATCTATCGATGAGAGTGACCATCAAGCTATGATCTTGGCCTATACACCTATAACACCTGATCAAACTAAATCCCACATCTCATTATATGCTCCCACTCCTCGGATGTCATGATAGGTTACATCTATACTAATATAGGTGGTACTTTATCTCTCATAGTTATTTTATGTCTCACTTGTATCATCCAACCCAACACTTTCAAGTCGAGACCCTCTCCAATCACCTATTACCCAAATCTCAAACTCGCCTCGTACTTAGCCCTTTTTATACCAAATAATACCTAAAACACATCAATCATACCTACCCCCCACCTCGGTTTCTAATACCTACCCCTTTACCTGATTTCCCTAAGAACCTATTGTCTCCATTATCATACTTACCTAATATCCTAGATCATTTCACCTACATACCTATCACATACCTACCAAATTGTGCCTTAGCCTCTTCCACCTACATTATTCTTCACCTACCTCCGCCTTACATATTTAACTTTCCCATCTAGCCCTTATTTCACCCAGCTTACTTTGTATAGTGACCGACATTAGTCTCTTTGACCACAATCGATCACCTTAACGGTACTGCAGATCACCCAAAAATGACAAATGTTGTCCAAAACCAACCAATGTTGGCCAACCAATTATCGACGTCGGTCATTGTTTGATGACACAAATGAATCCCTCATCTCCGATTACTAAATATCAACACAAACCTACCTAAAACCCAATCCCACCCCACCAAAGACAAACCTACATTCCTACCCAAGCCTATTTAACCTATATACGCCTTTCCCCACCCCAATTTCACCCATTTTAACCTATATTTCAAAAAAACAACACAACCTCCACCCAACTGCATTCATTTAAACCATAATTTTAAATGCAACAAGAGGTGTAGGAATGCCTCCTACCTCTTCTCAACATCGTCTCCATAGTGGCACCTCTCGGTATCTATGTCGGTGGTCCTCCCGCTCTTTCTCTCACCTCCTCCATGCCAAAATCCACTCCTTACCTCATAACCAATCAAATCACTCTATTCAATCTCGTAGACCTACCTACTTTGAATGCCAATCACCTATTATTAGCTCACCAACTCAATTAGTAACCTCATACCATCACTTTCCAACCTTCCACATCTTCTCTATCATTTTCCATAAATGGCAAAGAAACAAATGAATCTGTAAAACATGGATTTTACCTTTTTAGCCCCAAATAGACATGACCGACATCAGTCAGGTCATGCCCTAGCCAACCGATGTTAGTTAAGCTCCAACCGAATCGGTCACCACACATATCCATTTGACCCACACTATTCCAACTTTGCCTAAAAATAATGTTTTCAAACAAATTTTACCCTTCCCAACACCTATTAAACACTCACCCACCAGACCTACGTTACCTGTACATTTCCTTAATTACATTTAGGGACATGTTATTTACCTATACCTTGGCCTTACCTATGCCCTAACCTATATACCCTGACTTGAACCTCCTTTTGTGACACTTAAGTTCATGTATTCCTATAACTTGCAATGATGCTACTCATGTGGTTTAGCCTAATGACCTTACCTTGCCTAATGTTGTGATGTTTATCCCAACCAAACCTTTGGTGCCCTGGAACAAAACATATTACTCATTCCTACACCTTTCCTAGTTTTGATTTAGGACCATATCCTATACCTTGGATACTTAAACCACTTCAACCTCATTTGGATAAACCTATCGACCTTTGACAAAGTAGAGTTTGTAAGCTCTTCAACCTAGTACCTTATCACAATCTATATGTGTGTGTGTGTCATGTTTGATTTCCATTACCTATTACCTTACCCAACCATTACCCTTACCTACAACCCATCTACCCTTATTTTTATTAACAACCTATTTATCAAACCATTCACCAACTTAGTTTTCTACCTCATTAGTTCCTTGTTTGAGGGGATCACCTCCACCCACACTTGGTGCAACTTAATCTCCAATCATACCTAGGGTGGGGACTTTAATTTTTGTCGGATCGCTTATCAATACAAGCTACACGATAAAAAGGGAAAGTGTAGACACCAAATTTGGGTCCCACACCATTTATTTCCCCTTAATTAATTAACGTAACACATTTAACTAATCATGACCCCTTCATCCCATATTAATATTCATCCTCACATTATTAATTGATTTAATTATTTTAATTAAGTTAATTTCATCCTCACACCTCCACCTCATCATTACACCTCACCCTGGACCCATTCCAAGGGCATTTAACTCATAGTGACCAAGTCATCACTCTTAACACTGAGTCATCACTCTTAGTGTTGAGTCACCACTTGACCTAACTAACTAAGAATTCTTCTCAAACCTAATTAGAATTATTCTATGACCTTCCTACCTTTTCTAACGAGAAATCCACTTCCCTAAGTAGACTCAATGAGGAAGGCACACCAAATTTGGGAAGATCTACCTATTTTTGGTAAACCTAGACTTATCTTCCTTAACCGACGTCGGTTATCCCTCATATGGCGTCTTACCTAACCACCATCGGTTCCTATATATATAATTTTACAACCTTTTACCTAGGTTGGTCATTTTTATTTTTGAGAGAACTATTACATTCAAGCGTAAATCCAAATCCTCTTAGCATCCAGACAACACAAAATAGTCAACGTCATGCCCAAGAAAGCATTTGGTTCTCCTTCTAGAGTATTAGAATACTCATGGGAACACTATGGGAGTACTTCCATGACACTGACTCCAGAATATCTTCACGAATCAACTACCATCCACCTTCACCTACCAGATCTGTAAAGTCAAGTATTTGTGATGTTGATCATATTGTGCTTACTTAAAGTATAGATTCCTTAACTCTTTCATTATACTCTTTTTCTACTGTATTCATTTATCTCTCGCTTCCTCACCAATCTACCAACCCAACCACCTTTAGCCTTTTTCCTTATGTGAATTCCCCCTCTATATCCTTGAGTCTTCTTAGTAATATTACGAACCTAACCACACCCTTCTCACTCTCTCAGTGCAATCACGAGAAGCCCAAAACCATTTTTATCAAATTATTGTCAATTTCCCCTACCAACTCCGGTTACCTAACCGCCATTGGTTTTAATCTATACCGACATCGGTCACACGAACGATATTGGTCTCTATGTCATTTCATTTCTTCTAACCAAAAAACCTCTCGACCATCCAAAACTAACCCAAACCTCACCCAATCAATCCCAGACCCCTGTCAGACTTGTAAAACCCATAATAACCTACCAAACCTCTAGATCTAATCATAACCTTTCCTATTAGATTATATTTTCTTATTATATTTGCATGAGATACCTAAATCATATAACTACAGTAGGATTTCCTTACTTCATGATATTTTTAATATTAATTTATATTTGAAAGTGGATTGATAGCCTTCTAGGAAGCATCACGCTTCTCGGATCTAGCATTTGCTAGGAAGTCCACTAACCTATATTATTAATGTTATTTGGTGGTCTTGTTGTATTTCTTATAGGTCATTCCTCCTAGCCAAAGGGAAGCTCTTCATGATCAGCTTGGATCAAAAATTCATTAACACGCACATTCAACCTTCGACCTACATATCACAGGTATTCCTCCTAACCTATTTCCTATTTAATTTTAACTAGCAACAAATTAGGTGAAACACTAAGAAGGGATGAAATCAATCACCTTCAGATGAAAAGGATGGTGCTTCCGCAATGGTTCCAATGAAGTTTGAATTTTGAAATTGGATAAAATTTGAGCGAGTTACGAGAAAACTCTTCTTAAGGAACGGGGATGGGAAACACACTTTGTAAAGTGAAAATATTAAGTTAAAATGGTGAAAAATGACTAAGTTTTGGGCTTTTAGTAATGGGATAAAAATGGGTTTAATTTAGCATAAAATAGTTTGATGTAGAATTTGACAAGGTCGTGGGAACATTTTAACCATTTCTTTTGCTATGTGCACATGACATAAGTTTTGGGAACTTGAGGAAATCCATACAATGTAGAGAAAGTGGGAGTTTTGGGAACCAAGGGCCCAAGGAAGTATTTCCTTATGTTCCCAAGGTTTCCATAAAGTCTTCAATGCAAGGAAGATTAGTGAAATGTGGGAGATACGGGGCTACTCTTGGGAACTAAGGGCTTGAGAGAACGGTATTTCCCGACTTAACAATTTATGCATAGACTATTGAAGGCAAATTTTATGGGCTAAAGAGTAGTGTGGGAAACAATTAAATGTGGGGAAATAAGGTTTAGATAGAATGAGTTCTTCAATTGCTAAATATTCTTGCAGTTCCCATAAACAAAGGAAAAATAATGCAGAGTAATAAACCATGTTATGCAGGGAACTCATGTCCGATAGGAATTAGTTCCATAAGTTCAATTAAATTTTGTATAAACGTAGTGAAGGAAACATAAAGCAATGCGGGAATAATGAAATTTAGAGAAATAAATCTCATAAAGAATGATGGCCCAATAGGAAATAGTTCCACCGGAAGTTGCAAAATCCATACAACACCTGTCAATGAATGAATTATAGAAAAAATGGTTATGCGGGAACAAGAGGGATGGAGGAATTATTCCTCCTATTCCACCAAAGTTTACAATGGCCAAAAAAGACCCAAAATGTCTCAAAATAAAATAAATCCTATACTTTTTTCACTCATTAGACTTCAACAAAGGCCAATACATCAAGGCAAAGGGTCACTTAAAAATTGAAAAATTCACAATTTTGGATAGTTGAAAACATAGAGCAAGGTGAAGTTGGGCCAATTTTCTTTGAGAATATTTTTCGGGCTCTTAGTCTTAAAGGTGCTAGGATTCTATGTATGGTAGATTTAATTATGTCCGTTAATGTCTTCACTGAGATAAGTCCAACATGGAGTAACGATTTTTGATTGATTTTATTGGGTTTTAAGTTTTAGTTATTATTTTAGTGAGTAATTATCCTTCCGATTGAATCATGTTTTTACATTTTGACAGAGTTTTATGCTCGAATTAGAATTTTTGGCATGTGAAATGTGTGATATGCATCTACCAAGAGGGAGCTATTGTGTTTCCATGATGCAAAAGAGGTCAAAAACATAGTCAAGAAGAAGCAAACATGATTGTGTGTTATGTGCTGATTTTGGTTAATGTTTCCGACCAAGATGTGATCCTAAAATTTTTTTTTTTGATGGAGACAAAAATTTAAGTTATTTACTTTTTCATTATTGTAAAAGTGGGGAGAAGTACTATGTTATTTTCCATCAATGAAAAAGGGAGATTGTTGGCATGAGTGAGTTAGTGTTTTCATTGATGTAAAAGGTATATGCACAATAATGAAAAAAAGTGTATGAGGTCTAGAAATGATAGAGGAATCTTTTAATGAAGATGACATGGCAAGACAAGGTGTGGCATGAGTTCATGATGTCATGATTGAGATCACCTAGTAAGGCATGGTTTCTTGAGTAGCTAGTGACTTGTAGAAGCATGATGGTGATATGATAGGATGTCATGATGATGTCATATATGCTTGATCAATTATATTATGATATAGTATAGTCATCATGGTGTGTACAAGTGTGCATGAGTGGAAATAATTGGACTTGTTTAGTCAAGATGGCCTAATCAGGTGGCCTAGTCTGCATGGGTGATAGAGCATGATGGTTTGATTTACATAGTGGCTTTAGGAGAATAGTAGAAGCATGAAGATCATGATAAAGAGTGATAAGACTCTCATGTGAGCCTTAGAGTGTAGGTACGGGTTTGAGCATGACTTACGGGTGATCATCTAGACCTAGTCTAGGTGCTTAAAGGCCAAATGGAGCATGAGAGTGATTTGCAAAGCTATGCGAGCCCATGAGGGCATGCATATATGTGATGCATGTTGTATCAAGTGTTTTATGTCCTTTTGAAGAGGTTTTGTGTTGAGGTATGAGGTTCTCCTACTCTATTTTGGTCCAAACATGCTTATTTCCTCGGACCTAACTATGTAATTCATGGTGGAGTATAACTATTTATGACAAGATGGTGATTGAGATGGTGAAAAAGGTTTCCTAGAGGTGTGAGAAAATTTTCATGATTGCATGATTAATATTTTGCAATATATATTTATTTTAGTCCTATCGATTCCTAGAATGCATGTTTCTTAGCTTGATATGAATTTTTGTGTTGATCAAAGCACGTGAAAATTTTACATGGGGACCTAATATATTCAGGGGATGATTTTTCATATATCTCGGAAGGTTTTAGAGGTGTAATGAAGTAAAATAATGATTTTTGCTTTATGAACAATCATTAAGAAGGTAAGTTACTTTTTATGAGCTTAAAACCCTAGTTTTCTAGAGATGAAGGAAAAATACTTTGTTTGAGCCCAAAATTGATTATATCATAAAATTTGGTGATTGGATGATGGAGAGGACTCTCCCATATTTTTGATGGTGGTTGTTTGAGGTCTTGACAATTAGTGGAGCCCACCCATATTTACATTTTTTCATAAAAGAAGGTTTTACTCGAGATTTTCCATTAGACCTATGACTAAATTAGTGTTCTGATATGTATGTGAACCATGCTACATGTTTTGAGTTATTTAATATCTTTTTAAGGCCATTTTATTACCTACATAGGGTAAAATAGGTTGATTGGTTTTTGGGCTAAAAAGGTAGCTTTAGTAGTCATGGAGAATGAGTGATCTTAGGAAATTTTGGATGTTGTGATGAAGTTTGATGGGCTTAGAGGTGTTATATACATCTCATATTATGTTATTGATGAATTTTTAGACCTATAATTTAGTTGAGATGACATGAAGAATGTCACAAGTTGACCTAGTTCGACAAGTTTGGGATAAAGCAAGGATTTGGTCTTAATATTGGTCCGGAAGACCAATATCCTAGCTTAGTTGATGAATAATAACCTTTGGAGTGAATAAGGATGAATTTTAAACCTATTACATGCAGTTAGATAGCTTTAAAGTGTTATAAAAGGTGAAATAAAGTTGAGTTTCTAAAACTTGTTTCTAGGTAGTTCAAGTTACTAAAGAGAAGTTGTTCTATTTGCTTTGTTCATTGATTCATGAGGTCTATCATGCTTGGTGATATTATTCAGGTTATTATATTTCCATTGATTGGTTACATGCCATAGTTAAGGTGTTTTTGTGTGGTTTTGGTCTTTATTGTTGAATATTGGTACCTAGAAGTTTCTTATTTGAGAAGGAAATAGTCCTACTAGGTGATGATGTGAGAAGAATGGATGGTGAAGGGTCTTGTGAGATGATGGAAGAATTTGATGGGATATCATGGACATGTTTTATTACTTTTGAGGTATTAAAAATCAGTCTAAATCCCTTGCAGTCTTAGAATTATAAGTGAAGGAGAAACTATCCTTTTAGGCCTAGTTGTGCTTATTAGATGTCTTAGTGTATTTCCAACCCATATTGGTCTTTCATGTTGATTTTTATAAGTTAGTAAGTGTGTTTTATGTCTTTAATGACTGATATTAATCTTCTTATCTGACCTTTGGTCACTTAAGGTGAATTTCAAGCATAAAAGTGCACGATTTTGGTCATTTATGGCTAGAGTAGTGAGAGGCAAAAAGTGTAACCTATGTATGAGTGTGAAAAATGTATGATGGTATTAAGATAGAGATTAGAGAGTGTGTGAATTTCTGAGGAGTGTTGAATAGATAATTTTCAAGGGCAACTATCCAAATTAGCCCATGAAAGAGAAATATTGAGCAAAGTAGGAAAGTTTGTGTTTGAAGAAGTTTTGAGGTATATGAGTTGAACGTGTGATAACTATCAGCTTTTTGAGAAACATATCATTAGTGGTCTTCTATTTAAAACTTGTGAGATGAGTAATAACCATACAATTCCTTTGTTGTGAGTAATATAAACAAGGGTTTCTAGGGGTGGGTGCTCCTTGTGATGTGGGTGCTTCACTAAAATAATCTTGTGTGATTGTCATATCATACAAGTCTTTTAGTTTATGTAATATAATTAAAAAAATTAGTGTGTCTTCTTCCCTTTGAAGGTTCCCCACGTTAAATTTTATTTTCTTTGTACTCTCATGGTGTACGTTTTTGTGAATGGTTGTTTCATATTATGAAGATCACATTAATTAATGGTTGAATGTTATTGGTTCACACAAATTAAATTAATTGAAGATAAATTTTTGAAGTCCTGATTCACCCCCTCCACCTCAGTCCATTATGCTTATAACGAGTCGGGGACATTTGTTTTTGGATATTTTCACTCTACAACCATATGTTCTTAAGAGGGAATCAACTCTTGTAGACTTCCATGTCACCTGGTCCCATTGGGTAAACAGAGTCTGAAGGTCTCAAACATGAGCTTAATTTGGTATTCCAAGATGTGTTCCAAAAGATAGATAGGGATAAGGAGATTAAATAATAACTAAAGGATAAGGTTGGTGCCTTATCAACCATTGTTAACAATTTGATCCTAGCCCCTCAAACTAGCTAATAACTCATCCCTAATGTTACATATACAATTATGAAGAGTGTTGAGGATATTGGTGCAAGTAGTAGAAGCCACCAGATAGTGGGAAATGGACTCATGCTGGTAAAAGGAGAAATGTCGATCAAGGAAAGTGTGGAGCAAAGACACTAGAATTTTGTAAAAATTGAAGGAAGCTAAGGATGTTATTGACAAATGTCAAAGTGAAATTGAAATGTAGGAAGGTATGCTACCTAACCTTGAAGCCCTAATTTTTTTGTGGAGTTATTTTTTTGGTCAAGGAGGGAATGATCTCTACTGAATTTAAGGGAAGGCAACATGAGTAGTCCATTACCATGAATGTGATAGTGGAAATCCTACAAGAAACTATCAACAAGATTAGAATATTAAAAGGTAAATCAAGTGAACATGTTGATATTATTGATAGTATGATGGATAAACTATTTTTATGCATGGTATTTATGTCATAAAATTTGTTGGTATAGAGGGATTGATTCAAACATTCAAGTATAATGTGATTAGGGGTTATTCATCAAAAAAATCACTTTATCCACCATTCAGAGGTCATTCACTTTTAACAAATCCTAGATAAGTTGAGAAGTGCATATAAAGAGGGTTATTTCCAATATGTTGGAAAGTACTATCACTAGAGAGGAAGTAGTATTTAACTATCATGTTGGAGAAGATGAAGAATTTTTCATAGGATTGTTTAATAAATTTTATGAATACATGGAAAGAACTTGAATGTTCGGAGGATCGAGATGGTAGATCTTAACCCTCAAGTTTAGGGGGAAGTGGAAAAAACATCTATAGGAAGAAAAGGCATGTAGGTTTATCATTGTAAGGAAGCATCTTCAATGTTGGTGAAAGGCTTGTTAATTCTTACGAGAATATTTTGTATTCTTTTAAAGTTTTCTCTTCAAGGATTTTGAAAGTTTAAATACATATGAGATAGAGAAAATTATAGAACATGGGAAAAATAGTGCAATTCAACCCATCATAAAGCATACAACACTCATGTAAAAAAATGAATGGGGATTCTATAGGGGCCCCGCCCTTGGATATTATAAAATATATATACAAAGGATGATTTGATAGATACGTTACTCATCAATATTTACAAAATCCCCTATAAAATGGGAAGGGGAGCTAAAATATTTTATTTTAAGTTCGATTTCCTTCTTGTCAAAAGGCACGAAATACATATTAAATGTCACCTACAAACCCACAAGACATCCCCTTGGCCATAAGGTTAGAGATTCTCACCGAGGTCCTTTCATAATTTGGATTAATTATTTTTTCTTCTCAAAGGAGGTGACCCACTCCATGAGATTGGATCATCTATTAAGATATGTCATGAGAGCTTTGTTCACAACACCAAATGAAATTATTTATATGATGAATAAAGTAAATAAATTTATAGAGGAGCAGTTTTTAATATGGAATGTGTGAAAGATTGTTTCACATATAATGGAAATATCCATGCAAAAATTTGGCATGAGATGAATGAAGACAAATTTAATCATTTATACAAAAGCTATTTTTCTAACTCAATATTAAGTTGTATCTATGGGATGTCATGTCATAATAGATTCCCATAATATTTAATTGTATTTGAACATTTTTCCAAAAAAAGATGGAAATTAAATCAAATGAATATGTGTGCAACAAACTCTTTTGGGGTGCACAAAATAAGGATTACATGAAAATTAGACCCCTCTCATGCTAGCACAAGTGAAATGGTGACATGTCAGCAAAGACAAAATGGGTTTGTTAGAAAAAAATAATTTCCTACACATCTATGTGGATTCAATCATGAGGTAAAGTTGTTTCAACATGATGCATCAAAGGGAAATATTTTTAGTTGTAACAAACTCCCTATCTAGTTGGGAAAATTCAAACTCTTTTCATGTTCATCTTTTTTTCCTTATATGATTTGATGGGGTGGTGGAGATATTCTCTTGAGAAAAGCAGTGTATAAGAATGAAGGTTTATCTTCATTCTAGGGATCGATTGTTGATTTATTGTTCTAACTCTAGATTTCTATCCAAAAGAGTGTAAGAGTTCAAAATCTGAGATTTAATGCTAAGGTAATTGCATTGTATAGTCATTAGCAAACATTGAAGGCATTTAGTATATGTCTTCTTGTTTAGATCAAAGTGAAAGGAATAGTTTTCCTTGTCTAGTCATGTCTTTTGTGGTGTCTATTGGAAATATGATCAATAAGACAAAAAATTTGATGTAATCTGTTTGTTGTTGAATCTATGAAATACATAGGGATTATTTTGATTCATTGCATTATATTGGTCATTGAATAAATACTATGTTGCGGTGTTACCTTGCAATTTTTATTTTATTTTTAAAATCCTTTCTGCAATAAAGCTTAGAAATGTTTTCGATAACCTTTAAGTGTATTTTAGGTGTATTGAAATATAAGTAATGATAATTTTTCTGTTATTCTTATGCAAGTGTTTGTGTTGAGGGTTTTAAAGGTTATTTGGTAACATTTACATGAATTGGGTATCAATGAATGTAAATGCTTCATTGAATGTGATGTTAAATTGATTATGTCTTCTCTACATCATGAAAGTAGTAGGTTATCATAGTAATCACTAACACATTTCTCCTTTGAGTCAACCATTATCCACTCCACCCCATTAATAATAGTAATACAATCCTATTCATGTAAATTGTGTTCCCCCTGAAAATTGTGAATGCATTTGCTATGATTTGTGAAGATTAGTATTCCAACATCATCAAATTCCACTTAATTGATTGTTTATGAAGAGATGTTATTTTTGAATCACATTGTATCTATATTTATTATCTTATGTCGATGCATTAGGTATGTGTTTTAGACACTAAATCACGTACTTTGTGAATTATTTAGTCTCGAGTCTCATACTATTATTAATATAGTTTTTGAGTGAAGAAAGTACTAATTAACCCATGTCTTTTGGCCATTTTATTTTTATATCTATCATCATTCTTGACCTTCACACATACCCATTTTTTCTATATCCTTCGTGCTCTTTTACACTTGACCGGAGCATCCATGCTAGTACTAAGGCACCCACAAGCATCATGGTCCCAGTCAGGTGCCACTGATTATTTTCCCACTTTACTTCCATATTTTGGGAACTTTCTAGCCATTTGTGCTTTCTATATTTTTGGTGCTTGACCTCTTCTAAGTTAATTAAAAATTTAGAACAAGAGAACCATATAAATATAAAGTTTTGAGACCATAATGAAGGATCAAGCATTAGTCACTACTATCACCACCTAATGTTGCATCCATCCAAGGCTCAATTTGTATCCATCTAGCTCCATCACAAGGGACAAGGATCAAGCACTAGTCACTACTATCACCCCTTCATTTGAATCTTTCTTCTTTTATATGTTTGATGCTTGGCTTGGGGTTTACAGGTATCTCCTTCATCACTGATTATCGTGCGACATCTAGCACAAGAAAAATACATCTAACAAGAAGTGAAGGATTTGCATCACCTTACATCCCCGCAAATCTGGTTTTTGGACCTCCTACATAGACCCAGAGTGCCAAGAATTCAAACTAGGGCACCCATAGGTGTTGTGATCCTCTCCCAAGTGCCCCGGTCCAACTAGATAAATAAGTTATGTACTTTTTGGAGCTCTTGTATGGTCGCATCTGCATCATGTTCACATGGTTCATTCTATGACATAGTCTGAAATAGCTATTGAATTAGCTAAGCTCTTTCTAACCTTTCTTTCCACATTAGGATTTTTTATTTCATCTATTTAGTTGTTTGGGTCACTTTCCTTATTTATATTAGACATTTATTTCACGATGTACTTCTTAGATTAACTCTAAAATATTAAAAATTTATTTAATCATTGTTAAACCCCTAAAATTAAATAACTCCCAAGGGAGAAGAAGAATGCACGTATGTAGGGCAAGTGAGGTAGAAAAGATCTCAAGGAAAGGCGTGTGGGAGAAAAGGTTAGTACATGGAAGCAGAAAGGTTTTGGATACTTAGTCACATTTCTAAGTTAGTATCACAAGAAAAACATGTGAAGACTTGAGTAGGCATGATGAGTGGATAAGGTGCCATCCTAGAGTCTTAGAGCTTAAGGAAAGAATATTCCATGAAGGGAATATTCTAAAGGAGGATCATTACAATTAGTGGAGGATTTTACAAGTTGGCATAAGCACTCAATCATGGAGGACCACATTTCCACCTGGCATGCGATCTTCTCATGGGTGAAACTATGGCGGTGAAGGAAGGATCTAGATTCTATTTAAAGGAGTGCTTGGGTTTGAAATAGAGAGAGTTTTGAGAGGTAACAAAGTGTTGCAAGAATGTTGTGGGTTGTGATGTTGGGAGTTTCCATTGTTGTTGTAGGTTTTTGTTGTTGTTGTTAGTACTAGAGAGAGGCTAGGAAAGGATGATGCTATGCATAGATGTAGGCACTCGGGTCTAAAACTAGAGATGAGATGGAAGAACATAGCTAGGGTTCTCTATGTAGAGTAGTTTTGTAGGGTTGGGATGTTATTCCTTGATGTATATGGTCTGATATGACCCTTTTTGATGTAATATGGCTATTGTGAACAATTATAATCAATATATGAAGCTTTGTTCTAAATATTTGTGTTTATAGACCAAACCCTAGTGTGTTTTCATGTTATTCATGGTTCAGATCTGATTCCATTATGTCATTGTGATGTTTATGTTTATCTCATGGTACTTTTTTTACTTAGAACTAGTTTCACTTCGCCTCTGTATTAGATTACATATATGTTTCTATTCTATAAACCATTCCTCCATTAATGGAGAAGTATTCTCACAAGGCTCACATAAAGAAGGGGTTCGAACCCACTCACACCTCGGTGAGTGCCCAAACTTGGGTGATAGGTCAGCTCACTTGGGGTTAAAAGAGAGATTAGAGGGTAAAGGTAAATGAGACTACATTTTGGTTTTGTTCTCGGGACCTCTTTTGAATTTTTTGTGAAAATGATGTGTGATGATGGAGATTCGACCTTGGACAAAGCATCGAGACCTAGCTTAAATGGCCTTGAGTGTCTAGAAAAATTGTGAGTGCTTTCCCATGTTTGTAACCTTATTTGGTGGTCTATATTACCTTCTTGCGTGTTTACTTGCTTTCTAGCTTACATATTATTTGGTAGCTTACATAGATTTTCTATGTGTATGCTTGTTTTTACTAGCACTTATTGTCAACCACTTGTTTGTGTGCACCTTAGTTTCTACCAACTACATTCCCTTCCCCGTAGTACACGTATATGTAGTTGGTCCTTTTTGGGGCCACATTCCCTATCCGTAACATCACATGTGCCCCAAAGAGTTTGGAATAATTTTGGGTTTTACATACTACATAACACTTCTACACTAATTTAGTTCGGTTTAGTTCTCGCCCTTGGCATTGTGGGTTATATAGCGAGTGGGTTTAGACCAATCTATGAACCTCGTATACATTGGCTTTTACAGACATGGTTTTCCTTAGCATTCGATATGTTAGGGTAAACTTTGGAGTTCCTTTCCACACTACTTCAGCCGGTGGCTTTAGATCACCCAAAAAATAGGTAGTAGGAGATCTCTTCACACAATCTCGGGGAGCAGTTTATAGGTTAGAGGATACTTGTGGAATTCCTCCCTACACTACTTTTCTTAGTGGCATCGAATCACCCAAAAAACCAATGCGATACATGATATCCTTTTCTACACTCTCTCTCTCATCACGGATCAGTTTCACATGTTCCTTTTACATTTTTCATTTCCATCACATAATTTTACTATATACATGCATTTTTGACATATATACACATGTGTATTTGAATACTTGATCATCTTCTCCTTATAGGTCCAACTTTATGAGAAGAAAGAAATCAATGAAAACAACAAGAACAATAACAATAATGGCATCGACAAAAAGAACATATTGTTGTAGCACACACCTCATATTAACATGAAGGTACATCACACACATTGGCAATTACATATGCCTTTCTGCCCTAGGTTCACTCTCATCACTTTTTTCTCTTTTGTGTATTTAGTTTCCATTCTCCATCATATTTTTTTATTCCGTGCTTTTTCTCATCCTTGAATGCTCTCTACATCACTCTACATGGATATAAGGTATGCATCTCTATCTACTTTATATTATCAAGTATTCCTCCCACCAACATAAAATGGGGGCAAATGTAGACACTAAATTGTGTACTTTGGGTATTATTTATTCTCGATCTCATACTACTATTAATATGGTTTTGAGTGAAGAAATTACTAATCAACCCATGTATTTTGGCCATTTTATTTTTCTATATGTTGTCATTCCCAACCTTCAAGACATACTTTCCAAGTGTGTTTCTATCATTTTGTGTTATTTTACACTTTACTAGGGTGCCTGGCTTGTATTGGTGTGCCTTGGTCCCATTTGGGGCACCCTGATCCTTTTCCCACTTTACTTCCATCTTTTGGGCACTTTCTAGTCATTTGAGCTTTCTATACTTTTTGGTGGTCAGCCTCTTTGGGGTTAATTATGAAATTAGAACAAGAGAACCATATAAATATAAAGTTATGAGACCATAATGAGGGACCAAGCACTAGTCACTACTATCACCACCTAAGGTTGCATCCATCTAAGGCTCCATTTGCATCCATCTAGCTCCATCACAAGGGACAAGGTTGGTTCATCTACATCACACATCATAGGAGGGAAGTTTATTCTATTCCATCCACCATTTATTACATTTCTACATCTAGTTATAGCTCGCTACTTCACAAAGTGTGACTGGCACAAGAGCACCTAGGGCACAATTCTCACACACACACTCATAACTACATTTGGGTCTAAAATGTAGTGTAGTACTCGGTTAATAAGTCCACCATTCTAGCCACTTGAGGACACTTTGACCCCTTCATTACATCTTTATTTTTTTAGGGTTTTGATTTTTGGCTTGGGGCTTTGCAGTCTCTCCGCCATCATTGATTATCAATGACATCTCAGTGCAATGCGGTGAAATACATGTAACATGTAGTGAAGGATTTGTATCACCTTGCATCCCTACAAATCTCATTTTTAGACCTCCCGCATAGACCAAGGCACCCAAAATTCAAATTAAAATGCCCATAAGTGCCCTTATCCTCTCCCAAGTGCCCTATTCTAGCTAGATATCTTAGTTTTATACTTTATGGAGCTCATATATGGTTACATCTACATTTTTTCACCTAGTTCATTATGTGACATAGTCCTGAACAACCGTCAAATCAGCTAAGCTCTTTCCAACCTTTCTTTGCACATTAGGGTTTTGTATTTCATATATTTATTTTCTCGAGGTCACTTTCCTTATTTAGATTAGACATTTATTTCACTATTGTAATTCTTAGATTAAATCTAAAATATTTAAATTTTAGTTAATATGTGAAATATACATATGAAAACTCTTTGAGTCAATATTGCATTCATGGATATTATTTACTCGTTTGATCTACCAATATTTTTTTAGAGATTAAATCATAATATCCCTCAACGATTCAAGTTATTCTTTAGTTTCTCTCACCATGGTTCAAGAATATCCAAATGTAGTAGGAGTTAGACATTCCCTTTGTATGTGCCTCCTAGTCATTTCCAAGATTTGGTGAAGGAAGAATGTTAGACATTTCCTGGCTATAAACTATATATTCCTCTTTATCATTCTTTGAGCCATTTGTTTCTCGAATTACTACCGAATCTCAAGGGATTAAAATTGGGAACCAATACACTATTGGCACCATTTCCAAGGACATTTGAGAATACTTAACTAATATTTATCAGCTTATACAACGTGGAATATTTTTCTCTATGACTTTATAAGGGTTTATCAAGTTTTTCTTCCTTATTAATCATTAAGTAGTATTCACTACAATTTTCGAGTTAAATTTAACTTTTCTAAAGTGTAATTCTCTAGTGGTGAATCTTTATTTAAGTTCTTGGTCGACTAGTTGTTCTATTGTGTAATATCTTTTACTTATAACCTTACATTTTATAAATATGGAAGGATTAAGGATTTCTTTCAAGTCGATCTCGCTAAGAAGCTTCTTCCTAAGCTAATTTAATCATAAAGACTGAAGAAGTATATTTGGACACCAGGATAGGCCAAAATTCAAAATTCAAAGCCCCATAACCCTCCAAATCTAGTGATTTACCCTTGTTCAAGGACTGCTCAAGTTCTTGTGATATCTCATAATTTGTTAGCCCTCTATATCACCTCCATTCATTATTTCAATAGGTTTCTACCTTGAAGCCTATTAAAAATCATCTTGAACCTACCCTTTTATTCACAAACGAGAATAAAGGTTTTGATTTTGAATTTATCTCTCCTAAAATGTTCCATAACATGTATTATACCCCTATAATCTAGAGACCACCTATTTAAGATTTGGTTGAGCATGTTTCTAAGAGCCTAGTGTGTAATAATATGGCCCAGCCTCCTCCTTGTGCTCCTTTCGAGTTAATGCTTTCTGAATACCGATAAATTTTAATGGCGTGATTGGGTATCCTAATGAAGTACCTAATGAAATTATAAATATACTACCTATATTTTAAGGAAATAATGTTGTTAGTAGTGATCAACATCTTATACTATTTCAAAACATCATGGATGACTATGAAATAAAATATGATGATGTTTATTTGAAATTATTTGTACACACATTAGAGTAAATACTAGAGAATGGTTTAAATCATTACCTCAAGGACTAATTGATTCTTAATAAGAAATGAGAAATGCATTTAGAATCCAATATGGTGATAAGATTGATCATATATTTATCACATAAAAGTTTGAGAATATTAAGAAAAACCTTAATGAATGTGTACAATATTTCAACACAAGATTCAATAAGACTTTGACAAGATTTTCGGCCAATATAAAACCTAGTGATCAATCTCGTTTAATTAAATATTCTAATACATTTGATAAAAAAATTCAACCGATTATCTAAGGGACAAGAACCCAATAAATTTAAGGCATGAATTTACCATGGCCATCTAAATTGAAAACAATATTAAGGATACTAGTAAAATCTCCAAAGAGAGAAGGTGTCAAACCGGTTAAACCATGGAAACCTCAAACCGACAAGTCTACTATTACGAAGGAGGTAGTTAAGACCTTGGTTGGGGAAGTTAAGGAAATATCATATAAGTTTTCCCATGTAGAGAAATTTTTGTCCCCAAGTCCTTAGGCCCAACATCAAAATCAAGGACAAAATAGATTTGAATCATCCCAAAGGAGATCATTGTGTTGATGTCGATGATGAGAAAATACTTATGGGTTAAGGTGATAATCAGCATACATTCGAGACAAAAATTATTCTCAAACCATTTAGTTGGCATATTGGTTATTGTAGAAGAGGAACACACCATTTACTGGTGTGATAGGTACTTATTATCTCATATTCCTTGGGGTAGCCCACTGATGATAATGATGATTTTGGAGATACATGTGTCCTTTAGCATCGGAAAACTTTGAACAACATACATCTTCTACTGACCTTCTTTGTACTCATATTGTGAATAATTTTTAGGCGTGTGTAAACATGGTATGTTCCCTTCCTTTTGAAGTTAATGCGAGAAATTGATATGGCGCAATATTTTGAATTGTTTAATCATGAGTTTGAGTATTTAAGGGATTTAATGATAAAAAAATATGATGGAGAGGTCCCTTATAAGGAAGATAGAGAACTTTTGATAAATGTAGTAGTATCATGAGAAAATGAATAGCAATTCAAGGCATGTTTCCTAACTTCTAAATCTAAAATTCCTATTTTGACTAATGTTCCTAAAGAAATTCCTAAGAAGAATGTGCCAAGTTTAAATATTGTTGTTGACCTAGGCCCAAGTACTCCTCCCCCATTCTTTCTATAATATATTTTATCCCATTAGAGAAATTATTCACTCTTTCCTCCAATACATTCCTACCCAAATATAATGTTTTTGATATGGCTTAAATTTTGATTCAATTAAAAATTAAAATCCCACTAGTGGGGTTTCTTAGGATTCCTAAACATAGGAAGAGATAATGAGTATCTTAGATTCAAAAAGGATGTTATTACTAATAATGATATTTCTACTAAGAAGGTAGTGCCTATTATTGTTGAGAATGAGGTGGAGGAACATTAGGAAGATTTCAAACCACCTCCCGAGGTTTATTTTGGTACTTCCCTTATGGAGGGCCAATTAGATGTGGATCCTTTCTATACTACATTAGTTATTAATGATTGGCTTCTGCACAACTATATGTTTGACTCCAATGCTTCATGTAATATTATTCCACTAGCAATCATGAATGAATTTGGTATCAAGATAATAGTTTCCTTAAGGAAGTGTTATGCAATGGATTCTGCATGATGTTGGGTATGTAAGAGGATTGGTTGTATAACTTGTATCTTACCCTGGTAAAATTTTTGACAATGAATGTCGTCATTATTTATTTCCCTACTAAATGGGGAATTTCATTTTCAAGAAAGTGGGCATCCTATGTAGGGGAGTGCACATATGGATATGTCTTATGCCACCATACCTCTTGAGGGAAATTGGTCAAGTTACATAGGAAGATAAAATTTTGCACCTAATAGAAGACCCCATAAACGCTTGTTACGAGGTGTTGATTTCTGATGTAGATCTAGATAACTTCATGGGAACTATTGATTTTAAGGATCGGTGCTTTGATATGAATTCCCATATGCATGATACTAGTGCTCCATGGACTATGTTCTTTGATGGAGCATGTTCTAACTTTGAAAATGGAGTTGGTATTGTATTAATTTCCCCTAGTCATGAATATTTTTAAAAATTCAAGTTAAGCTTTAACTGCACTAAAAACATAGCTGAATATAAATCACTCTTACTTGGCCTAAGAATTTCTTGGAGACATGGAATCCATGATCTGATTGTGAAGGGTAATTCTAAGTTGGTTTTAAATCAAATTAAAAATATATATATATAACCAAGAATCATAGGTTTAAGTAGTACAAGTATGCAATAAGGGATCTGATTGAAGTATTTGACTCCTTTAATATTGAATACCAAAAAAGGAGTTATAATATATTAGCTAATAGGTTGGTGGTTCGACCTCTTAGTATGATAATAATAATATATCCTTATATGTACATTTGAATTTGAAGTGCTGGTCGAACCTCTATGCCTAACAACATTCAACATTGGCAAGTGTTAAATGATGATTAACAAGTCCAAATATTATTGGGTTTCTAAGGAGAATTTACAAACCAACTAATTGATCTCGAACATATGGTAGATATTTTTGATGGAAGAGAAACCCTATTTGGGAACAAAGTGATATAGTTGAAGACAAATACAATTCCTATGGGGCTAGTTATCCTTGAATCCACTTTTGATAATGATGATATAGTTATAAATAGATCTATTCACACATCCATAGATGTTATTTAATGGAATCTAGGCTCTTTCAAAAATCTCGTAAAGGTTTGTTAGGAAGTAACTTGAATGCAAAAGAAAGACAATCTTATGCTAAATTGCTAAATAAGTATTAGGATTGCCTTGTTTGGTAATATTGTGAATTGAAGGCTTATAGAGAAGACTTTTTCCAACATGTGATACCTATAGAACCCCATACTAATCCTTTATATAGAATAAATAGCCTATCAACCCCATCCTTGTATCCAAAATATAATAATAGCTTACGAAGTTGAAGAATGGAGGTATTATTCAGCCCACCAAACATTCCTCATGGGTTTCTAACCTTATTCCAGTCAAAAAAATAATGGGGATACCAAGTTGTGTATTGACTTTAGGAATATAAACAAGACCTCAATTAATTAAAATTACTCGTTACCAAATGTGGACAACTCTTTGCAAAAGATAATAGGGTCTCGATTTGTTGTCTACTCGGATGGGTTCTCTAGAATAGTATAAAAATTATTTCACAATTCCTTAGGGTACTTATGTTTATATCATAATGTTCTTTGGGTTAATGAATGCAAGGAATACTTTTCGAGAGAGTTATGGATGTTGAATTTTTGGTTTCATCAATGAATTTATAGTTGTTTATCAAGATGGCATAATTGTGTTCTCTAGTAAAAGAGGTTACCACTTGGAGCACCTAGAAAATATCTTGATTAGATGTAGGTACTATAGGATTTCATTAAACCCAAGGAAGTGTAAATTTGGAGTGAAAAAATCAAATATTTTAGGGCATATTGTGTCTCATAAAGGGGTTATAATTGACCTGAAATAGTAGAACTAATCGACAAGGCACCCATCCCCCAATATAAGAAGGGAATATAATATTTCTTTGGTTAAATTAAATTTATAAGGGGTTTTCTCTAATTTTGTTGAAATTACCTTACCCATTACAATTATGCTAAATAATGACTAGTTTATCAAGTGAGGTGATGAGGTATTCGAATCTTTTATAAGAGTAAATGATGCACTAAAGACCACTCCTATGTTGGCCGCCTTGATTACAAAAAGAATGTACAAGTCTTTTCTTTTTCTTTTGAGTTCACCATCACTTCTTTCTTACTGCAAAAAAATCAATAAGGTCATGAAATACTCATTTCATTTTTTAGTAAAGCTTTGTGGGGATGTGAACTAAAATATTCAATAATGGAGAAACAAGTTCTTTCTCGGTAAAAGCTACTAAAATATTTTGACCCTATATTCGAGTTCTAAGGTTATAGATTATGTGTCACACATTATGATTAATGACATCTTCACCCATGTGGAGATGTCAAGTAAAAGGTGTAGGTGGGTAAATAAACTCCAAGAATATAATGTGGATATTCAAACCACCAAATTGGTGAGAGGCCTTGGTTTGGCAAAGTTGATGGTCAAGCAAATTTACAAGTTGTGCAAGTACACAACCTTGATGATAATTAATAAAACCTTCATGGAAAATTAAGTAGATCTATTTGGTATTAGGACATTGTGTATTAATCAAAAAATCTAAACTATTATGTGGACGTGTATTAAAATAAGAGGAGAACAATAAAGTTAGCGTCCCAAAAATATATCTTAACAGATTATGGATTAGCTTAGAAAAGCCTTGATGCGGTCTTGTTGAGATGTATAACTAAGGATGAATCCCCTAATATTATTGGGTAATTTCATGGAGGGTTGTGTGGAGGTCACTATGCTATAAAAATGAATGTTCACAAAATCTTGAGAGTTGTGTATTGGTGGCCATTTCTTTTCAAAGATGTTACTCACTTGGTTTGAAAATGTGAAAACTGCCAACATTTCTCTAGAATATTAAAAGCCTCGGATCTCTACCCTACAACCTATTTTATTAGAGGATCCTTTTAAACAATGGGGTTTATATTTTATAGGTTAAATATTAGATCCTTCTAGTGCAGGGTTGTTAGTGCTCATTTTGATCTCACCTCTTATCTAATGTTTTCCTTTGAAAAATTCACTCTAACTAGTTTGCTCATGTGAAAAAACATATGCTCAAAGATAGGACCATGTTGGATGAAAATGTGAGTCTTTTGTTTAGGGTGTGAATCCTCTTTTTCAGTCGAGGAATGTAATAGTTATGTTGCCCCTAAAAATCCCTATGAAAATTGGCCCCTCTATTCCTTCTGGTGTTCTTTTTTGTTTTGTGGGGCTTAATTTTTCCTAAGTGTGGAATTAGACACAAAAGGTATCCACGTGTCCCTTCGAAAATATTTGGAAAGGCACAAAAATTAGAGACTCTCGGGAGTAAGGATCCGCCATGTGGCTAATGGCACGGCAAGGTAGCCTAAGTGGGCTGAAAAGTCAAAGATAAAGAGTAAAAGCTCACGGGTCTCCACGTGTCACTTAGGCACATATTCGGAAGAAGAAGAAGAGAGAGAGAGAGAGAGAGAGAGAGAGAAGACCCAAATATGTGTGGGGTCTCCACATATCATGCAAAGTGGCCACCACTGGTGAGAGAACCAAACAAATAGGCAGAGGACTCGGTGTTCAGAAAAATTGAATGTGGTTTTGGGTCCTAAGGCATGTAGTTGAAGGCGTGGCTAAAAATTAGAGTTGAGACTCTTAAATGAAGATAGAAAGGTGGTGGGTTAACAAAATCATGGGCACCATTGATGAGACTAGAGGATTGAAGAGTTACAATCAAAGCCTCGGGAACACAAACAAAATATGGGCCAGTGCGGGGTGATCTAAACATACAAACCTTGAATTTTCAACACCATACAAGCTCATATGATGAAAGATAAAGAAGTAGTTTCAAACATAAATCAAAATTGGGGTTCTATAGTAGCCCATGATGAAGAAATTTGTATACATATTTGGAAGTAAGGACACAAGAAGAGAAACAACACTTAGTTATCCTCTACTCCTACTTTGAAATCTCCTCCAAGTGGAGGAAGCTTGTTCAATAGCCTATTCTTCCTTGACATAAACTCCATTAAGCCCTATGTTATCTAAATAAATATAACTAACACTTCCGATCCTAGACATCCCTATATCCATCAATGACTCAAGGGTCATTCTAGGACCATCCATGATATTCCCCAACTTTATCTTCTTCTGATAAGAAGATACCCAGTCCAAAGATCCAAACCACCTATGGAAAATTTCGTCTTCCCTTTCACCTTGTAAGGAGTAGACTTATCGGGAGTAGACTAAGGGGAACATCTGGAGTAGCTGGAAGAGTGAGTATTACATCTCAGGTACCCGGTGGAACAAGGGATTTCAAACTAGACTCACTCTGTGACTCCTTATGAAAGGAGGACACTCTCTTGGAAAAGGAATAGGTCAAGGTCCTAATAATGTTCACTCCATTATAGATTCTTGCCACGCTAAATGAATGGAAGGTTGAAAAGTGGACTTTCCCTTGCCTTCCCGGTGGTAGATAATGATGCTTTGGAATGATGGGGAGATGAAGGCTCTACTTCCTCCTCATCCAAGATGATAATTGGGGGTTAGGAGCTTGATTCCCCCCTCTTCTTTCTTGAAGATGGTGCTAGTGTGGTGGATGGTTGTGATGGCACAAGTCCTGCTTGACATTTTTCTAAAGAAATGATTCTCCACTCTATTTCATCCATTTTATGAGAAATAACAGCACAATATCAATGGAAGACTTGTCATATAACACGTAGGACTCCTTGGGAATCTCCATCAGCACAAATTTTTCATCACATAGGAAGGGAACACTTATACTCAGTCGCCCCTATCATGGTAGGCCTCCTTTCGATCCATAATTTCTTCAAATCTTCTAGAGCTTTCTGATGTTCCCACTAAAAAATATGGTAGTACATGGATTGGAAGGATGAGAAGACATGATTGATCTTGATCAATCTCAAGAGGAGTGAGATTTGAACTTGCCAATATGTTAGGGGCCCTTTAGTATCCCCTGGGTCTATAATATCAAACAAATCCCTGACAAAGGCTTCATCTGGACCATGTAGGTCAAAGATTTGGTTTAAATATTCTGAAGAAATCTCTTTCAAATTGTTTGCTACAACCACATTCGCCATTATGCTGATAAAATCTCTGTAAAATTCTTCACTTTCAAGGTTGGAAAAGGGATGCATATTGGTGAGAAAATAGAGTTGAATTTATAATGAGGATGGCACAGAGATAGGTTGAGTCGAGTAAAATCACTTCCATCAGATGAAAGAATATTTTTACTCAGCTCACATGAAGGGAATAAATTTGAGAAATATTGGCATTGTGCAACAAAAGGCATTTGATTGATGTGATATAATACATGTGAAAGACACTCAATTCTAAAAGGCACAAACACATGTATGTATTGCTTGAGGTAGATTTTCAAAGGTGAAAAGGATTACATGTCACATCAATCCATATGGAACCACCTAGGAATTATTAAAAAGGATTTCTTGCATGCCAAAAGGAAAGAAATGATTAAGACAACTATCAAAAGGCAGCAACATGGTGTCCCAATCATATTTGATGGAAGTAAAAAACATGAATGGCTCACAACTTTTCCACTGAAAAATAGAGAAGAATATTCTCTTTGAGATTCATGTTTTTAGGGGAAAATAGAGAATGAGTAAGGAGTGAAATTGTATAAATGAGATGAGAATGATTTTGCATAGAGGGGGTAAAAATTTTGAATTTTTTTAGAGAAAGGCGTAAACTGAGAGAAACCATTTTTCCAAGAACTTGTCTAAGAAACCTATTAATTTCCTTAGCCTTCAAATTGAATCATGTCAAGATGGTTGCAGAGTGTATAGCCATTGACAAACATTGAGACTATAAATGAAACTTTCCCTTGCTGATAAATTTGATGAGCCCTGAGTTAATTGTGTTAATCATGAGCATTGTTATGTCTACTTTTAAGTTGAGATGTTTCAAGTAGCTATTCATGTTCTTATTGCAATATTATGTTAGGAATTCCTCTGAATCACACAAGATCTTATCCTTATGGTAGCATTGTGGTAATTGCAATTGTGCTATGAGAAGAGATTTCATTTCATTTGTGCAATAAATAGTTTTAAATTCACTTTGCTTCCATTTTTTTGATACAGGTTGTTTTTTAGTCTATGAGTGTATCTTAGGCATGATAGATCAGGGATTCTTGATGTTTAATTGAGTCTTTAACATGATATTTTATGTTTAAATTCTCAAAGAATGTGTGAAACCATGTATCTTTGGGCTTCCATGGGTGCACATCTTCTAGTTGAAGGTTCATGTTGGTTATTTGAAGTGTTTTCATCATCTTATCTAGCAGATCTTCCAACATTTGTTAAAAGTTCCTAAATATTGGTATAATCAACTTTATCCTACTTAATTCCCCAAAAAAATACATCCAAAACTGATAAATCCTACAAGAACCACCCTGTTTGCACTTTGCTTATCCATAAATGCTAAGAATATTTGTTGAATTTATCCATCCTTTACTCAAAATATGCGAAGCAAGCCATTTTATTGTTGTCTTTAGTAACCTAAACCTTTTCTAGGAGGCATTTGCATTTTCTAGGGTGACAACTTGTGAGAGTTAGATTGTCTTGCTTGACCATGTCTCCTCAAGGTTATTTCTCGAATGCCCTAAAAGGAGAGTCAAATATTATTGATCCATTCATTTCCCTTGCAAATACAAGTTACAAAACGGGTCCTCTCACCCTGGTTGAAGGCGAACCTAAAGTAGTAGGGTAGGTCAAACCCTTAGCATGGTGTTATCCAACTTCTCCAAGCTCAAGTGACAAAAATTCAGTTAGACCCTTCCCTGGCTACAAAACAACTAAAATTCTAATCTATCTATCTCGTAGGCATCCCGCTTAACATGTTGATTTTTTTGGCTTCAAAAGGAGAACTAATTTGGATACCAACACAGGCCACGAGATGAATATTGGTGGCAATTGACTACTTCACTAAGTGTATGGAAGGAATTCCCACCAAGAAGGCCACACATTAGGTGGTCATGGATTTTCTATTAAACAATATCATAAACAGATTTAGTATTCCTATGAAACTGGTCAGAAATATTGCTATGAGCTTTAGAGCTTAACCTTTAGCACCCATGTGTGATAATTATGGAATAACCATGTTGGCAAGAATATTTTTCAGGTAGACAAATTGATGGGTATCTTTTCAACTCTCTAGGAATATTTATCCCTCTTCTTAGATGGTGCAGCTCCATTTATTATGAGTGAACTAAAAGGGAAATTTTTTGATGCTCAAGAGGTTGAGGATCTAATAGAACACTCCATTGTACCCAGAAATTGCTTACAATGAATTGCAAGGAGAAATTTTCTAAATTATGGGGAAGAGGGAGTGATAAATTAGGAAGGGGGAGATTAGCTTTGTAAGTAGAAAATTATATTCTTTCCGAGAGATAATCAGAAGTATCACATACAAAACTTATAGAAAGAAACAACTATGCTTATAAAATCAATGATGAGAGGAAACCATGCACACAAAGTTACACACATTCATGCATCATGAAAATAATAAACTCCTTTCTTTATTGACATCTTCACAAGTTTTACAATGCTAGAGAATGGAAGAAAATAGATAGGAAAATAGAAGAATGTTATCTCTTTTTCCTTTCTCAAATAGATCTCTCTCTTGAGTGCACAAAATTGACAACCCTTAAGAATGAGGGTGTCATTACATTATATAGAATAAGAAATGACTCTTCACCTACCCCCCATGTGTCTTTTCACTTTCCTTTTCCACTTGTGACTTTTGGTATTCCTAGGAAAGAACATTAAGTCCCCTTTTATAAAATAAGGGTGACTTATTACATTTTTAGACTATAGTCACATTAATGAATAAGACAAAAGTGAATAAGATGAAAATAAAAAGTGAAACCCCCAATGAAGAATTAGAAAATGAAGGAAGGAGGGAGGAGGGGAAGAAAAGAGAGAAAGAAGGAAGAGAGAGAGAGAGAGAGAGCTACTCTGATGAAGATCCCACGCCATTGATGGACTCCTAGAAAGTTCCACAGGTGAAATCTCAATGCCCTTGAATTGTTTGCTGAACTTTGCCACTACAGGTGCCACTTTTTTAGCTTGAGGAATATGGAAAACATTTAATGATTTGATCCTATTCTCTATGAGGGGTCTGATGTTCTTACACTTTGAGTACCAAATTTGATGATCTCTCAATGTTTTGGATATGACCATTCTAATTTCTACAAAGGATTCCAACGTGTCTTCATTGAATGAGAATGGATCTCTAATCTCTTTATTAACTAAATTTTCAAAGGATTTCAACTGATCATCCATTGTAGTATCTTCATTTATGGCCTACACTCTAACATTTTGCACTTGAACATTAGTATCCTTTTACATTTCTCTAACCTCCTCCTTATATGAATCAACCTAATTGATGGCATTTTTTATCATTTGATATCGAGCAACTAATACTTGAGCCTAAACCTAAGACAAGTATTTTGATGTGAAATAGAACACACCTTTGTCTATCAAGAGGGTGACTTGAATTTTCTCATCTCTAAGACTAAAGGGTATACTTGATCCTAATTATCTTTTTCTACCTCAATTATTTCTCACGTTGTGACTATCTTCATGACTATGGCGTCCATGCACCTTAATATTGTCATCATCTCTGTAACAATGTCTTCCCTTCCTCAAGGATATTACTCACCCACTTGTCATTTGCCTTTCCTAATATGGTGAATCCTTACGTTTCCCTAGACTCAAGATCAATTTTCTTACTAGAGTGACTTCCTTGACTGGGAGATCATTGGCATAATTTAGATATAGGAACACTTATACATATAAAGTGAGGGTTTGAATTTGGTCTTCTATTTGATCTATATTTTCCCTGTATTCTTGAATTCTCACGATGAGGCGAGTGGAAGACTCTTGAAACAAGTGCACATCACCCTTGTGTGTTGCCAGTCCTAGGGGAATTTTTCTCATCTTGTAATCATCTAGGGTCATTTCCTCAATGGGATTGATGACCTTTAGCTTGACTACCTCTATATATTGGTTCCCAAGGCACCACTAAATAATTGAGAATTTGTTTGAGACAATATTTCTTTCTCCTACTTGACCATCGAGGTGATAACTAAGAAATAAAAATGGTTACTATTGCATTGTACAAGTACTTTTTGTGATAATCTCCTGTACCCAGAGGAAAATCTCATTGGTTTCTAGCTCAACACTTGACAACATCATATCTTCTTATTCCAAATGGGAAGGGACATCCTACATAGGTGGGCTGATGCAACAACAAGAGATGAAGGACTTGGAGAATTTTGTGGGGCGTAGAGGTAGGCCTAGGTCAATTTCTCATTGTTCAAGATCCACTATAGGTTTTCCTCTATTCTTTCTTTCTTATTTTGTCTATTGTAGTGAGGGGCCTTCAGTTCCTTTGGTTTCCTCTTGTGTTTTTTTCCTCCTAATGAGTTAAGTTGTGATCCTTGTCCTTGGCCTTGGAGGAGTGGTAGGATGTTTGTTTAGGAGGGATAGAAAGTGACCCGATCGAGATGAGATCAGATCTCTTTCTTTTGAACCATTCTTTGGACCTTTTGATCACCACCTCCATGTGCTCTTTGATGTCTATGGACTCATGAACACTCCAAAGCACCTAGGGAATGAGAATCCTTTACTCGCAGAGATACTCCAGATCAAACATTTCTGAGCCATCCTCCTATACACCATCTTCATACCAATAAAATTTAAATTCCCTCATTTGATTCACTGTCATCCTTTTATGACTACATTCCCAAACCTCATATTCATCAACACAATTTTCCCAAAATCTTCAATTTGAGGGACATGGCATAAATCAAGCAGTGTGAAATGAGTCTAGATATTCTCTTATGTCAAAATATTCCCTTAAGGTGTATGAGTGCATATTTATAGGGGCTAGGGTAGCTTCAATGTTAACAGTGTCATGGAACTCTTGCAAGTGAAAATCCCTAGTGATATAGGGAAAGGAATCTACTTCTTCTTCCTATTTCTCATCTTACTATTCACATGTACCAATTATCTACATAGTTCCATCAACAAGACCCTATCACTCAGATAGTGAGGTAACCTCCATGGAGAAAGATCAAATCCTGACACTGATATACAAATATGTTAAAAATGAATGAATTATGAGTTATACCTCTTGAATAGGGTTATGGCTTGTGAAGACATCCTCAAATGTTGATTTCCTTTTAGAAATTTGACCACATACATTGTGAATGTATCATTTACCTTAGAAAAGTGTTGATTAATCTATTTCAAGACCAATTGTAGGTATTTCTCAAATGTCATATCCTTTTGAGATACATTCTAAGTAGGTGTCAGGCCCTTGAATGGTCTTATGTTTACCAAGGTGTAGACCAAATATGAGGTCATGAAGAATTTCTTAGAAGTAGGTACATGGATCAATTGGTAATGAAGATGCCACTCGATGAGATGCCCCCAATCAATCAAATGCTTTCCTTTGAGGATTGTTAGGATGAAAAGTTCCATCTAATCATGGAAATTATTCATGTTCTCTTCTCCCATTACCCATCTTAAGAGAATGATGGCATCAGAGAATCTATCATGGAATTCATTATGGGAAAGATTCTTTCGTGCACGAGAGGTATTTCTCTCATGATTCAAGTAAGAGTTGAGTGCGAGGCATTAAATATAGAACTTGGTCTTATACCACTCTCTAGATGTAAAATCTTGTATGATCATGACCATGTTGCTTCTTGTGGGGATTTTCATATCTTGAGATATAGCCTTTGGAGTGAGCACTTTGTTAAGAGTGAATTTTCATCGCACTTATTATCCTAGTGTTTAGTTCAAAGTGTTGGGAACATGCCAACACTAACTAATTTTTTTGCAAGGAAACATGATGGCCATCACTGCATACAATCCACTAGGGAAGATTGTTTCCTCGATGTTTCTCTCACCCACCCAACATTATTTTTATTTAGCTCCTCTAGGTCTATGTGAGAAACATTGTTATCACCCACACTCAAGAACTATGATGTGAGAGATGAAACAGATCCATACTAGTGAATTTTAACTTCTTGATGACATAAAGCAATGATACGAGTCACAACATAGGTGATATCATCTTCTTGCACTTGAAACAAGAACTTGTTATTTTTAGACCTTGGGTTTCGGAGTTGTTATTTTAAGGAAAGGTTGCCATTTTTCCTTGATATAATAACTGAGGAGTTCTCACCATGTTTATATCATTTCCATAGATTCTTTATGACCAACTTTAAGCACTTTATATTTTTAGAAAAAAAAAAACTTTTTTTTTTTTTTTTTGGCATGTGTGTTTAGATTTCCATTTCAAGGTGATTTTCAGGTGTTTGTTTCTTTGAAACTTTTACTATTTTAGAAAATTTTATATAAATAGTAAGTGTGAACCAATGGAACTTACTATATTTATAATTTTGTCTTCCCATCCTTGGTTTGGCAAAAAAATTGTTTTTGATATGGGTTTTCTCTCTGGATGCTATGTACAAAATTTCAACTTCACCCGCTCTCTCAATCAATGGAAAAATAAAGAAGAAGGATTTAGGGAATGAAATTTGAAAATTTTGTCTTTAATTATCTATATTATATATGGAATTTTTAATTTTTCAGAATGAAGGCACTGGTGAGGAAGAGATGCCAAAAATTTCACTGGAATTCACCTTAGGGTTTGTGAGATATGAGCACTTCACCGTTTCCGCTCATGGAAGCTTCTAGAAAAAAATTTGCATGTTTCCTATTGAAAAAAAAGGTTTTGGTGTGATATAATCAATGGAGGAAGTGAAATGGATGTGCAATTAAAGTTTGAAGAGGTGCAACCAAGAGTAATGGAGAAAATTGGGGATTTCCGACAATGAGGGTTTGTGTGCACATGCACAGGGGAAGAAGTAGAAGCAACACACAAAATGAAAAAAAATAGTTTTTCTTCAACCTAGGCATCGGAGAAATTTTTCCCAACTATCCCAATTTTTTGTGATGGTTGGGGAAAAAAATGTGCCTCACTCTCATTAATACAATTGGGGTTCAATGATTGGCTATTGAGAAATTATCAAAAAGCACTTTAAACACCCAAGGGCCAAAAATGGGTCATATGAGTGACCAGGGAAGGGGATAGGCATGGGTGGAGAAAATTTTCCCAACCATACCAAATTTTTGGATGGTTGGTTTAAAAACAAATTCCCTCACCCAGGCTTGATGCCAGTGGTGAGAGGTCATTTGCTTGAGGGGAGGGGAGAACTAGAAAAAGCCTAATAAGAAAATTTCCGAGTCATGTGGGAGACTAGAGGCCCCAATGGAGGTTGGGAACATTTTTTGTCCCAAATGTCCCAAATATTTGGGATTTTTGTTTTAAAACAATTTCACTCTCATATGGACTTGGCAAGTGGCACTTTGTGGTTGGATGGAGGAGGGTGTTAAAATATGTTTGCATGGGGGCTTAATGAGCAATTTGGGGTCAAATGAGGTCACATCATGGTCCAAGGGGCTATCTAGGGGATGGGGAAAAAAATTCCCAAATATCCCAAATTTTTAGGATGGTTGGTGTAAAAACGTGCACCACCACCTGGGCTTGACATGTGTCCACCTAGAAAATTGACTAACTCCTTGATCTTACCTTGGGGAGCAACTTGACGGAAGCATAACTTGAGTATACAAAGGTCTTTTCATGCACTTCTTTATATTAAATTGACTAGAAATGGAATTTTTAAAATAATGGTATGGGTATCATACCTTTATTTTGCATCCAACTTCCTAAAAATAGGATTTTCTTCGGGCTCATAGATTGTACATGCTAAAATCAGGATCAGGCAAAATTTCTTATGTCTTGTGAAAGATGTGAGATCACTATCATTTAGAGCTCTTAAATACCTTTCTGATGATTTTTTTTGACCTCGAACTATTTACAGAGCTCCCAAATCACTTCCCAAAGTTTAGGGGTTGTTGTTGCACCGTAAGTTGTTTCACCCTCCAGGAACCCACGTTTTTGAATTGTCCCAAAACCTCTAGAAGTTCTCAAAATCTTCTAAAATAAGTTGCATAACATTATTAGTTCTTTTATACACCTCCTTGATAATTTTTATCCTTTCATTTTACTCTACAGGTGTGCACCATCCTTAGGAAGATCGAAATAATCAATCCTAAGCTTCTTGAAAAGCTTGTCTTGAAGGATCTTGACTTGGAAGTGCTTGAATGGACTTGATATCCCTAAATCACCTATGGACCAGGTTGACACAACACATATGACCACTTATAATGGTATGATAGGAATGATACAAGGGTTAGGATGATCATGCTTTAAATTTTGAATTTTTCCCTTACAAAAACTCATGACAACAAACCCTTATATACACCTCTAACTACAATCCTTAAGGGAATTAAAAATTTTAATCAAGTAATAAAAAATTGATCAAAATACTTAGAACAACAATGGAGGAGAACAAAAGAAAGTGGGAAGAACCACTCAAATTTGTGTTATGGGGTGATAGGTTCTCAACAAAGAGATCCATTAGAAAAAACCAATTTGAGATGTTATATAGTGTTCAATACCTTATACCCCTTCATCTTCAGGTCTTTACTTATCAATTTATGTAATGACTAGGAGATGAAGGTATTGTTGATCATTATGTTGCTAGGATTAACAAGATTATCAAACTGGATGAGATCAAGAGAATCTCACCATAAGCATATTAAGTTCGAGAGAAACTTAAGAAAATATTTGATAAAATTGTTACTCCAAGAACTTTCTGTGTTAACAATTTGGTTTTTCTATGGGATAACATACATGAAGATAAAGGGATTTATGGAAAGTTTGATGCATTATGGATGGGTCCTTACTCCATAGATGTTAGGATTGGAGAGAACACCTTTTTCTTAAGAGACCTATAAGGGAAATTTCTTGAATTACCGCTTAATGGCGGACATCTCAAGAAATTTTTGAATTAAAGTGTGTCTCCTTGTATATTATTGTACAAAGGTGTATAATGTTGTTGTTTTTTTTTCCTTTTTTATGTTTGTGTTCCCTTTACTCGTCCCCTGTGGTCATTTTTTCTGTCCTGTAGTCATGGCATTATAAAATTATAAAAAATTAGATGTGTTGATGTGTGACTCCTTTCCCAATGGATAGGAATTTGGTTTATTTCCTTGATTTTTTATCTAAGGTTATTGTTACACCCATTGGAGGAATTCATACCCAAATAGGAGCCATTGTTGGTGCATGATTTGGTCCTATCACAAACCATGGCATCCTTTGTATTATCACCAACTTATTATTTGTGTGTGTGTCTTATCCATTAGAACTCCCCATTTGAGGTTTCAAAATGTTCAATGCTCAATATGTCCCAAGGTAATTATGTATGTTGATTTTATGAGGTAATGTCGTATTTATTTTAAACGAACTTGATGTATTTTATGTTTCTTTTTTTTAGTGGGATAATTTATATGTTTGAGGAGTGTAGGTGATGTCGTGAAAATATTTGATATATTGTTGATGCATTGAAGTAGGGCCTTTGGCCTTTGAAAGTGTGTTTCTTGTAGTTTTACACATTTTAAGCTTTATATGTTTGAAAATTACCATTGAATCCCCAAAGATCTCAAAACAGGAATATTAAAAGAATCGGGGTACATGGGCCTTTATTGCAATTTTGCATTTTTTATGAAGTTGTAAATTATAGTCACATTCTCGATTCATAGAGCTTGGGAAGAGATATTTTTAACCAAAACAGTGTGACACTCTTGTATTCTTTGTGAAGATGCAAATTTTATCCCTTACCCTAAAGCCCAAACGAATAAGGAAGCGTGGAAAATGCCCAAAGTTTTAGGACACCAATACACTCGATAGTTTTCATCTTTCCACTCATGCAAAGATGAAGGTTTGACCCCATACTCTTATGAGGTAATCTAGTAAAAAGGGGGACATGGAAAATTAGTGGGAATCCAAAAGATATTTGAAAATTTCACCTTCACAATTGCATCATTCCATGCATGTAATTTGCATTTGTATTTCCAAATCCTACCCGGAAAGGACACATGGGGCTTTAATCAAGAAATAAAGTAAAAATAGCTAGAAATATAAATGTAAAAATGGGGAAGGCATTATATATCCCCTCATGTCATTAATACAGGTATGTGGTGGCATTTTATAGCCTAATAATAATTGAGGATTAGCACTTTGCATTCAATTTGAAAATTGAGAAAGTATTCTAACGAACCCTTAGTGATTTTTGGAGTTGGATGCGATCATGTGAAAGCTAGGATGAGGTACAATTTTTTTACTCCTCATACTGAATTGTAAAGCTTTAAACAAGTAAGTTCCTAGCCTGAAACCTCTCTTTGTTCTCACGTAATTATTTAATCCCCAAAAATGTGACTTGAAGAGCATTTATTTCCAATAGAAACTACTAGACATCTTATTCTTGTTTGGTTATCAACTCAAGGTGTTTCTAAGATGAAAACATTACCAAACTATCCCTAGACCACTTCGAGTTTAACCTCCCCCTTTGATAAAATAACTAACACAAATTTACTCGAGCTGACTTAGTTTATTTTAACCAAAGGTTGAAGGACCCTTAAAGGAGTGGAATGACGGAAAAGTTTAATGACTCATGGGATAGTGTTGGATGCTTCTTTCCTCCTTCTACTCAATGCATTGAGTTTGTATTGACATGTGCATAAAATTACAACCCAATAACCAAGGAACTCATGGATGGAAGTGGTGCCTTAATGTTATCCCTAACTGCAATTTCATTTAAACATTGGGTCTCCCAAATGTGAGCCATGTTACTTGACACAAGTGTTGAAAAGGGGAAGAGTATTGGAATGCTAATTCTCAGAAATTGATTAAGTTGCTAAATGGGAAATAGCTTGCAAAGTTGAGGGCCTCTATTTCTGATTTAACAAATAGTGAAATTTTTAAAACCCTAATTGCATAGGAAAAATTAATTAATAAGCAATAAATTACATATTTGACCTAATGAATAAGCTAAATAAATATGAAACCCTAGGTGCAAGAGAGAGGATAGAGGACTTGGATGATTTTTCAATAAATCCCAAAGTATGTTGGGCTAGAAAACTACTAAAGATGGGGAGGAATATTTTGCAACCATAATCGAAAAATTATAGGATTGTTAGATTTTTCTAGACTAGGGTGCCTAGACTAGGTCATGAGTGCATAAGTGCTAGATTCTACTTCTAGGAACATGTGACTAAGAAAATGGTCTAAAATAAATTTTCTTGTGTCATTGACCTTCATTGTTGATCACCTGTATGTCACACTATGCCCACATAATTCTCATGTAATCTATAAAACAAATGATATTTTGTAAAACCCTAAAACAAATCAAATCCTAAAAACAAAAAGATACAAATAGGGATTTGACTGACCCTTGTGATCACCCAATGTAGTGAACTTACTATCAAGTGTTATACTACATCTCAAACTCCATGTAGTTTTTTTTTGTGTGTAGAATCGTGCCCTAAAAATATTGTATACAAGATACACTTAATAGTAAGCAATATCTAGATGTAGCAATGTAAATAGATGTGTGGATGTCAAAATGAACTTCCCTTCTATGAAGTATATGCAGAAAATACAGTCCCTTGTCCCTTGAAAGATTGTTAGATGGAGGTTTTGATGCACTTAGAATGCCTTTGGATGCAACCTTAAGTGGTGATAGTAGATGTTTAGAGCTTTGTATTTTATTATGGTCACGTAGCTTTATATTTAGATGATTCCTTCTTTGAATTTTGTAATTGAAAACTAAAAGGTCAGCCCATAAGAAAACAATATGCCCAAAAGAGGAAAGTAAGATATAAAGAGGTCAAGGGCTCCAAAAAAATGATGGCACCTAGGTGCTAACGTCCTAGTTGGGCACTTTGGTATCTAGAGCCAAGAAATATAAAGGGGTGAAATTTGGATTGGGAAGTGAGGTGTGCAAGACCATAGAGAAAGTAAGAAACAAATAAAAGAGGCCAAAGAAAAATATCAATTACTATTTTTAAAACTAAGGAATCATATGAATATTGGTATGTGATTAGGACTCAGGAATGTACCAAAGTACATGATTTAGTGTCTATATTTTCCCCCAATTTAGTTTCTTGAGTGAATACTTAATAACATAATGTAGATAAGAGATGTGTACCTAATAACCATGTAGATTGATGGTGAAAGTGTGCCGAGGAGACAAGAAAAATTGTGGAGTGATAAAATGAAGTGTGGAAGCTAAGGAAGAGGAAATGACCCTAAGGGTGAAAGTGTATGTGTTATGTCATGTTGTACCATATCCAAAATCAGGTGCCTTGCTCATTTTTGTGGCTAACTCCCTTCATTCTTTCCTCTCTTATGCCTTAGTCATATTTCTTTTGCTTTTCAGTCACTCAAAACCTTCTCGGAAATGGCACCATTGGATAAAGCTTTTCTCGCTTTCCGAGAAGGTAAATTTTTCCTCCTAACTCCATGTATTTTTGAAGTTATGGCTCGGTGGAGTTTTCATGGAAAAGTTTCCCAAGAAAAGCCCGAGCCAATAAGATGATGCCATGTGTCCTCAGAAGTGGCGGACGACGGAGGTAAACTTGGAATTTTTACCAAGTGTTTGGCAAGATTTCAAAAGGAATTTTTTGCCCCAAAGGCCCACCGACAAATTGAATGCTGCCACATGTCGGGTGGGGAGGAGTTGGGAAAATTTCCCAAGGATTGACATAAACAAAATTTTTGATGCTAGGCCCATGTCCAATCACATTATGCCATGTGTCCTTAGGCCAAAGAAGTGGCGGAGGGCAGAGGAAAGATTGGAAATTTTACCAAGTGTTTGGCGAGGGTGCTAACGAGAAATTTTAGCCTGCGAGCCAATGGGATCACACCACATGTCTTCAACCAATAGAGCACGTGGAAAAAAATTGGAAGATTTTCCCAAAGAAAAATTAAAGAAAAATTTCAAAGGAAAATCTCGCCCCCCAAAACGCGAGCCAATGGGATCGTGCCACATGTCCAGTGGCGGCAAAAAAATGCAAGACAGGCCCGCAAGGGAAAATGGTAGGAAATACAACGTCTAATGGGGTTTTTCCACGTGTCCAAGTCAAAAAATATGGTCAAAAGTGATGGAACAGACAGAGAAAAAATCCCATGGCAAATCACATCGTGCCACGTGTCCTCGGGCCATCCAGCCGGCGGAGAATTTTGGAAAATTTTCCAAAGGCCAAAACGATGGAAAATGAAGCAGGAAGAGCCCGTGACCAATAGAATCATGCCACATGGCACTAGATTGGTGGGGCGTGGATATTTTTGGGAAAATTTTCCCAAATGCAAAAAAGTGGGAAAATTTCAAATTTTCGGCCCGCCAACCCGTTTTGGCCCTGTTTTGCCCTAAATTTTCAAATGACCATAACTTTTGATCCAGAGCTCGGTTTTTCATGTTCTTTATATCAACGAAAATCTGGTGAAATTCTCTACATGATTCAGGTATAAATTTTTTATTTTGATGGATTTTGGAGAGATAAAATTGGAAAACACCTCTGGCACATGGAAATCAACAGAAATGACGTTTCAACCACCATTTTTAATGAAGAATGGCTCACATTCTCTCCCAGCATGGTGAAAAATGTCAAGGAATGGACCTTTAAGGATGCCCATGTTGTTTTATTACATTTTGGTTGGTGGTTGAAGCTCCTCTCACGTTTTCCCACATTTCTCTCTCCTGGCTCATTTTTGCATTGTAAAAGCTAGATTTGGCTCATTTTTTAGAGGGTTGGACAATTTTATGTTTTGTAGGCTCCCTCTTCCACCCTAAAAAGGTTATTTTGTGGAACACTAGACATATTTCAAGGCTACAACATATTTTCTACCTTTCTCATTGATGTAATCCATGTATTTTGCTATTAAAAATGATAATGCAAGCTCTGTGAATGAGTTTCACTCCTCTTCTTGTCTTCATTGATTTACCCATGATCCTTCATTACATTTTATCATTTTTGTATGATGTTTTGTTGCATTTCTGTAATTTGTGTCAATCTGCAGAAGTAAAAATGCTCACCACTCCTTTGGTGCATCACCTTATTAGCATTAGCTTTAGTTCTTTTTGCATTCTCTATCTCTGTCCCCTTGGAATTTAGAGTAAGATTTTGAGTTTAAAACCTCTGCATCTTGCAAGTAATACACCTGATTAGAGGAGTTGAGGAACCAACCTCTAACCTAGAGATTCTTTTCCCATTTTTACAAGTCCCACACTTGGGGAAAAGATTCAATGTTGTGCAATCACACTGGATGTCTAAAATGTCAAACTAGAAATCTGATCAACATCCAAGGGTGCTGCTGATTTGCACTAATAGTTTTGGCATGCCCGGTGGGACCTTAGAGGTCTTCATTTTCATTGCAACAAAATTGATGTGCATTTTTGCAAGTCTCTTGCTTAAAAGAGCCCCGATTTGCACATCTAGTGACTCCAGGAAGAAGAATCAGTTGGTTTTAGCGGTGCACCTAAAACCTCATGAGAAGAATCACCACAAGGTCAAGAGTTGGAGAAGAAGAGGTGTTGTTTGAGTATCTACAATTATCTCCAAGAAGAAGGCAAAGAGGGAGGAGAGTTCAAAGGTCTCCATCTCCACCAAACAGAACTCTATCAACTCCTCCACCTGGTAGACCTTTCATCCAATCAACGAGGGTTCTAAGGCCAATCAGAATGGCACAACACAACCCATATGTCAATTTCACTGGTAACAGCCCACTTGCTCTCAATGCATAAAATCCAATCCCAGTTGCAGCACTGAAGAACATTCCATACTTTACTGGAGAGAATCAGACCACTCCTGGTGATCATGTCAAAGATATTGCTAATATTTGTGCAATCCATGAGATTGATGAGATGCAAGTTGTTGTCAAACTGCTGGCATCTTCATTCAAAGGGAAGGCTTTGCAATGGTTCAAGAGTCTTGCCTCAGGTTCTATCCAAAATTAGAACCAGCTATGTATAGCCCTCCATGAGTAGTTTGGAGAAAAGGGAGATAACTTGTCCCTTTTGGAACAATTGACAACCATCAAGAGAGCTCCCAATGAGCAGCTTGACTGACTTCAACTTCAGGTTTCAAAGGACTTGGGAGATAATTCCAATGGTAGTAAGGCCAATAGTAGAAGGTGCTTTTCTATATTACCTTAAAGCTTTAAATTCTGATATTTCTATGTTAATTCAATCCATGGGAGGCACAACTATCCCTGCTACTTATAGCATTGCCATTAGAGCTGAAAATTGTTTGATTCAAGTTGGTAAGCTAGCTCCTAGGCCTCCAATGCCATTGTATCCAAGTTTATAGGGTCCAAGCACTAGTCAAGTTCCTATTTTAGCTCCTATTCCCACTCCTAGAAATCAAAATTCAAGTGAAGCTTCTACTTCATCTTCTAGTGCCTCAAATGAACTTCAAGAAGTCATGAAGTAATTACAAAATTTAGGTAATGAGCTGGTTACACTTAAGAGAGGCAGCAAGCCCAAGGTTTTAGACCTTCTTTCCAGCCTCAAGCTAAGCCTAACATGCAGCCATACCAGCCTCAAAGACCACCCAATCTAGCTGCAAATTTAAATCAAGCAAGACCTCCTACCAACAGACCATTTCAGCCCTATAATCCCAATGCTACATCTGCCTCTAAAGCAATAGTGCCAATGCAAAACAACATAGCGCAAGAGTATGATTGGTGTTTCCCATGCAATGAACCCCACAACTTGACCAGTCTATGTGCTTCAACAATGCCTTAAATCAAGCATTAATGGTGACAACAACTGGTGTGGAAGGTGAAGGGAGTCAAGGAAATAACCAACAACAAGAAACATCCCAAAGAATAATTAGCTCCAAATGATACCACACTTGTAAACCGGCGGCGGACGAAGATTTTTGTGGCATGAATCAAACTATCTCCCAAAGTGTTGTAGCCAACACAAGGTCAAAAAGGAGAAATTTGGGTGAAGAACAGCCATTGGCTCCAAGTAATCCACAACCTTCTACCACTCCAAAAATTATTGGCAAACAAAATGCAGTTCCAAACACACAAGGACTCACTTAAAACAACTCCTAGGCCAACTCGGATGTCATTTGTTGCTGCCCATGTGCAAGGAATGAATGTGTAGGCCAAGGGATAGTAGAGAGATGCTTCATCTCCATTCAACATCATTGATTAGATGAAGAAGATAAATGTAAACATATCAATGTGGGAATCACTATCCATCCTATGCCAAAGAGATTTGCTACAATCTTCCATGAAGGACTAGTCAACTTCAAATCAAGTGGGCCCAAATGCAAGAGAAGGTACTCACAAATGCTGCCCAACATGAGGGGAATCCTAGAGGATAGCAAGGTAAAATGTTGCAGCCCCTCCATTCTATGTTTCATTGATCATTGGAAACCAATTAGTACACAATTGCATGATTGATTCCCGGCAAGTAGTTCAATAATGCCCAAGAAAATAGCTGATCGAGTTGGGGCTTCAATATGAAGTCATAACAATAGTAACAACAGTAGGAGTGATTAAAAACTTGAGCCTCACTTTGCACGCATGCCCCAACGTTGTTGTTTTGCAAGATTTCTTGGTAATAAATCTTCCACCACTCTTTTCCCTATGTTTGTCAAGGGATTTCACACTAAGATTGGAGGTTACTTATCTACTTATTGGTCACACATGTTGTTCAAAACAAGATATGGAACTAAAGACACAATCAGATCTAAGCCTATTGCAAACTTTCACATTGAGCCTCGCACTCCAATCCAAATAAATACTAATTGTTCAACGTTTGATCAAGAGGATTATCCAAGCATTAATGAAGCCGACACACAAGGTTGGAAGCATCCCAGATTTGACCCTTGATGAATGGGCAAGCAAGGTGCATGATTTTGATCCTTATCAAGAAATAGAAGAATCTAAGCTAGGATTCTATTGCATGCATGAAGAAAATCAGCCTATTCCTAGCATCACCAAACCAGCACCACAAGGATGACAATGAATTGAAGATTTTGAGGGCTTTGGCATCAAATCCATTCCTAGAAAAGAGAACCAAGCTGACACTTGTGAGGCTTGCAGTAGTTGGAGCAGCCTTTCATGTTGTTGAAAGCATCCAAAAAGACAAGGTACAGCCAAACATCCATGTGATTGTAAGGCCTTCGGTGCCGCATACAACAATGTGAGTTGGCAAGTGTTTGAAAGTGATCAAAAAATCATCTATTTCTTGCAATAAGAGGCTAAGTTCTCATCTAAAAATCAAGAAAAGTTGAAACAAAGAATATGGTGACCAAGTGGTACAGGTTGAGAACCAACAAACTACCAAAGGGACTTATTACTTTGAAGTTCATTTTCAATCCTAATGATCAGTTTAGGAAGGAGAAAGAAAACATACAAGTCAAGGAGAAGATTCAATGTCCATCTTGGTGGAAGAGGGAAAATCACTCTGAGTTGGTAAAGTGAAAACTGAGCAAGAAAGGTATGAGTTCACACAGCTTTGTCAAGAATTCCCTGATGTGTTTGCTTGGAGCTATGAAGATTTGAAAGGTTTCAATCCCGAGTTAGCTCAACACACCATTGAATTGGATCCAAGTACTAAACCCATCAGGTAGAAACAAAGGCCAGTCAATCCACACATGGAACCTCTCATGAGAAAAGAATTGAATAAGTTGATAGAGTCAAGTATCATATTCCCTATCAAGCATTCTAGTTGGGTAGCCAACTTGGTTCCAGTTAGAAAGAAGAGTGGAGAAATCAGATTGTGTGTTGACTTTAGAGATCTAAATAGAGCATCTCTCAAGGATCATTACCCACTTCCTTCTATGGAGAAAATTTTGCAAGTTGTTGCCAGCTCTGAGAGGTTTTCATTACTTGATGGCTATTCAGGGTACAATTAGATTATGGTGAAAGAAGAGGATTAGTTCAAGACAGCCTTTACAACCAAATGGGGAACTTATGCATACAGGAAAATTCCATTTGGGCTATCCAACGCTGGAGCTACTTTCCAAAGGGCAATGGACATGGCATTCAAGGATTTGATTAATAACATGGTGCTGATATATCTTGATGATATTACTGTTTTTTCAAAAAATGTAGCAAACCATCTCTTTCATTTGAGACAAGTGTTCCAAAGGTGTAGAATATTTGGGGTATCCTTGAATCCTAAAAAGTGTATTTTTCTAGCCCATGAAGGAAAGTTCCTTGGCCACATTGTCTCCAAATAAGGATTAGTAATTGATCCGAAAGAGTTGAAGCCATAAGAGCACTACCACCGCCAAGCCACAAGAAGGCCCTTCAAAGTTTCTTGGGAGAATAAATTTTGTTTGGAGATTTGTCCCAAATTTTGCAGCCCAAGTCAAACCTATCACCAAGATGTTAAAGAAAATCATAGCTTTCAAATGGACAACAGAGGGCAAAGAAATTTTGGAGCAATCAAAGAAGCCATCTCACAAGCCCCAATTCTCATTAACCCGATTTCTCCAAGGATTTCATCCTCTATGCATTTGGGGGTGATGATACTATTTCTGTAATCTTAGGACAGCAGAATAAACACAATGATGAGCAGCCAATTGCTTTCTTTAGCCAAATCCTGGAGGACTATGAGGTGAGATATTATTTCATTGAGAAGCATGTTCTTGTATTAATTAGGAGCTTGAAAAATTAAAACATCTAGTTTCAAACAAAAAGGTTCAATTGTTGGTTTCTCATGTGGGAGTTAAAGACTTCCTCCTCAACAAATACCTGAATGAAAAGAGAGCAGGTTGGATTACTCGTGTCATGGAGTATGACATTGAGATCAAAGTCACCAATTTGGTTAGAGGAAAAGGATTGTGTGAGCAGCTGGTCTTGAATAAACACAAGGAAGCATGCAATGAGAAGGAGGTTGTTTTGGCGTTGCAAGATAGCCATGAGCAAGGAAGCACTCAAGAAGAAAATGATGGTGTCCTCACTCCTTGCTAGACCCAAGACATAATGCACTTCCTAAACATAGGTCTATGCCCTCCAGAGATGAATAAGACCAAAAGAAGACACTTCAGATTGTAGGTTGTCCCATATGCCCTTGTTGATGGTGTTTTGTTCAAAAGGGATGTGAATGGAGTGTTGTTGAGATGCATTGGTACAAATCAGATTCACAGGGTGTTGGAAGAGTTCCATGGTGGATCATTTGGTGGTCATTTTGCACCAAGAGTGAAAGATTTGAAGATCATGAGGGCTGGCTATTATTGGCCCAAGATTTTCAATGATTTTTATGCATGGATCAAGAGGTGCAAGAATTGTGCATTCTTCACGGCTAAGGAGAGACTAGCTGCCCTTCCATTGCATCCAATTTCAGTTGACCAGCCATTCATGCAATGGGGTTTGGACTTCATTGGAGTCATTAATCCAAATTCAATCCAAGGACACAAATGGATTCTCGATGACAATGATTACTTCACCAAGTGGAATGAAGCAGTAGCACTCAAGGAAGCGAATGAATCTAGCATCCTGGACTTCTATGAGGGAATAGCAACTAGATTTGGCATACCTGCTACAATAATATTAGATAATGCATTGGCATTCATTGGGTCCAAGGTAACTGAATGGGCTATCAAGAATGGGATCTACCTAAGCACTTCATCAAATTATTATCCTTAGGGTAATGGCCAAGCTGAATCTACAAACAAGAAATTTTTAAGAATCATTAGGAGGACTCTTGATGAAAATCATAGGTCTTGGCATACTAAGTTGAAATCAGCCTTATGGGTTGATAGGATAACTCCCAAGAGATCTATAGGTAACTCTCCATTCAAGCTTGTTTATGGAAGAGAGGTAATTTTTCCCATGTCACTTGAGTTGCCAACATTGGAACTCGGGGTTCATTTTAAGAGACCTCCTGGAAATCGGAGGTGGAGAATACCTGGCGAATATCCCCGGAACCGGTTTCACGGGAAGGCGAATTTTTTGGGGGTTGTATATCAAAAATTTCACCTGATTATCAAGCACCTATGACATACGACAGAATCTTTGCCAGCAGCAGACGCGCGACGAAGATTTTCCTATCGCGCGTCAAAATGCATGTGACGCCAGCGTCCAATAGACCTTAGTGACGCGCGTCAATAGACCTTAGTGACGCGTCAATAGACCTATTGACGCGCGTCACTGAGGGTGTCGGCGTCTCGCAGCCTCCGACCTCTGCTTTCTCATCAAAAAATCTCCGTGTCGCGCATCAACAAACTCTTTTTCGTGCGTCTGCTATGCGTCAATATGTGTTGTAACTCCTTGTCGCGCGTCACTAAGGCCTATTGACGCGCACAGCGTCATTAGGCCTTGGTAGCCAGCGCGTCAATAGGCCTTAGTGACGCACGTCACTAAGGCCTGTTGACGCGCGTCATTAAGGCCTATTGACGCTGGCGTCCACTAAGGCTTCGCGGACGCACGTCCAATAGGCCTTAGTGACGCGTCGCGTCACTAAGGCCTAGTGGACGCGCGTCAATAGGCCTTAGTGACGCGCGTCAATAGGCCTTAGTGACGCGCGTCAATAGGCCTATTGACGCGCGACAGCAAATATTTTGTCGCGCGTCTGTAACCTCTGCCCTCTTCTTGCTCATCGAAAAAACTCCATGTCGCTCGTCAACAAAATCTTTGTCATGCGTCTACTATGCGTCAATATCTACAGTATCTCCTTGTCTGCAAACCCTCCTTGTCACGCATCAATAACTTACCCCCTTGTCGCACCTCTATAATACGGGATATATCATATTGTTGAAAAATGTGAAGTAGAAGTGTTCTACCTGGCGAATAATCTAGGTTTATATAGGGGATATTTTTCAAGGGTAGGCGAAGCCGACCCCTAAAAAAAATTAAAGTGTAATTTTTAGGCGAACAGGTCACTGGCCCGTGCCAAAAAATTCGCCTTTTCAAAATTTTCAAAAATGGAATATTCGCCATATTACGAATATTCGCCACTAAAATTATCCTGTTGGAACTCATGAAACAGCTTAGAGTTGTTGGAGTTTGGGCCCATGGAGGTTAGATATGTAGAATTGATGGAGCTCTAAGAAATCGAAATCGGGCATCCCAAGCAATGGAGAAGGATCAAGCTTTGATAAAGAAGACCTTTGATAGAAAGGCCAAGGATAGACCTTTCTAAGTTGGATATCTAGTGCTAAAATGGGATGCAGACAGAGAAAACCGGGAGGCATTCAAAATTTGATGTCATTTGGAGTGGCCCATACATGGTCACAAAGTGTAAGGACAACAATGCCTTCTAATTATCTACATTGGATGGTGAAGAGTTGATTCCAGTCAATGGAATCCATCTGAAGCATTGCTACTGAAATAAATTCTCCACCTTGTACATATTAGCTTAGGTTTTCATTCCTCCAAGTGCTTATGCACATTGTTTTGTTGTAGTTTAGCTTTGCTTTCCCTAAGTGCTTTGACACAAGCTTATTGTTCTAGGAAATGTGTTTTGCAGGCCTTGCTCCAATCAGATGGTGTTCTACCCTCCATCTTCCTCCTTGCAGTGTTCTAATCAGTTGGGGTACCAAGCAGAGAATTAGGTGACCCCATGCCCAATGGATTGCTTCAGGTAACTAGTAACTTCATCCAACATGCAGATGACCCTCCGAGTCACCAAAATTGCTATCCAAAATGATCCACTTGCTCATTTTTGTGGCTAAATTCCTTCATTCTTTCCTCTCTTTTACCTTAGTCATATTGTTTTTTCTTTTCAATCACTCAAAGCCTTCCTGGAAATGGCACCATTGGATAGAGATTTTTCGGCTTTCCGAAAGGTAAAGTTTTCCTCCTAACTCCATGTATTTTTGAAGTTATGGCTCAACGGAGTTTTTGTGGAAAAGTTTCCCAAGAAAAGCCCAAGCCAATAAGATGATGCCACATGTCCTCAGAAGTGGTGGGCAGCGGAGGTAAACTTGGAATTTTTACCAAGTGTTTGGCAAGATTTCAGAAGGAATTTTTCACCCCGAAGGCCCGCCAACGAATTGAATGCTGCCACGTGTCTAGGGCTGGGGAGGAGTTGGGAAAATTTCCCAAGGGTTGACACAAACAAAAATTTTGACGCCAGGCCCACGTCCAATCACATTATGCCACATGTCCTTAGGCCAAAGAAGTGGCAGAGGGTGGAGGAAAGATTGGAAATTTTACCAAGTGTTTGGCGAGGGTGCTAAGGAGAAATTTTGGCCCGCAGGCCCGCGAGCCAATGGGATCATGCCACATGTCTTCAACCGGCAGAGCGTGGGGAAAAAAATTGGAAGATTTTCCCAAAGAAAAATCAAAGAAAAATTTCAAAGGAAAAGCTCGCCCCCAAAACGCGAGCCAATGGGATCGTGCCACGTGTCCAAAGGGCGGCAAAAAATGTAAGACAGTCCGCAGGAAAATGGCAGGAAAGCCCACGTCTAATGGGGTTTTGCCACGTGTCCAAGTCAAAAAGATGGTCAAAATTGATGGAACAGACAGAGAAAAATCTCAAGGCAAATCACATCATGCCACATTTCCTCGGGCCATCCAAATTAGGAGAATTTTGGAAATTTTCCAAAGGCCATAACAATGGAAAATGAAGTAGGAAGAGCCTGCAACTAATAGAATCATGCCACATGGCACCAGATTGGCAGGGCATAGATATTTTTAGGAAAATTTTCCCAAATGCAAAATAGTGGGAAAATTTCAAATTTTCGGCCCGCCAACCCGTTTTGGCCCTGTTTTGCCCTAAATTTTCAAATGACCATAACTTTTGATCCAGAACTCGGTTTTTCATGTTCTTTATATCAACGAAAATCTGGTGAAATTCTCTACATGATTATGGGCTCAATTTTGTATTTTGATGGATTTTGGAGAGATAAAATTGGAAAACGCCTCTGGCACGTGGAAATCAATAGAAATGACATTTCAACCACCATTTTTAATGAAGAATGGCTCGCATTCTCTCCCAGCATGGTGAAAAATGTCAGGGAATGGACCTTTAAGGATGCCCATGTTGTTTTATTGCATTTTGGTTGGTGGTTGAAGCTCCTCTCACGTTTTCCCATGTTTCTCTCTCTTGGGCTCATTTTTTACATTGTAAAAGCCGATTTGGCTCATTTTTGAGAGGGTTGGACAATTTTATGTTTTGCAGGCTCCCTCTTCCACCCTAGAAAGGTGATTTTGTGGAACACCAAACCTCTTTCAATGCTACAACATATTTTATACCTTTCTGTTGATGTAATGCATGTATTTTGATATTAAAAATGACAATGCAAGCTCTGTGAATGAGTTTCAGTCCTCTTCTTGTGTTGTTTGATTTACCCATGATCCTTCATTACATTTTATCAGTTTGTGTATGATGTTTTGTTACATTTCTATAATTTGTGTCAATCTGCAGAAGTAAAAATTCTCACCACTCCTTTGGTGCATCACCTTATTAGCATTAGCTTTAGTTCTTTTGCATTCTCTATCTCTGTCCCCTTGGAATTTAGAGTAAGATTTTGAGATTAAAACCTCTCGCATCTTGCAAGTAATACACACGAACAGAGGATTTGAGGAACCTTCCTCTAACCTGGAGATTCCTTTCCCATTTTTACAAGTCCCACACTTGGGGAAAAGATTCAATGTTGTGCAATCACACTAGATGTCCAAAATGTCAAACTAGAAATCCGATCAAAATCCGGGGTGTTGCTGATTTGTACTAACAAGACTTATTTTCATTGTCACTTGATATGTTTGATGATTTGATTGTTTCTTCTCATAAGGAAAAACCTACAAAAAGAAGAAAAAAAGAATAGTGAAAGTCGTGTATATGAAAAATTCGATCCAAGTATGTGAAAATGTGAAAAAGTAGTAGAAAGAACATTTGCACCGATCCGTGAGGAGTGAAAAGGATAGAAAGGATCCTCATAATGTTATATAAGAATGATTTTTTTGGGTGATCTCATGCTAAGAATGAATTTTTAGGAGATACCATGCCAAATTCACTTTTTTGGGTGATCTCACGCCATGGCGTAAGAAGTGTTGGGGAGAAGTTCTAGTATTATTCTCCATCCCCGATCGCTTCCCAAATTATAGACCATTGCAGATGGTGTGATCTTGATTTTTTCCTATTTAATAAAGTTTGATCCAATTTGATATATGTAGAAAGATAAGAAAATGGAAATAGAATGCATTCTTATTGCTAGAGGACTATAAATGTACTTGAGAAATATGCTCTATGAAATAATGAAATTTACGTTGATCTTAGAAAATGATTGTAACTTACCCATGGTCAAAGGAATTGAGGAAGGGTTAGGAGCACCCATGCACTCATGTTTATATATGGGTGTTGGCTTATGTATTATGCTAAGGACCCAAGTCGAATCTAGTCCATTTTTTTAATTGAAGATTGTTATATTCTTGTACTATGTAGGTTTGAATTGTGAATGTGTACTAATTTATGGGGTGACTGATTCACCAAATATATGCCCCCCTTGTTTAAGTTGAATATAATGTTACTAAGAGGATGTGGCACAAAGGGAGGACCATAAATTGTGTTAAAACTGGTACCCTACAAAGGGGAGGGAATTTTCTTAGTAGAAACTAAGGAACATGCAAACAAAGTGGCTTGGAAACATGTGTTAGTGAAAACAAGACAAATATGCATATAGAAGACAATGTGTAATCTAGCAAGAAAGAAAATAATGTAGATCACAAAATTTGGGTTTCAAACATGGGACATCACTCACAATATCACAAGACAATCAAGGCCAAAGTGGCTAAAAGCTTACAAGCAATGAACAATAACATAGGGCATAGCCCACAAAAAATGGCATACAATAGAAAATAATGGAAAACAATGGCAAGCAAAGTATCGTAAAAACCATGGTAGCAAGTAGTATTTACAAAGTAAATGTTACACATGAAGCACCTATTAGCATGTTAGAAAGATAAAAAGTATGTCAAGTTATGTATATATCGATAGAGTAGTGTGCTAGTAAAATAAGTAGTATAAAACAAAACAATAGCACATGTAGTGTGTATGAAAGTATATGCCCCAGAGCCTTGGTGGGACTGATAAGAGGTATAGTGCCAAGAATTCATGCTACGTGTAAGGGTATGTAGAAAGTATACATCCACAGCTTAGAGAACAAGTGAACATGCATGTGTATATAGAAAAGATAATGACATACAAAATATTTGTCTAGCATGTGAAACAAAGTGTACATGTAATTTAGTATAAGTAAGCAAGAGTGTATGCAACCAAGATATGTAGTATATTGTGAGTGTGAATGGAATGGAATGTAAATTTATTGTGATAGGAGCAGCATTCCCCCTAAGTGAATGTGTACATATGTGTATGAGATGAGGTTCATTTATAAATACCCTCTCGTGGTTGAGAATGTGTCGGTCCTCAAATCTGCACCCCGATTGGATTGACAACAATTTCTCCTTAATGAAAAGGGGGGAATGGCTTGGAATGGTGGTAGACCAAGTTGGTATGTCATTTTATAGCTGGGGATGGGTCTAACACTTTCCTTAGGATCAATCCTTGGGATGATTGAGGGGCTTGTACAGAGGAGATGGAATTTTACCGCTACTTTTGGTCTTGCTATGAACCAGGTGAGAGGAACTAAGGTGTAACCTAAAATTTAGAGGGAGAGATGGAGTCTTTGTTCCCTCAATTTATTTTCAAATGTTGGATCAATTTGGGAAAATTGTGTCCAAGGAAACAACAATTCACTCTCACTAGTTGTCCCATAAAATGTTGTATATGCTTAGTGCACCAAACACAAAGTTACTATAGATAGTAGAATTCAATTTCTCTTGCATTATCTAGATGGTAGAATTATAGTTGAGGGACACTCTCAATGATACCAAGAGGCTAAGTAGAAAATTAAAAATGGAAGTACGGGTAGGATTAATTATGTAGTTTTAATATAGGTGGGATTATATGAATACATATTCCTTCTAGTCAAGCATTTAACACTTATAAAGCAGCCTGAAAATATAAAAGTACAAAAACTTGATCTAGTAGTGACAGTTTCCACAAAGAAATATTTACATTCATCACCCCAACCGATAGAAACCTTTGACATAGAAAAAAATATAACTCATCGCTTAACATTTCCGCATAAAGAACACAAAACATGGAAATTAAATTCAAAATAGGACATATCTCATTCAGATATTAGAATTTATTTAAGGGAACATCAAGTGAATGCTCTCAAATATTGTCAATGGATGTACACTTGTAACCACCTTGACATAGAATTCTGATAAAGTGAGATTGGTATGCATTTCATAAACAAAACATGCAATATTTATAATGGAACCTCTCAATCCTTTCAAAAATGGAAAAACTAAACCCTTGAATATGAGGACAAGTCCCCATATTTATACAAATTTGGTCTATAAATTTGGTCTATCTTTACAATTCAATTTTCCCCCGAAAAGTAGTAATTTAATTCCCCATGTTTATAATCAAAGATATTTGAAATAGAGCAAGAATCTATTTTTCTAACTGAAAATATCTGATTTAGACATCTTAGGATTAGATTTATGGCTTCACATCCACATACGAAAAAACAGTTAGTTTGATACTACCATATAAATCTCTGTCTTTTTATTTTCTCATTTTATCTTATCAAACACTATCAATTTCTAAATCAAATGATTTCAACTTGAAGATATTGAGGATACCTTTCCAATGAGACCAATTTTGCTTGATTTGGATATTTGGATCGAAAGCTATGGCCATTTGAAGTTTTACATGTTGGGATGAACAAGAGAGTGACATGTTGAAACCTTTGGTTGGCTCAGAACTACCTCTTCTTACGTGTGCATTGCTTTTATTTTTCCACATGCATTATGTGGATTTAAATACAGTGTTAGTTCTTTTATGAAGTGCAAGCCAATAAGAAAATGCCATGTTCTTTCTCCTTCTTAAATTATTCTTTTATTTGTACTAACCACCTCAAAATGTAATCCAATGAAAAATCTCCACATTTGCTTCACAATTCATACTTTTAGATGACCCTACCTAATCCATGCAAAAATTGAACCAATGGGAAAGCTCCACACTTCTAGCATTTTATTTTTATTTATAAATTCCTTGACATTTTTATGAATCAAAACCAATGAAATTGCTCCATGCACGTCTGGATTGTCGACCTTTTCGTAATATGAAGCAAAACCAATCGAAAGTCCTACGATACTTTGTAATTTACTTTTATCAATAAGTACCTTACAAAAGTGTGAAACTTAAACCAATGAAAAATCTCCATACTTCTCATAATGTAAACTTTGTCGAGTGCAAAGCATCAATAAATGAGAAATATCCATGTTATCGTGGACTTTGGACTTCATTGTTGGTTCCATAGAAATGCTTCCATGTATAGTGCCTTGACTTGTTAGACAACCTGCAACAAAAACTTTTGAAATTTAGTTAATTCTATAGACTTGAGGTCTCCCCAGATCGTCTACTTTGAAGTTTACCATAATTTCAACACATGTCCACCTCTTGGCCTTTGATCTCGCACTCGCTTGTCCCGTCTATCTTTCCACCACGTTTCATTGACCTTTTAACTCTTGCTCGGACTCGACGCCTTTATGAAACTCATTTTATCCCACGTATGAGGTCCACAGAATTCTTGGGTTATGGTAGACGCTGAATGCTTCCACATGTTCTCTACCTTTTTGGCATTTGAACTATAGCCTTTGATAGTTGTTTGAACATCCCAAGCTTGCTTTGAATGGCTAAGTCCATTTTAACCAAGCTATTTAACCAGCTTTGCAGCTTTTATATATCATGGTCGAGCTCCATTCTTTTGAACATTAGGAGGTTCAGATTTTTGAGAATTTTGGATCATTTGGTCTTGATTTCGTGTTATTTATAAAATATGTAGATGTATCACAATCACCCACAAGTCTGAAGCTTTTATACTTTGATTAACCAGTCTATTAAACCATTCCTCTAACATCTATGTTGAATCCTTTTATATCTCGCTAAGGCACAAAATTTATTACAAATTGACACTTCTCCTTGACTTGGACTGATCTTTAAATCACGCATAACAATATGAAACACACCGAATAGTTATACTTTCAAAGAATCAATGAAAAATACATGTTTGATCCAAGGAACTAGATTGAGCACCAACAAAGTGGAAACTACTCAAGGATGGGCACCCCTTATGGGTGCCACAAGAACAATAGACCAGACTAAATGTGTAGTCCATTGGGTAAGGAGTCATGTTGATAAAACACACACTATTTTCTAAAAGATACATTACATTGATACCATAATACCGACATGTTTCTAAACCTAGTCACCGTATACTATAAAGCACAAAAAGGGGAACAACAACAACAATAGAATAAACAAAAAAACATAAGTAGAAAATAAAAATAATGTGCAATAAACAAGCATATTATATAATGATCAAACCTGATCATTTAGATAAGACCATGCTAGGCAATCTTGGTAATTCTTCGACAATTAGGCATAATCTATTTTTTCTTCTTTGTTTATGCTACATCCCAGCCTGACCTTTCTTGGGCTTTGATAAACTCTCATGTTGCATTCTTCAACATCCCAAGATGCATAGATAGACATGTTTACAACTTTTTCAAGTATTTTCAAAATATGATTCTAGGCTATAGAGTCCTCTAGGGATAGTATTGCTTCTTAACTCGTATTACATCTTTCCCAAAGAGGATTTTTTTTCATCACACAAGACAATCATAGGCTCAAAATTAATGAGTTTATCTACAAATTCACCTTCATAGTTTACAAATCATTGAAACTAATCATCATCTTGAAAAACTTGATTTTGAGAAGTTAGAACTACTCCAACTTCATTTCCAATATTGGAACATGCTTCACCAACAATCACACGGTCATAGGGATGTTGATATCTTTCAAGTGTGCATTAGGAAGTTCAAATGATTAAGCCATATCCATATCAACATTAGTTACAGAAAGAAGAGAGGATACCTAATTGATTCAAACCCAAAATTCTTATGTAGTGTTGGCATATAGACTATCAGTCAGAAGTATCTCCTTGTGTTGAATCATTTGGGCTCTCAATTATACATGTATCATTAAAATTAGGTTCCTTATTACTATCATCATCTTTAACAAGTTTATCATAAGGGGGTGTGGTAACAAACATTTATCACACCACTCAATGATATTCTCTTTTCTCCTATTGATGCTCTTGCTATCAATAGATCTGGGGCTATATTTTTGTCATACTGTAGACTGAAAATGTTCTTCATTTCTACCAAGGAATCAATTGATTTTACAGGTAAAGAAGTTATACCATTCCCTGGAATCTTCTTCTAATGTGTGTATGAATAACTTAACATGAACATATTCATGCTCTATTTAATAGTCATCCATAACATCCTTTAAAATTTTTGAGATGTTGATCCCTACCTATGGCTTCATTCCCTTAAAATCTAGGAAACATCATTTTAATTTCATGTGGTATTAAATTGGAATAGCCCACTATTATAACAAACCTTATTGGTCTATAAGTAGTAATCATAAAAGGATCCCTTGTTGGATAATGTGCCATATTATTGGATGGAGATGTTTCAAAATAAGGATTGAAAACATGGGGAACTAGGAAACTTAGAGGTAGATGAGTATGATCTTCAAAATATAAATCCTTCAATGACTTAGTTTCATAAAAAATCTAATTTCATGAGTAAACAAAGAATGGAGATGAAGAATACCTTTATTACTTGAAAATGTTGAACCTTCTTGAAATAATAAATGCAAATTAGATTTATGGCAACCTTATTCGAGTTTTCGGTGTGATATAATATTCTTCCACTAAAAGTTGATCAAATTCAAAAATTGGAACAATATTTTCTTCTAACCTTTGACCACCCACTAGTTTTAAAATTTGATTCCTTCTTGAATATGTAATTTTCAGTTCTTGAAGTAATCTCCTTGTAGGATCAAACTTGAAAAAGGACCCTCTTCCTTACAACTTTACAAAGGGGAGATTTAATCAACAAGATGCATAAATTATGCAATGGTGTAAACCAACTTTTCTTTGAAATATGGAACCACCACTAAGGTCTTACATCTTATATGTATAGATCAACTCAAAAATATCTTGAAATGATAGCTTTACAAACTAGTAGGTAAATATTTGTAGATCTTTATGAATTTTACCATGTTTTTCCCAGTGGAGTCGGTTTAATAGAAATATTGTTAATAATGAGAAAAATTTGGGACAATACGTTCATAATGGTCTATATTTTGGCTAAGATTTATAAAGGAATGTATTATAAACCTTAATTGGACTAAAGAAGTCCCCAATAAGAGTGTTACTAGAAGCTTATACTTTTCAATTCCAAGAAATATTCCCTAAGAACGGCACCAATTTGTGTTGGTCCCCTAATCTACACCCCGGGTGGATTGACGAAAATTTCTCCTTAATGAAAAGGGGGAATGGCTTGGAATGGTGGTAGACTAGGTTTTTATTTCATTTTTCATCCATGGATGGGTCTAACACTTTCCTTAGGATCAAGCCTTGGGATGATTGAGGGGCACATATAAAGGAGATGGCCTTTTCCTGTTACTTTTGGTCCTACCTTGAACTAGGGTGAGAGGACCCGAGGTGTAACCTGAAATGCAGAGGGGGAGATGGAGTATTTATTCCCTCAATTTATTTTCAAATGGTGGATTAATCTAGGATAAACATGGCCAAGGACACAATAATTCACTCTCATGAGTTGTCACATAAAATGTTGCATATGCTTAGTGCACCAAACACAGTTACTATAGACAGTAAAATTTGGTTGCTCTTGCATTCTCTAGATGGTAGAATTATAGTTAAGGGACACTCTTGATAGAAAAGTAATGAATGCAAGTACGAGGTAGGATTAATTGTGTAGTTTTAATAGATGGGGGATTATATGAAGATAGATTCCTTGTAGTGAAGAATTTAACACAGAGAGCGATGCATTAATCTGGAGAGTATAAAAAGTTGATCTAGTAGTGATAGTTTCCACAAAGAAATATTTGTATTCATCATTCCCTAACATATGTAAATCTTCAACACAAAGTATAAAATACAACTCATCAATCAACATTTCTACATACAAAACACAAAACACGTAAATTAAACTCGAAGTGGACATATCTCATTCAAATCTTATAATTTCTTTAACAAGTGAACATCAAGGGAATGTTATCAAAGCTTATCAATGCTTATACACTTGCAACCATCTTGGCATAGAAGTCTAAGAAACTGATATCGGTATGTATTTCACAAAGGAAACATACAATATTTATAATGGAACTTCTCGACCCTTTCCAGAAATGGAAAAACTAAACCCCTAAATATGAGGACAAGTAATTATAGCTACAAAAATTTGTTCTACAAATTTGGCTATCTTTACAATTCAATTTTCGCCTCAAAAATTAGTAACTAAATTTCCCTTGTTTATGATCGAATATCTTTAAAATAGAACAAAATGTATTTTTCTAACTGAAAATATCTTATTCGGACATCTTAGTATCAAAGTTATACCTTCACTACCACATACACAAAATAGTTAGCTAATACTATCATGTGCATCTCTATCTTTTTCTTTTCTCATTTTATCCTACCAAATGCCATCAATTTCTGAATAAGATGATGCCAACTTGAATAGATCAAGGATACCTTTCCAACGAGACCATTTTTCTTGACTTGGAGGTCTAGGTAAAAATTTATGGCCATTGAAGTTCTACATGGTGTGATGAACAAGAGAGTGACACGTTCTGACAGCCTTTAATTGGCTCAAGAACTACCTTTACTTATGTGTGCATTGATTATCCTTTACCACATGTATTATGTGGCTTTGAATAAAGGTTTGTTCCTTTTTAAAGTGTAAGCCAATAATAAAATTCCACGTTCCTTCACCTTCTTAAACTATTCTTTTATTTGTACTAGCCACCTCAAAATATAAGCCAATGAAAAAGCTCCATGTTTGCTTCGCAATCTCGGACTTTTAGATGACCCCGACCGATCCCTACGAAACTTGAACCAATGGGAAAGCTCCATGCTTCTAGAATTTTACTTCTATTTATAAATTCCTTTTCATTTTTGTCACAAACAAACCAATGAAATGGATCTACATACCTTTGGATTGTCAGCCTTGTCAAAATGAGAAGCACAAACCAATCAGAAAGTTCCACGATACTTTGTAATTTACTTTTATCAATAGGGACCTTGCCAAATTTCAAAAATTAAAGCAATGAAAAATCTCCACATTTCTCATAATTCAAAATATTTTAAGGCACGAAGCATGGAAAAGTGAGAAAGCTCCACATTACTTTGGATTTTGGACTTCATCATTGGTTCCATAGAAATACTTGCCACATATAGTTCCTTGCCCATCAAACAACCCGAACCAAAACCTTATAAAATTTAGTTGATTCCATGGATTTGATGTCTATCAAGCTCATCTACTTTGAAATTTACTATAATTCTGACACTTTTCCACCTCTTAGGCTTTGATCTATGACACTTTTCCCATCTAGCTTTCTACTACATGTCTTATTGACATTTCAACTCTTGTTCGAGACCAAACCTTTATAAAACTTATTTTATTCTACGGACTTGAGGTCCGCATAATGTTTTGGCTATAAGAGATGTTGGAATTCTTCCATGTTTCCTTTGCCTTATTGGCATTTGAATTGTAGACTTTGACAGCTTGTTTGAACATCCCAAGCTTATTTTGAATGGCTAAGTCTATTTTAATCGAGCTATTTAACCAATCATGCGCTTTTATATCCCATGGTTGGGATGCATTCTTTTAGACCTTAGGAGCTTCATATTTTTGGAGCAATTTGGATCATTTGGTGTTGATTTCAGGTTATTTATAAAATATTTAGACGTATTATGATCACTGCAAGCATAAAGCTTATGTAATTTTATCAACCAATGCATTAACTAGTCTTCAAACATCTCTACTTTGAATCCTTTCTTTTATCTCCTAAGGCACAAAATTTATTTAAAATTAACACTTATCCTTGACTTATACTGATCTTTAAAGCACAAGGAAGAATATGAAACACACCAAATAGTTATATTTTCCAAAAATATATGAAAAATACTTGCTTGATCGAAGGAATTGGATTGAGCACCAACGTGAATGAACAATTAAACAAGAGTGCATCATTGGGTAATGGTTTGATAGTGTACATAAGATAGATATGATCAATGAAGCATAGAGCATAGAGAGTGAGTGAGTGTGGTGAGGTTCATTTCATATTTAGACCCACGACAGTAAATTATGAACCATGGAACTAGAGTGCATCATAGGGTAGTGTGTGACAATGTGATGCTAGAAATATGTGTCGTGAATGTACCAAGTGTGAAATGTATCATGTATATGATGTGAGGTTCATGAATGTAGTGATCCCTCAAAATTCAAGTGTGAACCGTATTATAAGATCATGTCATCGAGGTAATGATGATACAAGTGTATCAATATGTGTAGGATGTATGAGAAAGACTATATGTGAATAATTAATTGAAATAGCATAAATGTGATACACCGATGATGCTAGAAGTGGGGAGAATAATCATAATGCCCCCAAGTGTATGATGATGAAGAATAATCAAGTAACATCATCTAAAATAGCATCGTTATCATGGTTGAAATCAAATGGAGATGTTTCTAAGACCTAATAAGTTATAGTATGAGGTTAATCATGCAAAGATCCATTGCATGGCACAAATTGTGCATGCCCATTACATATTATTCATTAGTAAAAGGAAATATTAGACATCCATGTGCATACCATTGAGTAATATTTTTGAATATCTAAGAAATTAATCATCTTAAATAAAAACACAGCCAAATGGCATGGGGAATGAAATGTCGATATGATCAAGATCTAAAGTGTCGCAAATATAATCCATCCAAGACTGCCTTTAAGAGTAAGTGAAGAAGTGTGATAAGTGCGTGTAATAAATACCGATAGAAGGAAAACACAAAGGTCATAAGTAGTAATAATACAAACATATCCATGATAGATATGGGGCAAATGAGGTGGGGGGAGAAGATCATTGAGTGTGAATCTAAGCCGATCCAAGCCATCATATGTGCAAATAGTGTTAGAGCAAGTGGGATCAAATGGAATGTGTGGCCAATAAACATTATTCATGAAAAGAGTGCATGTGAAAGGAGGGAGTGTAGATGTAGGTTGTTCATGAGAAGATAAGGAAGGTGATATGACATCCAATGTATGGATAGACCCCCGATAAAGTACCATAACATTAGTAGGAGGGGTGATATTGAAGTAGATGGAACGGCGTCAAATACATAAATAGTTCCTTCAAGTGGAGGTAAGTTTTATGTATAATTCGTGGGTCATGGATCAACAAAATAATGTATAATATCAGAAATAGGAATATGTAATGTAGTAGTTTGATCTAGGCAACAATATTCAAATGGGTTACAATCAATGATAATTGTATATTCAAATCCCTCATGTAAGAATTTTATGCACCAGTGAATTATAGAAGGCACTGCTTGCATAGTGTGAAGTCATGGCCTACCAAGTAATTGTATTTAAATGGGAAATTGATGACAAAAAATACAACAGAATAGTTTTTGGCCCAACTGTGAGCGGCAAGGTGATAGTGCTTATGCATGGACACATAGAAGAATCATATGCATGAAGAGAAATAGACGTTGGGTTAACATTAGCCATGGAAAGGCTGATATTCTAAATGAATGATAAAGTACAAATATTGAGCTCATATCCATTATCAACTAAAGTTCACTTAATACCCAAGTTATTGATGCATACTTGTATATATAGGGGAGGATCATTGTCATAAATAGAAAGATTGGTAGCTATGTTAGATGGAAAATTAAGTTGTTGAGAAAATGCATCTAAAAATGTTTGATAAACTATGTCTAGATGAGTAGTAGAAGGAATGCAAGTATTAGCCAAGAGCGAAATGATTTTAGCTCTACACTCAAGGATTGGCTAGCAAGAAATCATGAATGGAAATATCCATGATGAGGGGACCTTAGGAAAAATGAAAGAAGTGATGAAATGAATACCCAATAGCATTCAAACAAAATTGGTTCACAAAATGATTTAATAAGTATTGAAATTTTTGAAACCCTAATTGCAAAGTCACAATACAATAATAAGTAATAAAGTACAGATTTGACCTAAGCAATAAGCTAGATAAATATGAAACCCTAGGTGCAAGAGAGAGAATAGAGGAATTAGTTGACTTTACAATAAATCCCGAAGAATGTTGGGCTTGTGTTGGGTTTTGAAAATTATACTTTAACAACCACAATCAAGGGACATCAAGTCCCTCTTCTTTGATGGTAAAGGTTCCCTTGTTGAAAGCAAGCGGTAAAACTTATATACAAATGTACAACTTTCAAAGTGTGGATTTCTAATACTTTGAAACATTCATATGCCCAAATATCATCAATACGAAGGAATGGAGGAAGAAAGGAGATGAGAGAGGAAGAACATATCAATGCTTTGTAATATAGCTAAGCAGAGTATAACCTTATGCGTATTGAGAAAAAGAGATGCAGAATGGAATCATTCACATTTATAACAGATATAATTTCATAGACACAAAGTTCCTAAAATCATATTAACTAGACACAAAGTTTCTTGGCTTGCAAATATGGATGCTTCGCAAAATAAAACAAGGAAAGAAATAATTACAGAGGAAGGAGGGGAAAGACTTCTATATTGATAATTTTTGAATCTATCGTAATTTCAAGAATATCAGGACCCCACCCTCAACAATGGCATAGAGAATCTATTAAATAATCTTTGAAAATGGTTACATTTAGTTTCTTAATTCTTGCGAAACATAAAAGGTGGCAAAAATGATGCTCTATAATGTAGTTGTTTTTAGATAAATGGCACTTTAGAACATTTCGGCCCACACTTCTACCTCTCGATATAGGATTGACACATGTCTTCATTTGAGTGGCGATGGAGTCGCGGTTCACTTTTATAATTTTAAGTTTTTTTAACAAAAGGCTCAAAACTCAAAGTTCTCCGCTAACCCACCTCTCCTCTTTGACTTTTGATCTAGGCTCAACAGTTGACTTTATCCTTGGCATGGTGGGGTCTCAACTCATTTTACTGACTTTAATCCCTTTGGAAATAAAACCAAATTTCCAAAATTGCTTTGATGACCCACATTCCCGCTTTGACTATTTAACGCGGGCATCAACATGTGGCTTCACCTGAGCACTAGCGGAGTTACGCTTCACTTTATAACTTTACGCCCTTTTGGAAACAAAGGTAAAATTACTAAAGTGTCCCGACAACCCACCGCTCCACTTTTGACTTAAATAATGGTCACATGTCCCTTTGCGGGCCTTAGGCAATCAATTTATATTTTATGCCTTTTTCCATAATGCCTCAAAACCCAAAAAGGACCCGCCTTTTCTTGTTTCAACCAATCGATCGTTTGGGGACGCGGGCTAATTTGACACTTTTTCTAAAAATAACAAAAATGATAAGTTCACAAAAATAACCCTTCATGCCACATCCAATTAGGTATTTCCACGTACCCATGGATGTTAGGGCACAAAATTAACAGGGAAGATACACCCATCAAAGATGAAACAAAGGGGAAAACTTCACCGTTTCATGCCCGAATCAAAGATTTTTTCCTGCAAAAAGATAAATGCAAGGAATACAAGGCTCAACATAGTCCACAGCCATAGAAAAGATTGATAAATTCCACACATCCATGAAAGGAGATAGAAAAATGTTTTCAAAATGCACAAACAGAATTTTTAAATAGAACCAGTGGGATTAAAAACCAAATATCAACACTTAAAAACATGAATTCCTCCATCCCTCCGACTTCTTACTCTGTTTTAAACACTCCTCAAAGGCACCAACTCAAAATTTTTCAAACTGGACTTGGAAATTGAGGGGATTTTGAGGGTGACAACAACTGGCTCTTTCTGGGGATGTCTTGACAGAGGAACGAGGCAAGATAAAGAACCATAGAAAACTTTGGGAAAATGACCAATGCCTTATCCATTAGATAATAGAGTCAAAGGAAAAATCCAATACGTAGAAGACAACACTAACACAATGGGAAAAGGAAACAAACCAAAAGGAAAAAACCAAAACCAAAACACAAAGGAACAGCACAAAACCAAAACACTGTACATAATATACAAAAGGACTTGCCTAATCACCTAGGACTTGAACAACTTCAAATACTGCCCACTATAAGGAAGTGGGAGAGGAGATCCATCCATATAATCCAAATAGAAAGAGTTTTCTCCAGCAAAGTGCCTGATTTTGAAAGGACCAAGCCAAAGAGAATAAAACTTACCATGGCTTCCTCGAGGTTCATGTCTTTTGTCCCACAATAGAACAATGTCTCCCACTTGAAAATATTTAGGTCTATCTTTCTTTTCAAACAAATATTTCACCTTCAGTTGATGAGTTTAGATTCTATCAAAAACTTGCATCCTATCTTCATCCAAACTTACGTGAGATACATGATCCTCTTTTCCAAGGAGCTAATAAAGCTTGAATCTTTAATAGCCTTTGTTAAGTGCAAGGCCGGTAATTCCACTATTACTGGCGCTTGAGCTTCAACACCATACACCACTTGAAAGGTGACATCCCAATTTCTCTTTTGGGTGTAATCCTATCTACCCAGAGCATCATAGAGCTTCTTGTGCCAATTCCTTTGAGAATCATTGACAAGCTTTCGAACAATGATTACCGATTCTTATTTATTGATTCTGCTTATACATTCCCTTGGGGGTAGTAATCTAAAGAATGCATAAGGGAGATTCCATAACCATAGTAGAAATACATAATCTCGAAGAAGAAAAATTGTAAGCATTATCGATTCTGATCTTGTTTGGTACCCCAGCACCTTATCAAGATGTTCTCCTTGATGAAATTATACACCACCTCGAAGTAGTGCTTTTAGATGGAATAGCCTCCACCCACTTTGTGAAGTAATCTGTAGCATTCAACACATGAGTATGCCTAGAAATGGAAGGTGGATTAAGAGTTCCAATGAAATCTAATCCCCATTGTTAAAAAGGCTCATCAATCACTACTTTGTTCTTAGTAGTAAAGTATCCAACTTAGGTTTCCCAACAAAAGTCTAACAGGCCTCACACTTACCTACCCATTTTGATGCATATCTAAACAATGTAGGCCAATAGTTCCTAGCACGAAGGATTTTATGTGCAGTGACAAGAGAAGAGAAATTCCCTTCACAATCCCGATCATGAAAAGATGAGAACAACTTCTTTTTTTTCTTTTTCTACACACTTCAAGAATCTTCCATCTATGCCTTGTTTGAACAAAGCATTCTCCCATAAGACATATTCTCAGAGACCTCAACTTAATATCTCTTTTTTTCCTCAAGCACTCAAGTGGGATGGACACTCTTGATAAGTAAGAAAATGTGTAATATCATCATACCATTCATCTCATTGAACCGAGGAAAAGGATAACAGGAACATTAACTACTTCTTTGGACAATTCTACATCAACTCCTTCAAAGAATAAGCTCACATAAGCCTTTACCCCGACTAGCTTAGTTGGCTTGACATCAAGGTCATTTTCTTGAAATATTTCTACCTAATTACCTCTCTTAGTTCCAAACTCCTGTTGTGTAAGAATAGACTTGATGGTTGTATCAAGTACAAGCACAACAGAGTGAGAATTAAGAATGTAAAACAAAATCGCTTGACACAACTTTGACCACCGTAAAAGCATGTTTCTCCATCATAGTATATTTTAATTCATGAGCTTTTAGAATATAGCTCATGAATGAAATTGGAAGCTCATTATCCTCATAATTTCTCTAAGTTAGGACAACAACCAAGGTACTCTCTATAAAGCATAGCAATAGATGATAAAATCCTCGCTAAAATCAAGACATGCTAAGATGGGATTCTTAGCAATGGATTTCTTGATATCTTAAAATGCTTCCTTACCTTTGGGAGACAAAACATTTTTTTCTTTCCTTTCATCATGTGAGAAATGCTCAAAGTTAGTTCTACAAAATCAAGAATGAATCTCCTCAGAATTTTATCTTACCAAAGTAAGAGTGAACACACTTCTTACTTGTCGGAAGAGAAATCTGTTGGATTCCTTGAACTCTCTCCTGGATTTGTCTTGATTCCTTCTTTGGAGACAATATACCCCAACAACTTTCCTTCAAGTAACAAAAAGGTAGACTTATTAGGATTGAGAGAAACTCCATGTTATCTCGCATTTATGGAGTAATTGTTTCAAGATGTTGAAAGTCATCCGGCATTGTCTTGGAGAAAACAAATCAAATCATCAAGGTACACAACAATGCACTTTCCCTTTAGACTACCAAAATCCAAGTCCATGGCCCTCTCGAAAGGTGGCACCAGCATTGATAAGACCAAAAGGCATTCTCTTGTAGGAAAATGTGCCCCAAGGAGTAGTAAAAGTAGTTTTATGTTGATGTGGGGTATTGACTTCCACTTGATTGTACCCAAAGAATCAATATAGCATAGACAACATCTCGTGAGAGCCTATGACAAAGATCTCGAGCTCAGTGATAACTTGCAAAACTTGATCCATCACGGGAGAGAGGATAGTTTTCTTTCGAGAGATTCCTGATTCAAATTACTGAAATCCACACAAATGTGAATCTTAGCATTCTTCTTCCGATAGGCACAATGTTGGAAATCCATGTTGAATGATGTATAGGAAAATAATATTTTCTTTCAAAGAACTCTCGGATTTCTTGAAAAATAGTGACAACAACTTTAGGATTGTATTGCCTTTGTTTATGTTTAAAAGGTTTGATCCCATGTTTCAGAGGAATAAAGTGTTGCATCTCCTTGGGTTGAAAAGGATTGAGATCATCATATGAATAATTCGTAACATCAAGCATACCTTTTTAATAGATTCACCGCTTTCTTCTTCTCTTCTAGAGTGCGAGTATTTTCCAATGTTCACCATCTTGGGTTCATCAAGACTCCCAATATTAACATTTTCACATTTAAAATATTGTTAATCTCCTTAAGAAGCTTTAGATTTGATGTACCTATCACTCTTATCAAATAGATCTTCCAGACTTACCAGCCCTTTAGGGATCTTTTTACCTTCCAATTTGATGCAGCCATCTTGATCCATCTCTTCTTTGATATCTCCTTCATTAGAGGATACACACTCTCTAGGAAAAGTCTCACTTCCTTCAAAATACAGCTGATCAAAATTATCCTTAAGCTCCAAGAATGAGAGCAAGTGTTGATCATCATTGAAAACTTGCCAATTGCTTGCATTATCTGGTACACTAGGCCTATGAATCATTTCAACGGTGAATTTCTCTTGGGATAAATTTGGGTGAGGAATCAACCAAGATGTCGAGACATCTATAGAATCAGCTCTAGTGTTCCTTTCTCTTGGCACAGCTTCAATGGAGAAAGCATCAAGAAACTCAATGGAATCCCAAACAAGATTTCTATAATGTTTCAATCTCTTGTTCTTGACTTGATAAATATCCCTGACTTATTTCACAATCAGCTCTACATCTCCATGAGCATAAAGATTCTTCACTCCCATTTCTTTTTCCATGTTCAATCCAAGTATGAGTGCCTCATATTCAGTTGTATTGTTTGTATTTTCAAAATAGAGCTTGAAAGAAAAAGGATGAATCTTCCCTTTTGGAGAGGTTAGCACCACACCAACCCCAGAACCAGCTGAAGAGTAGCTTCCATCAAATTCCAGATTCCAAATTCCATTAGGATCATGAATCACTCCCTTAGGAATTTTTTCCTCATCTTGTGACATGATCATATAGTTACCATGCCCTATATCTGCATAGAGTATTTGTGCTTTTGGATCATCAATCTTTACACAATGTACTCAGTCTATTTCTTAGGTAGCAACTTCTTCATTTTTCCATTGACTAGATCAAAGCATGTGACCAATCCATCTAAATTTCACCTCCTACCTCCTTACAAAAATTTCTACTCAGTAACATCCCATATGAGGGAGGAATATCAACTACCAAAATAGTGGCTAAGACCCTTTTCTCTAGAAAAGTAGCAAAGGCTACTTGTGCATCTTTAATCCTCCCAACCAAAGGCACTTTTCTACTCTCCATGGAATAGTAGGAACCAAAGGCACGTGTTAGAGTCAAGCCCAAAGCATGAGCTACTTTTATAGGCATTACATTGTCTAATGCTCCTGATTCTATAACACAATTACTAAGTTTATGGCCAGCTATGAGGAGAGTCACATAGAATGGTTCAAATTTCTCATTAGGGGAAGTGACTCAGCAGCCATAAGGCTTGATTGAGGTGAGGACGATGTAGTGGTAAAAATACCTTTAGAAGTATCGAATGAACCTTTGGATTTTGAATTAACAAATTTTACCATTTTAGCAAAGACTTTTTGATGGGTTTGGTAAAACACACCTCTAAAATTTGGATTTTGGTCTTTTTGAGGTGATCAATGATATCAAAAGATCCAGAGGTGGATGGGGCATCACTACTAGGAACTTGAGAGACTTTTGATTTATCAGCTTTAGGATTTGAAGGACAAGGAGTTTTGGAAACAGAAGTAGAAGAAGGAGGATTAACATTACTCACCTTTTGTGTGGAGGTAGTGGGAATAGGATATCCTCTTCTTGCAATCACTGGAATAGTTGTAGGAAACTCCTTGGATTTCTTAGCATGATGCACCACTTTTTCTTTCTTGTTTGCTTGCTCCCGAGTCATAATAGCATATGACTCACTATTCATCTATGCCACTCTTTCATCATATTCATCTTCATCATCCATACCTTCAGTGGTAAGGAAATGAACTTGAGATCCACTAAGCTCCTCTAGTTCTTCATCACCTCTTATTCTAGTTCTTCATATAGTTCATTAAACTCCTCATCATCGGGTTCTTCAACTTTAAGAGTTGCGTTGACTGGAACCTTGATGGGTGGGCCTAAAATAGCCAATCTGGTATGAGAACAAGGCAAATGGTTCCTGGGCTGAAAATTCTTCCTTGAAATATCTTGGTAAGGAGCATGTTGAGCCAATTGTTTCTTGATAGCAATGAGGTCATTTCCAAGCTTTTGTACAGACTGACTGATCGACTTGGCTCCAAGAGAGGAGGAATAAGAAGATGCTTTAGATTTAGAAGGTTCTCTTTTCAACTTACCAGACATGATTAAATCATCCTCAACACTGATAGCCAAACACTGATCAGCATCCAAAGTTGCAAGGTTAGCTCTCCTTAGTGCATAACTCACTTCAGGTAACTGAGCATTGAGAAAGAATCATTTTTGGATTTGATCCACTTGACAAGTGTTCTGTGGAATTTTATGAATGAGATTGTTGAATTTGGCCACAAATTCTCTCATGGGCTCGAATGGTTCCTTCTTGATATGAGATATTTGAGCTAATAGAGCATGCACATCTTCAACAGGTTTGAAACGTTGCTCAAACTGAGTTTTCATCGTAGTCCAATCAGAATTGATCTAGCGGAAGATGATAGAACTAATCGCGACATTGTCTTGCAATGTCTCAACAAAAATTCTCGACAAAGACATCTTCATGTTCAACCCTAAGAATCCCACATGCAAAAATGAAGGTTGTAATATATTCGTTTGGATGTACCTTCCCATCACCTCTAAATTTAGGAAAAAAATTCATGTTACCCCTAAGTAACTCATGTAGTGGTTGAGGAAGAGAAATAGGCCCAACCCATTGTCCCCAAGTAAAGGTGTTGCCATCCTTGGAAAAATTGACTAAAGGGGAACTGAAACACTAGCAAGTATCAAAGTACGAAGATTAGGGCTGAGATGTTCTTGAGGAATTCTAGTCTTGGAATTTTTGTATTTAATAGGAGGTGTGCTTGTAGAATGAGTTCCTCTATTCCTTTTTCTTTGGAAGAGAGAAGTTTTGTTGCTCCAGAAGTTGAAAATGGGAATCTTCTACCCCAAGAGCTTTCTTCCCACGTGTATACCATAGAGTCGCTAGATCAAAAATGATCTTGAAGTTGTTCTTTTAGAAAAGGGATACGTTTGAAATGAAATCCCCAGTGGAGTCACCAAAAACTATTGGGTTTTAAAATTTTACTTTAACAACCACAGTCAGGGGACAATAAGTCCCTCCTCTTTGATGGGAGAGGTTCCCTTATTGAAAGCAAGCAACAAAACTTATATACAAATGTACAACTTTCAAAGTGTGGATTCCTGATACTTTGAAACATTCATATGCCCAAAGATCATCAATACGAAGGAATGAAGGAAGAAAGAAGATGAGAGAGGAAGAACATGTCAATACTTTCGTAATATAGGTAGCAAAGTATAGCCTTATGTGTATTGAGAAAAGAGATGCAATCATTCATGTTTATAACAGATATAATTTCACGAACACAAATTTCCTAAAATCATATTAACCAAAACAAAAAGTTTCTTAGCTTAAAGATGGATGATTCACAAAATCAAACCAGAAAGAAAAAAAAATTGCAGATGGAGAAGGGAAAGACTTCGTATTGATTATTTTTAATCTATTACAATTTCAAGAATTATAGGATCCCACCCTCAATAATGGCGTAGAGAAGCCATCAAATAATCTTTGAAAATAGTTACATTCGGTTTCTTGATTCTTGTAGAAGCGTTAATGGTGGCAAAAATGATGCTCTATAATGCAACCATTATACCTATTTTGTAACTTCAAATATGAGCCATCCACGTGGAAGAGATTTTCTAAAGTGGTTCTGGGGAAAAACTTTATATTTTGTGCCTTTTTAGAGAAATGGAACTTTGGAACATTTCAGCCCTCCCATCTCGTGTTCGATATAGGCTTGACACGTGTCTTCATTTGAGTGGCGACATTGAGTCACAGCCACTTTTATAATTTTAACTTTTTTCAACAAAAGGCTCAAAAACTCAAAGTTCTCCACCAACCCACCTCTCCACTTTGAATTTTTATGTGGGATCAACATTTGACTTTATCCTTGGGTATGGTGGGGTCTCACTCATTTTACAACTTTAATCCCTTTTGGAAATAAAACCAAATTTCCAAAAGTGCTCTGATTACCCACCTTCCGCAGGAGGAAGAGTTAAGAAGGAACATGGTTCACGCGGCACACGAAAGGAGGTTCGTGACTTAGCCAATTATGTAAAAAAGTAGAACACGTGAAAAGGATGATTAGTTACACATGGATAAGATGTCACCTGGCAATAGGTGGCCTATGAAAGAGCATGCCAATGATGGAATCTTCTAAAGATCATCATGAGATGGAGTGGAGAGCTCAGCCCAAGGAACATGCTCACTTGAGGACCACATTCGACACTTGGCGATAGATCTGAGGGCACGGCAAGGTGAGTTGGTAACATGGGAAGATGATAAATACAAGTGCCTATGGAACAAAAAGGAGAGACCGAGATAACATACAGATGGGGATATAGAGATAGAGGAAGAGATATACACAGAAGAGAGAGATAACATGGGTGAAGCTCTGTAGGATTGCTACGAGTGGAACTTTGATGCAGAAAGGAATGTACTAGGCTTAGTATTGTAATTTCTTTTTCTTTTGGCATAGTTATACAAGCCTAGTGATGTGCATGACTCAATCTGCCCTCTCTATGGCTCTTTTAATGAAACAATGAATACAATGAGGTTACCTGTTGCAAATAGACATGGATATCAGTAGCTTTAATGTATATTTCATTCATAGGAGTTCTCTTTCCTTACATGCTATGAATGAATGATTATATCTTTCTTTTTGTTATAATATATGTTATGGAGTCTATTAAAACATCCGATCTGAAGAAGCTACAAGGATCTGAGGTTGTTCTGAGCCCTATGATTCTTATATGTCTAAACTTCTTTCCTAAATACTCTTACACTAATCATAGATAAATGCTTCCCACTAAAACTCACATAAAAGAGAGACTCGGCACCCGTGCATGCCTCGGTGAGCACTCAGCTTCTGCGGGTGATAGGCCGGCACATGGGATTCCTTCCTTTTATAGTGGGAGTAAAATTGACTACATCTTGGTTCCATTTTCAGGACCTCTTTTCAAAGTTGTAGTGGGATATAACATGCATCATGATCTGTGTAAAGAGTAATGATGGATCGGTTAACATTGGAAAATGTTGAATCATGGTTTAAGAGCACGGAAGATGAATTTACCTAGAGATTTAGACTGACCTAAGTTCAATACACATAGATGGGTAGAAGAGAATCTCTACCATGATCTATATGAGACTTTTTTCTACTGCTTCCCAGTAGAGTTATATGGATGGCTTTCAGCCTATGCATCTAGATCAAGTTGGTGTTATGGATCATGGATATGGACCGAAGAAGACTACCAGAGGTTAGTAGGATGCAGATCTGACATGGACCCATGTTGTAGATCACTGGTGGGGAGGAGTACTAGCTAGCTACACTCTGAATACACCATTTCCACGTATTCTTTCCCAGAGATTGTTGAGTTTGAGTTTCTACGAGAACCTAGAGGAACATTTCTACATGTTATTCCTCTAGCTATGAAGATATTGATGGTTACCATGAGTTTAGAGGTGCTCCCAATGGCCGGCTAAACCATTCTAAGCACTAGGTAAGGAAGCTCGGGTGGAGGAAGATGGCAGATGATACGATAAAAAAGGAGAGGGAAGAAAGATGGCTCAAGTATGGCAAAGCACGTGAAAGGGAGATTACTAGGTGATGCGAGGCTACTAGTGTGATGGATCTATGGAGACAAACATTGCGGGAAGGAGTTGAGGTTCACGTGGAAGACATGGAACCTGAGTAGTCTGTGCTACCCCATCTTGGCAAGCACGTGAGGGAGACCCCTTCAGCTTCTGGTGAGAGTTCATCACATGGAGAAAGGAGAGTCGTTGGCACATATCTGAACCCACCCAGTGACCGAGCCCTGGCGCTTGGTTTTTCCAATCCAGGAGGAAGTATTGATCCAATTAAAACTAATGGAAGAGATAGATCCATGCCTAGGAGGTATAATTTTTCAGTTCCTTCTTCTATGGCTACACATATTCCAATATTTGGAGGAGTTTTTGACAAGGGGCAAGTGTACAAGCTTTTGGTCTCGCATCAAGGAGTGGCATGGGACAAAGTAGCGGTAGTGGGGTGCTATCACAGACCATCGACACACATAGTTTAATGTGGGACCATGGGGCGTTTGGCACAACTCCTACAGCCCTATTGACCCAAAGTGGTTCTAGTGGATCTAGTGGCTCTGAGGTACAGACCCAAAGTGGACTCGGTGGATGGATCAGTGGAGGAAACACCGAGGGAACCAAGGCTCTGGTTCAGGACAAGGACCCCAACCACCACCTCAAGTTTTCTTTGAGATGTCTCTACATTTACTAGATTATAGGGGCATTGAGGATGTCTATGAAACATGTTCACAAGTGTGAATTGCTATGGCGCACGAAAGGTATCACAACCCCAGAACAAAAGGCTAGTCAATTTGTAACCACGTTGTAAGGGCACACGCATAGCTGGTATAGAAAGTATGACCCTCATCAAATGGTGGTGGATTACACTACCTTAAAGAATGCATTCCTAGTAGAGTTCCACATTCCTGAGTTCAAGAAAAAAATCATTAGCGCTTTGAAGGAGATACAACAAGGAATGGCAGAGAGTGTGTGGGAGTATGATGCACGCTTTAAGACTCTCTTGTCTAAATTATCATATGATATACATCCTTCTCAGCATGCACAGTGGTTTTTGGAGGATTGATCACCCCTTTTAGAAGGGCCTTGTCTCATAAGACTTTTACAGATCCACGTGAAGCATTAGAGGCTGCCTTGTGCACCAAAGCTATTGGTAGTATTGATACTAGCATTAGCCCATTCTTGGAGGCTTAGATTGCTACTATGGCTAAGTAGTTGGAAAAGCTATCTGCAAACTCTGGTCCATGAGACTCATAGTGGTTTGTGGTGCATGATTGTGAATTAGAGGGGCACGTTAAGGATAATTTCCCCTGAGAGGATGGTACGCACTGTGACATTAGACTGATGAAATCTGTCATGGGGACCATGATGCAAGTAGATGTCCCTTGCATTGCAAGCATGATCAGGAAGAATGTATCTTGTTATTACAAGATTTTCACCTCCATGACCCATGATACTAAAGACTGTAGGCTCATTGATCAGATACATGAGGCCATTGATCATGGGGTGTGCCAAACCAAGCATTTCTAGTGGTTCTAAAAATGATGATCACCATTATGAGGAGCGCGCAGATGGAGGCACACGTGGAAGAGGTTTTTGAGGAGGATTCCATGGATGAGGTAACCATGGAGGAAGGAGTGAGTTCCCATGCGAGGAACATGTTTTAACTGTGGATCTACATAACATTACAAGTGTGAGTGCCTGACTTGTTGTAGTGCTCATGGTGCAGAAAGAAGCATAAGTATGAGGAGTGCCTGAAATTATTTGAGCATATGAATCAAGAACCGGAAGGACAAAGGTGTTACGATGGTCAGCATCAAGAAGGTAGACATATAATGGATGCCTCTGGTAACACGGATGAAGGTTTAGAGCCTATCTTGGTAACAACAAGGGCAAGAATTTGTGTGTAAGGAGGTACCAAGATAGAAGAACCTAGTTTCAAGAGAAGAGGTCATTCATGGAAAGTATCCAGACCCCGCGCATCAGAAGGAGATATATCAGGACACCATGGATGTTATTCAAAGCTTGCAAGGGGAGATCCAATGTCTAAAGGAGAAATCTAGAAAGGAGGAACAAGGAAGGAGAATCGAGGCACAAAAAGATGACCTAGATGAGGTCAAGGAGGTGTGTAAAATGCTAAGGCAGAGAACATCATTCCTTTTCTAGGATCCTGGTTGAGAGAGAAGGTACCACACACTAGAGAAGAGCATGAGAGATAGGTCTTACACGTGAACCTTCCCCTCACAACCTAACCTGACTATGAAAAGAGATTACATTGAATGCAATTATAATGGATGGCTCCTCAAAGAATATACTCATGACACCGGCGTGGAGGTTAATGTTTTGACTTTGATGCATGGCATCGATGGGGAGACCTACATTACAACCATCTTCAAATGTGTTATATATGGAAAACAAGACTAAGGCAATGCCCATCGGTGTCTTGAAGGATGCAACTATTACTATTCAGGGAGCCAAGTTTACTAGGGACTTCAAGTCTTGGTGCTCACCGAGGTGGACAATTTCCCAACATTACTTGGGTGCCCTTGGTGTTACAAGAACAATGCGGACCTTCGGTTCAACAAAGGGTACATCAGTTTTGAGAACAAAGAGGAGTGGGTCATTATACCCCTAGTTGATGGGAAGTCAAACCCTACATTGAACCATTGGGAGAAGAAGTTCTGGACAAGATTTATGTGCACTCAATCAGAGACCCTGAGATGGTACACCCTATTAATGGGGTTATCCAATTTGAAGATGCTCATTAATGAGTGATACCACTAATCTGGCATGTGAAAATTGGGTGCATGGGACTTACGAATTAATGGGATGGTAGTTGAGAGGATCGGTGACCAAGGTAACAAAGGCACACATGGTTCAGCACCTTAGAGGAAAAGAACTACCCAAGTACTCCAGAGGAGCCTTCCCTGAGATCTTTCTACAGAGATAGAAGCTCAGAGGAAGAACGAGAAGGAATGGAGGGAGATGTTGAGTTACATCTTGCTCAGGACACAATAGCTCATTGGTGGGCCACACATCAGAGAGCCTTTTAGAGTGGCACGAGGTAAGAATTTCTCTCTCTATCATATTTTCTAGAAGTAATATACCCACCATCATCAAGGAGTACCATGGGAAGGAGCCCACCTCTTTCCATATCCAGAATGTGAATGGTCTAGAGAGAAGGTGCGGAAGCCTTGCCACCATCCCTCTGGGTGCACAAGTTATATTCTACACTGCAGGGTTGTGCATGCACATGGTACATTCATTCGAGACACACCACTAGACAAGGAATTGGCAAGAGCTCACGGTTGATCTTATTCAAACCTTTGAGTATCGGAGTACCAAACCATCAGTTGATAAGGCCTTGCAAGGTATCAAGTGCCTTACCATGGGGGATAGTGCCAGAATGGAAGATAGGTTATTGGAACTACTAGGTGAACCAGGATTGGAGGCGCATTTTGAAGAGATTGAAGAAATAGAAGAGTTATAGCTTGAGCGCACGTGTTTGGAAAAGGAGAAGGGAAAGTTAGTATATGTGATCGATGGAGAGGAATCAAAAAGTTTAGATGTTAACCATTCTGTAGGATGCGCAAAGTAGTGGATAGTGTAGATGCTCACGCACGCATGCTTACCATGAGCCGTTAAAGATAAAGAAAGTTAACATCGGTTCAGAGAAGAACCTAAGGAAGCTATTATTGGAGATTATTGGATGGAGAAGGAAGTATCAAAGATCATTGATCTGTTGTGTGAATTTGAGGATTTATTCCCACGTGGGTACCATGAGCTAAAAGGTGTTCACCATTCCTTGGGGAGATGAGGATAAAACTAAAGGAAGGTGCGCACCCAGTTAGAAAAAGGCCCTACCGATGAATCCCAATTTACGCGTGAAGGTTAAGGAGGAGATAGACAAGATGATAGCTTCTGGATCATTGAGGTAGTAAAGAATCAGAATGGATAAGTCTGATGGTAATCAACATCAAGAAGGATGGTGGATTAGAATTTGTGTGGATTATAGGGAATTGAATGCGCTTTGTGTCATTGATCCATTTCCACCCCCTTCATCAAGAAATTTTGGAAGGAGTCACTGGTGTGAAATCTATTCCTTTACTGGATGGATTTTAGGATACCACCAAGTCCGATTGCAAAGGAGGACTAGAGAAAGACAACTTTCACCACCGAGTGGGGAAGTTTTACATATATGGTCATGCCCTTTGGGTCAAGAATGCCTATTGTCTTTTTCACGCATAGTGGTGCAAGCATTCCAGGACTTCATTCATAAGTTTCTCCAGGTTTATTTGGATGATTGGACAATATATGGTCTAGTTAAGGACCACTGTGACAACTTGAGATTAATGTTTGAAAGGTGTAGGCAGTTGAGGATATCCCTCAACATTAAGAAGTGTGTGTTTGCTACACCCTTTGGGACTTTATTGGGGCATATCATATGTAAGGAGGGCTTGCTAGTAGATCCCGCTAAAGTTGTAGTTATTGTGGGGTTAAGGGAGCCTACTAGCCAGAGCGTAGTGCATGGATTCCTTGGGCATACGGGGTATTACAGAAAATTCATTAAGGGGTATGCCAAGATCGCCACGCCCTTAGAAGAGCTGCTTAGACACAAAAGTACCTTCCATTGGGGAAAGGCACAACAGAGGGCATTTGATACATTAAAAGATAGGCTTATTACCGCACCTATTTTATGATTTCCTCTTGGGACAAGCCCTTCCATGTCCATGTAGATGCCTCAGAACCACCATTGAGCAAGTACTTGCACAACTAGGTGAGGGGATTGTTGATCATCCTCTCTATTTTTATGAGTAGGAAGTTAACACCAATAGAGTAGAATTATACCACAACCGAGTGCGAGGCATTGTCAATGATCTATGTGCTTTTCAAATTTAGACAAAGATTCACTGCTGACACACCTTTTATTCTACACCAACCATATGGCATTAAAGTATTTAGTGAACAAGCCCATTCTTCAAGGGCGCATATGTCGATGGGTGTTGTTGTTTCAAGAGTTTGAATTCACCATTGTAGTGAAGCCCGAAAAATCAATTGTGGACCTGATCATCTATCAAGAATTGATTCAGGAGAGGACACAAAAGTATTGAGGAAGCAATGCCAGATGCGTAACTATTTAGATTATGGTGCGCATGCCCTCGGATTTGGAAGAGATTGTTGTATTTTTAAAAGAAGGTGTGGCACCGATGGGATGAAGGCATTAGAAAAGAAGTAGTTGGCCATACATACGCACATGCCCCCTACATGTTGATTAGTGGAGACTTATACAAATTGGGACGTGATGAAGTTTTACATAGATGTGTGTTAGAGCATGAGCACCTGGCCATCATGGAGGAAGCACACGGAGGAAGTGCGGGTGGGCATTACGCAGGTGATGCCACCATGCACAAAAATATTAATGGCAGGTTTATGGTGGGAAACCTCAGATAGAGATCAGGGATTATCAGAAAGCATGTGACCACTGTCAACGCATTGGAAAACCAGAAGGAGGGATGAAATGCCTTTGCATCCTATTCCTAGTGCGAGCCTTTTGAAAAGTGGGTGATAGACTTTGTAGGACCTATTGCACCGGCAACACATAGGACTGGGTCACGTTATGTCATCACTTACATGGATTATCTCACAAGGTGGGTGAGGTAGCCCCAACTAAAGATTACACATGGCAACAATAATGGCAAGGTTCCTATGGGAGAACATTATCACAAGGTATGGATGCCCTTTGAGTTTGACCAGTGATAGGGGTACGCATTTTCTAAATGAGACCGTGAGGATCCTACTATCTGAGTTCATGGTGGCTCATCATAAGACTACGCCCTATCACCCACAAGAAAATGGAACCATAGAAGCATTCAACAAAATACTGAGTCATACCTTGACCAAAATCTGTGATGTTGGAAGACAGATTGGGATGACAAGGTATCAACAGTTTTATGGGCTTACAGGACTACGTATAAAAGACTAAATAAAGCCACACCTTTTCAATTGGTGTTTGGCACGGAAGCTTGTTTTTTCCTAGTTGAATTTATGTTACCTTCTCTAAATAATAGCATGCGTAGGAGGATTAGCCAATGATGAAAAGCACTAAAGAAAGAATTGATGAACTAATGAAACTAGATGAGAGATGATCACTTTCCCGTTGGAGCCAAACAATGGAAAAGGCAAAAGCAAAAGGCTTGGCATGATCACCATATTAGAAACAAGAAGTTTGAGGTTGGGTAGATGGTGTTACTATGATTCTAAATTTCTGCACCATCCTGAAAGTTGAAAGTCCATTGGTTAGGTCCCTACACAATCTCGTACATCCTTGATTCAGCATGCAGCCAAATAAGTGTTGGATGGAATGAAGTTTCCTGACACTTCAATGGTAGTAGGCTGAAGCCCTACTATAAATAAGTCTTCTTGGTGTTTGTAAATAAGGTAGTTTTTCCAGTTAGTTTAGAAATTTTCCTTTATGCATTTTCCTTTCCTTGTGTTTCCCTTTCGCGTTGTTGTTTTGTTTTGCACCTTGGGCACCGGTAACCTTATTGCTATTTTTGGAGAATTTATGAGTGCAGAGACCGCACATCATTTAAGTGTGGGGTGGAGAAAAGTGAAGGAGAAAAGTGAAGAAGCACGATTAAAAGTACCAAGGAAGTTGTGTTGAAGAGCCTTGTTGAGTAGCCCAGTTGAAAGAGAGAGATGAAGAGAAAAGATAGAATGGTTGGTGCCAGGATAAAGCTACTTGTAGATCCCACGTACAAAGGAAAAGGAAGTGCAGTTAAAGCAACACGAGGTAGGTGAAAGCAAGAATCTGATAGAAGAAGTGCCTTCGCATGTGTGTTGAGTGCACGTAAGAGTCTCCTATCAGGTTGGTTTATGCTGCTAAGAAGGTTGGGGAATTTTCACGTAGGAAGGGCAGAGTTAAAGAGGAGGGTTTTCACATAGAAGGGCACGTGAGTGAAGGCACTAAAGATGGGATTTGTTTTAAAATCCACATTAAATGAACAAAGTATGGGGTAGGTAAAGTAGCCTTTAATGACCAAAAAAGGAAAAACTATAAATAGAGGGTCGGGCACTCTCATTTTACTTTGTGAAAATGAAGAGTTGGAGATATAAGCTGAGTGTTATCAGCTAGGTTTTTCAGATTCGATCAAGTGGAAGATCTGTGTGATTAAAAATGTGAAGAGCTAGTTTGAGATTGTGAACTAGAAGGAAGGAATTACATGGGCATGGAAAGAAGTAAAAAGACGTTGTCTTGTGAAGAATTTATCAAAGTTAGGGTTCAAAAACTAGGGCACAAGTTTAGAAGAATTATATCACGGATCTGAGATCGAAGGTTGGAGAAGGAAAGTAGAGTAACAAGGAGAGGATTGGAGTGATAAAATTACCTCGACCATGGCACCCAAGAAAGGAAAGGGCAAAGCTAAGGCTAAACAACTAGAACCCGAGGTAGATACAAATGAAGAATGGTATGCAGAGATGCAGTACCCAGATGGAGTGATGATGGGGAAGGAATGGGAATCCCATTTGAGAAGCATACTAGTCAATGACTATAATCACCACACCAACACTATAGAGAAATAAATGGCATTAGAATTGGTATGCCCAACCAACAAACAAACACCTGAAGGTTTTCCTATCTACAATGATGACGTAAAGGTCAAGTTGGCAAAGGCAGGGTTACTACAACTCTATGAGTTGCCTTATTTTGGGAAGCCGATCACTTGTACTAGTGGTTGATGTCTCGGGTGCACGAGGACTACTTCCACTTTGCTTGTCACAACAAGATGCACGTGACTCCCTAGTTGATTTCATAGTTTACAGGCCTCATATATGCGAGGGAGATAGCCTAGAAGATGACCTTGGTGACAAGGAGGCTATTCAAGAGACCATCACAGAGTATGCCTGCAAGAAAGGGTCACGGTACTATGACATCTCAAACATCAAGGACCCCATTATGAAGATGGCCACACTTGGTAATGAAGTTGAATGGCCAAGAAAGATGGACGCAAGTCAACAAGCCATGGCTACATGTCTACAGGAAGATTGCAGAGGGGACTATATATAACTTATCCACATACATTGTATTGAGAGGAAATTAAAAGTGCACAAGGAAGGGGACATGATCCTCTTTGCAATGTCCTACTCACCATAGTGTTTGTAGAAATTGGAGTGCCGGATGCATCAGATAAGTTTGTGTGGGAGTACCTAACCAAGACCCTTCACCCGCGAAGAGGTTTGAAAAATATGCATGTGATACAATGATGGCTCCCCACAAAGCACGGCTTGAAAAATGGTATACACGCTTGAGAAATGCATTCAGGGTGGAGTGGAGGATCCTTGAACAACTCCCAACAGCCACACAGAGGAGAAGCTGAGTTCATGGTGTACCAACACTACTGCTTGGGTAGGTTCAAACTTATTGATGAATCATGGAGCCCTTGGTGCAAATTTCCTTTCACGTTCACTACCCAATACTTCCAAGTGGGAGTGAACAGATTTAAAGAATCAAAGAAGCTAAGGCTGAGCTAGGAAAGTTGGACCGGAGCACAGGATATGAGGAAGAAACTAAACTACCCTGAGGTAAGCGCACGTATGTGGAGAAGTACATGTCACATGAAATCCATATGACTAGGCCAATAATGCTTCCCATCACTGGAGGATCCACGCATGCGTATACATGCGCATAAGGCCAAAATTTGAAAATGGCACATACTTGGTGGATGAGATCTCAATACCTGAGGACCCCTTGGGAAAGAAGAAGCCAACATCTAAGAAGAGAGGCAGAGGAGAGGAAGGAGCACCAAGTGTGCCGACTACTCAGATAATGAGCATGCCTTCTACAAGCACCAAGCCAAGCACCTATGTTCAGAGAAAGAAGTCTCCAGTAAAGGAGAAGATGCTAGAAGTAGAGGCACCCAACAACCCACCACCATGGAGGAGTCACAAGAGGAAGAAGAGAAGGTAGAATCTCCTGACTAGAAGACACCTCAGAAGAAGTAGAGGGTGGATGAAGAAGCTGACTCGAGGTGACCGATAACTTGGAGAGATATCTGGGAGAAGGAGAGGATGAGAGTGAAGGAGGTGGTGATGAGGAGGAAGAGCCAGAGAAAGACAAGGAACCTTTGGAACCTCATGTATTTAGTGTCTATGACTCGAGGAAGAGAGTGGGGATGAAAAGCAAGAGTTCGTATTCACGTGATGACGAAAAGGTGCACAAGGTGATGAAGGCACTGAAGATACAAAGACGGATGAGAAGGATGCCATGGAGAAGCAGGGAGACATAAGTTTTACCAAGGAGTAGATAACCAAAGTGGCAGAGTGAGAAGCAAGAAGATGCTCGAGGCCCTTATAGACCAGGAGTTAGAGCGTAGCAGCAGACATAGTACTTAAGGAAGGGAAGGAGGAGAGCATTGAAAAGGGACATGACAACCTAGGAGGCCCCACTCTAACAGTTAGCTTCCCAAAGGCATACGCTTGGTAGAAGAACTCTGATGTAAAACAGAGGCAGATAATGGGCTATGTGGATGATTCAAGGAAGGTGCTATGCACAAGGTTCCAGAGCACGATACCCACTGAGAGACTTATAGCCATGGGATCGTTCGAGAAGGAGGGCATGTACCCCAGACCAAGAAGATGCTTTCTTGGGCATTTGAGTCCCACGTTGATGAGCCAAACTTTGAGGTCTACCAAAAGGTGCTTATCACATTGCCAGAGTCTAAGGGAGACAACCCCTTAGTAAATGCTCAGGAGCTCTCAGATGAGCAAGTGTGCAATGCTCTAAACAAGGTCACGGTTGAAACAGAGGCAAGGCTATTCACACGGAATGACAAAGATAAGGGCTTAGAGGGAAAATTGGCCAAGAAGGAAGAGGAGTTGGCTAAGGTGGCCAAAAACTTGAAACAGGAGGAATTAATCAGTGCAGCAGCTGAAAGCGAGCTCAAGGAGGAAAAGGAAAAGGTGCAGAGGTCTACAAAAAGGTAGAATCGATAAAAAGTGCCATCATTTTAAAACACCCAGATCTAACGCCAATCCCCTAGAGGTACGCATCGATGTTGGAATGCCTAGAAGACTTAACGCACATCCTCACCATGGAGAGATGACCCTTGGCATTGGAATCTATGGAGGAAGTGGCCACACTCAAGGAGGAGGACCGGTTAAAGGTGATAGCACTTGTTTTGCGAGTACAACCAAGTACTCATGGAGATCAAGGTCATTGCCTAGTCTATAGAAGCCACATACGACACATGCATGGATCGAGATAAGGTGGAAAGCTCCTTGGTTGCCACACTTGAAGTAGAGCTGAAAGAGTTCTAGAAAAGAACAAGGGGAACAGGCAGAGAGGGACAAGGTTCTAGCCAGGTAGAAAAGAAATCAGAGGTGATTGAGGCTTTAAGAAGCTCAATTAAGGCCCAAATGAAGGAACTATACCCCCATATCACCAGAAGAATGGACAAGCTCATGGACCTAGGTAAGGAAATGGAACAAATTGTGGACACTTTGGGTGCCCAGGGAGCTGGCCTAAGCTTTGATGAAGTGAGCACCCTGGTGGGTGACCTATGCCAAAAGGTGAAGGGCGAGGTCAAGTGTGGAACAAGCTAGAGGCAGATCTGATGATGGACTTTCCCAGCCTTTTGAATTAATGTCCCCCCATTCTTCATTCTTTCCCCTATTCTTTCATTCCTTATTCATTTTGTAAAATATATGTCTACATCTTGGTTCCATTGAACCAACTTGCACCTTGGTCAAGTAGAATGTTTCGAGGATGGAGAACAGGCGTAGTGTGGGGTGATGTTGGGCCCCTGAATATTGGCTAAGTATGAAGGCAGCGTGGGCACGGGATCCTAGTTATAAAAGGGCATGCAAGGAAAAGTGCACAGGAGGAAGAGTTAAGAAGGCACATGGTTTGCACGTGTGTGAAAAGGAGGTTCGGGACTTAGCCAATTTATGCAACAAAGGTAGAACACATGAAAAGCATGATCGGTTACACACAGATAAGATGCCATCCTGCAACAATAGGTGGCCCAGAAAGAGCATGCCAATGATGGAATCTTCTAGAAGATCATCATGAGATGGAGTGGAGAGCTCAGGCCTGAAGGAACATGCTCACTTGGAGGACCACATTCGACACTTGGCGATGGATCTGAGGGCATGGCAAGGTGAGTTAGTAGCAGGGAAGATGATAAATACAAGTGCCTCAGCATGGAAAAAACCAAAGGAGAGAGACCGAGATAACATACATACAGATGGGGATATAGAGATAGAGGAAGAGATATACATAGAGAGAGAGAGATAACATGGGTGAAGCTCTGACAGATTGCTGCATGAGTGGAACTTTGATGCAGAAGGAATGTACTAGGCTTAGTATTGTAATTTCTTTTTCTTTTGGCATAGTTATACAAGCCTAGTGATGTGCATGACTACGGTCTTCCCTCTATGGCTCTTTGTAATGAAACAATGAATACAATGAGGTTACCTATTGCAAATAGACATGGATATCAGTAGCTTTAATGTATATTTCATTCATAGGAGTTCTCTTTCCTTGCATGCTATGAATGAATGATTGTATCTTTCTTTCTGTTATAATATATGTTATGGAGTCTATTAAAACATCCGGTCTGAAGAAGCTATAAGGATCTAGAGGCCGTTTTGAGCCCTATGATTCTTGTATGTCTAAACTTCTTTCCTAAATACTCTTACACTAATCATAGATAAATGCTTCCCACTAAAACTCACATAAAAGAGAGACTCGACACCCGTGTGTGCCTCAGGTGAGCACTCAACTTCTGTTGGGTGATAGGCCGGTGTGCATGGGATTCCTTCCTTAAAATCGTACAAAAAGATAAATGCAAGGAATACAAGGCTCGACGCGGTCCACAGCCATAGAAAAGATTGATAAATTACACACATCCATAAAAGGAGATAGAAAAATGTTTTCAAAACACATATACTCTTGGGAATTTTTTAAATGGAACCGATGGGATTAAAAACCAAATACCAACACTTCAAAACACAAATTTCTCCATCCCTCTAGACTTCTTACTCCATTTTAAACACTCCTCAAAGGCACCAACTCAAAAATTTTGAAACTGGACTTGGAAAGTGAGGGGATTTTGAGGGTGACAACAACTTGAAAACGATAAACATGAGGAGGAATCATCCATGGCAAGCTCAAAAAATTACAATATTTTTGGAACTACCTGGACAGGGGTGCTAGACTAGTTCGGGGTGCTTAGGGAATAGTGTTTGCTTCTAGGTGCCTATGACTCGTGAAATGGTCATAATCTAAATTTTCTTATGTCACAAGTTGTTCACTAACCTTTTCTATTGATCATCATGTATATTGCATTATGTCCCCAGAGAATTCACATGTAACCTATAAACAAATGATCTCCTGTAAAACCCCAAAACACATCAAATCCTAAAAATAAAAAAGATTCAAAAAGGATTTGGACTAACTTGAGTGGTCACCTAACATAGTGAACTTACGATGAAGTAATATACTACATCTTATACTCCATGTAGTTATGTGTGTGTAGAATCATGCCCTAAGAAGCTCTTTTGTAATATGCACAGTATAATGAGCAATACCTAGATGTAGAAATGTAGATAGATGTGTGGCTATCAAATTGAAATTCCATCCCTATGGAGTTTATGCAGAAAAATGCAATCCCTTATCACTTGAGTGAGTGTTAAATGATGCTTTGATGCTCTTAGAACACATTTGGATGTACCCTTAGGTGGTGATAGTAGATGCTTAGAGTTTGGTCCTTTATTATGGTCACATAGCTTTGTATTTATATGATTCCCTTGTTTTAATTTTGTAATTAAAAACTAAAAGGCTGACCCATAAGAAAACAAGATGCCCAAAAGATAAAAGAGGCCTAAAAGAGGTGAGTAAGATTCAAAAAGGTTATGGGAGACTAGAGGGGATAAGGGCACACAGGTGTTGGCATCTGGCTAGGTGTTTGTGTTTAGAGCTAAGAAAGATAAAGCGGTTAAAGTCATATTGGGTAGTGATTTGTGAAAAACCACGAGAGAAAGCAAGAAAGAAAGAAAAGAGGCCAAAGATAGATGTAAATTACTAGTTTTATCTCTTAGGAATCATATGAATAGTGGTATGTGATTAGGACCTAGGAATATACTCAAGTACATGATTTAGTGTCTACAATTTCTAGGATCCCAAATAAGCTAGCAAGGTCATAGTTCATTAAAGAAGTGGAATTTTATATAACAACGCTCGACCATGTGGTGGGAGAGGAGCCGACTTGTTTGTTTCATGAATGGATGTGTCTCTTTATTTTTCTTATTTCATCAAAGAATCCTCCCATCTATTGGGAGATTTGATTATTAGTTCCATTCATGAATAACTAATAAAGTGGATCTCATTTGAAGAGGATAAAGTGTTGGAATTCTTGAATTCTACATGACTTCCTATTTGGTGTATAACATTGCATCTTGTATAATTTTCCCAGGGGCTCATGTAGGAAAGGGATGCTCAGTACATTCAAGGTGTATAATGTGTACTTGCAGCTATATTTGGTCAACTATGGGGCCCAATTTAGAAGGGTATTTGATACCTTCTTTACACACCTGTCATATGTTTGTTTTCTCCAAATTGGCGATGACAATGAATGTCTCCCGAAGATAGGATTATAATTGGGTGAGGATGTTACTTCATACGCTTCCTTCTTTCTCCTATATCATAGTAAGTGGATTTACACGTACCCTTATATCTTGCCAAGGCATATGGATGATAAATGGGTACTCTTGAAGCTAGTTAGGCAACTTTCTTAAGTAAATGATATTTTTATAGCAAATCATAAGACCAACATCAAATTCCCTATCACAGTTGGAAGATATAATTTCCTACTCTATTTAAGGAAAATCCGGTAGAAGAATAAATGAGTGGGTTCTCAATGGACCAATTTTTCTTGAGGGCCAACTATGATGTAAAGTGTTTATTTGGTATTGTAGGATTCAAACATAACATAAATTAATTAAATGCAAATCATGGTGAACAATGTAATAGTTTCACTATGTAATTTAATACAACAATATACAAATATATAGGAGTTACAAATTCTATATTCGAGGAGGTTTCTCTAACAACTCCTCCCGAATAATCTCCCCAAATTCCTATATTAGTGAGTTGGTTTACTAACCAAATCTCACATACAACAATATGCTATTATATGTGAGTACTAATGTAAATTCCTAACATTCCCCCTTAGTGCAAACATGGGAGAAAAATAATTGTGCTTCTTCTACTTGTCGTGTGTGTGCTCATGATCTAGATGGTTTTTTAGGACAACCAACAACCTTCAAGGATGGTTTTACTGGACAACCACCAACCAACAAGGATGGTTTTTCAAGACAACCAACAACCTCAACAAGGATGGTTTTTCAAGTGGCTTACCAACAACCACAACAAAGGATGGTTTTATAGGACAACCAACAACCCAAAACATACAAATGGTTTTACAGGACAACCAACAACCCAAATATCATGATGTTGCTTTTTCTTGTGCTTTCATCTATCCACTATGTTTTTCCTTCAGGAATTATGTAGAAACACTACTCATTGTTTACAAATCTGAATAAGAATGATATTTAAACAAAAATCAATTGGAAACGAGACAGCAGGAGGCATCGAAAAAATAGGTACTCTAAAAAATTAAGCTCAAAAAAACTGGAACACTAAAATCATAATAGAAAATAAAATACACACCATAAAATGCCATCCTATGTGACCCCATTGTTGGTGATGATAAGAAGGTCTTTGATCTACATCCTTCCTCTTGTGCCTTCGTCCTCCGATGTCATGTTGCTCACTCATCAAAATATGAACATGAAGCACATTTGTTTCCACATTGAGCTTATTCTTTGCTTCCCTCTTGCAAGGTGAAACATTTTATTTCCTTGGACATCGAGTAACACCAAAAATATGTCCATGAGGAAAATTGTATTTTATTTTCATAATTTTTTACTTTTGATAAAATGATACTTGATTTTGACAAGATGATTTGTACATACAAAAAATTGTAGGGTACTACACCATCGGAACAACGTAACACGTGCCCCAATGATGATACAAGTCTCCTCCAAAGGTGTTTAGGATCCAAAAAATCTCCCTAAGTATGAGTTAACATCCCGCATGCCCCGATTAACCCCTGCGTGCTTTTTTTTCTCATTTCCCCTCTTTTCTTTGCATTTGTCTCTTCATTCTGAAACCACCACCGCCAGATGGGCGGCGGTCTTGTGACCGGTGCCCCAGACAGGCGGCGGTCCTGTGGCAGAATCACGCCACTCGGGCGGCGGTCCTCGCGCATTTTCCAAAATCCTCTTTTAACGTGAATCACGTAAAAATTTCAACATTTACCAACTTTTTTCACCTGCCTTTGGCTTGCATTAATGATTCTGGTTCCCTAGAATAGTGTTTTGGCATTGTTTATGGTTTAAGAGATCAATTTGGTTTTTACCTTTGGGTAAATGGAAATGCTATAAATAGTTGGCTTGTGCTCAAGCAAATGGCCCCTCAAAATTTGCCTCTCAATTTCTCATTTCAATAGCTTAGTCTTCCATTTTGTCTAGGATTCATAGTTTTGTTCATTACATGCTTAGTTAGTGTTATTTTGCTATTAGAAAGCCACATATCCATCTTGTGCAAGTGTTGTCATTACTTCATGCAATCCATTAAGGTAGAACAGTTTAATTTTCAGTAGGAAGCCATTAAAGTTGTAGGTTTTTCTTGTCAAATAGGATAGTTTCAGGTTCTGGACATTTTATGTTGCATGACTCGTAATAAATCCCACTAGGAATTGCATAAGCCAAGCTCTGTACTCTGTGCTATCTATCTCCTACTAACATTGTATTTAGTCCAGTATCCTAAGTTTGCCTTTGTTCCAATATCTACTTTTATTGATGCTAGCATTACACGCTTTTCTGGATCCACGTGAGCACGAAGGAACGAGGAGATCACACTGAGGGGACAAAACCACACACACCATCGGATTCGCCACTGTTACAGTAAAATCTAGGTTCAAGCTTTCAAAATTCTAGTTAAAACATATCAAATAAAGTAGTCAATCATTTCATTTCAGCTAGTTTCACTTTCGATATTGCCAGGGAAGCTGTGAGGATTGATAGTTTCTAAGAAACTATGATTCATTCCTCACTTCTGAGGTAGGATCGAGAGTCTTTCAAATAGAGTAGATCAGTTATCAGGTTATTTAGAATAGATCTATAAACTACACAGACAAGTAGCTATACTCGGTTGCTTTGTTTGTTTTAATTACATTATTAGTTTAGTTGTCAATTTTAGATACATTAGATAATTGTTCTTTAAATTCTGTTCAGTAGTTTATCCATAAACTATCAGATTTAGGAATATACATAGACATATCTTTCACGGTTAAATTATTCTGTCATTAGTTAGATTTGTATAATTTCCTTTTGTATGACAATCACGGGACCTAGGGAACCTAGAGAATACATATTCAAGCCAATCATGCCTCAACCCAATCTAGTCACAACAATAACTGACATAGATCAGAATCTTAGAATCCAAGTCTTCCGAACAACAACAGATTTGCAACAGATCAGCTCACAGTTGAGCGGGTTAAACATAGAAGATAACCAAGCACATACATTTTGGTCAAATCAGCCAAACTACATATTATCCTAGATAAATATCCGCATGACTGTAGAAGGGCTTGAAAGAGAGAAAATGTTCGGTTGTGATCCTTTGGTCCCACAACCAGATGCAGGAGATACTCTCACAGACATAGATACTAGCTTAAGAATTCGGTTACACAAACGCCTATGAGATACTCTAAGAAGATCACACAACTATTAATTTTTAATATAGAGGCTGAGAAATCATATGACTATTAGATACTAGGGATTAGGGACTGATTCCGCACATGACCATAGCAGTCCGCAACAACCACGAGTCTATGGTTGTGACCCACAAATCCCACAACCCAACGAATCCACAGGTAAATCAGATATAGATGCTAGCTTACGCACATTAGTATTCAGATCTACTCCACTTCCACCTATCATCATCGAACAATTATCCTTGTTAGACGTAGTAGCTAATATAGCTAAGGAGTTCTGGACTAGACCAGATAATCACCCATAGAATCCACTATACCCATCATCCACCCTATGACCCTGTCTGGAGACATACACGAAACTATCCCAGGTCATTTTCCGTGTATCCCACAACCCATAGACCGAATCATGCCAGAGCTTGATATTGATTGGAGCCTTCGAGTAGTCATCCTTGCCGATCAATCTATCACACTAGTTCAGGTTAGGAGGGCCTTCTTTGCCTTAGATTCGTAGTTTCCACTAGTGCGCGTCGAAGACATAAGATTACCTAACTAGTTTGTCTGCATCCCACACGTATTCCATCCCCACCGGTTGTCTCGGCACATGACCTCGGGAGGTCGGGTGCGAGGAAGAGTTACTTGCAGATTCCCACGCTCGCTTATCACTTTTCCATCGTACAAAATTGGTGAACCCGACGTGAAACCAACAACTGCAACATCTTCCTTATCTCTGTTCTTCCACCTTCTCTCTTTCCCATTATTCTACGGGTATTCATATACCCCCCGAATATGTCGGGATTCGATGCATATGGTAGACCTCTCCTAGGTCTTGAAGCATACTACACTCAACTGAATAGACAGTCATCACCCTCGCTCTCAGTATGGGGTGACAATTATTTAGACAACCGGTTGTCAACACAAACTCCACCTCCAAGGACTAGATATAGCTCATCCTTCCAAATAGAGGAGTTGGATCAGCTCACTCAAACACAACAAACAGATCCTTCAGGCTCGAACAATATGACGTTCACAGGAGAATCTGGTTTGTCTCCTCAGATACTACTTAGACCACAAATTAGTAGACAATCAGACCCATACCTAGTTTTAGATGATGAACATTCAATACGTTATGCCAGGAATGAAAAATACTCTCGGAGTATGTACCCACCCATAAGAATTTTACAAACACAACCCAAGGTCTCTTTGCAAGAAAATACCTCCATGCCACTACATATAGGAAATTCCCTCGGGAAACTTGGCAGGGCAGCAATCAGTTCATAGCGGGATATCACATGCCCATACAACATCAGGATATACAACAAATGCCACTAAGGTAAAATATCGTGACTTCACCAAATGAGGTCATTTCAACTTTAGTAGAAAAAGTTAGGGGGTTAGAACTTGCTCAGGCAAATCACCATTCTCAATTCATGCAGGCAGGAAATTCCAATCCTGTACACCAGCCTAGCCAAGTAGACCTCCTCACAGGAATGGGCACGTTAGGCATGACTCCTCAGTATTCACAACAAATGCCAACAAGAACCACCATTTCTAACACCGTTCCGATACCTCCCGGTCTAGTACAAAATAATCCATTCCTAGACAATCCCCCTTCATACTTAAACATGTACTCCAAATCACCACAAGGGGATATGTTCTCCTCTCTGGCATGGTTGCTCAAACACAGGGGTTTCCTTATGCCCCTGCCAATGCATACGCTATGCCATATCAACAACCCATTCCACCGCCGCTCCCTCAGCAAGCACCATCAATGGTCAAAACCTATGCGATAGGAACTTATTCATAATATTTGAAAGAGCCCTTAGATTTCACCATACAAAGCATCATGCTTCCAAGACCTCTTCCCGATTTTCCAAAATACAAAGGTGAGGGAGATCCAAATGCACATATCAAGGCTTACGCCATAGCCATTCGAGAACTACTCCCTTGGGATGGGGTTGTTGCTAAAATATTCCCCAAAACTTTGGAAGGCATCACTCTCTATTGGTATTATAGAATACCGAGGATTCCATCCATTCGTTTAAACAACTCGTTTGAGTTCATTAAGGCATTTGACATGAGCAACTATTAAAACAGAATCGGGAATTTTTACACATTAAGTAGGAACACAATGAATCTATTTCTCATTTCATCCAGAGGTGGCATACAATTCTTTATTCTTCAGCCAGTGCTCCAAATATGGACCAAATGGAACTATGTGATTTATTCCTTCATTCTCTTAGTAGAGAAGTAAAGGAAGAAGTCCAGAAGTTCCCACTAAGGACTTACGATGAAGTACTTGAGAGTGCTCTCCGAATAGATCAAGTGGCAATAGATAGCGGTCGTAAGACATATGGAACAAATGGGAGGTTAATCACCTCCAACCAGAATACTACGGCTTATCCTACTACCACAAATGTCAATCCAGGACCTAAAATCCTCAATAAAAATCATAGAGTGACAACAGATGGAGTAACTGATCAGGCTAAAAAGGTAAATATTGTGAATGCTCCACCACTAATGAACAACCAACGAAACAACAACTTTACCCCAACAATCAATGCAGTGGATTTCAATCATCCACAACAACAACAACAACAATGGTGAAACCCTACACACGGTCCAAGCCAAAACTCAACTAGTTATCAAAACCAGAATCAAAACCAAAAACAACAAATGCAAAACTTTAATCCTAATAGGCAACGGTTTGATCAGAGTTTTGGGCCACAATATACACCAAGCCAACAAACTAGGAATTACAATCCTAACTCGTATTGTGGCTTCCACAAAATCGGGGCCATGACACTAGAACATGTCGTGACTACAATAAATTCATGCAACATTTTCCAAAGGAACAAAGACAACTTTTCATAGATATGTTCTTGGCAGATCCTACGTCACCGACACCAAATACTTTTATAGGGGTAGTTTCCCCTCAAAATTCACCCCTTAAGATCTTGATGATCTGCTCCCAAATCACAACAACAACGGGTTAAATACGAATGGGACAAAAAGGGTGTAATGACAGAAACAATGATCATAAAGCCTCAACTTCACTAAATCCATCAGTTGCGCCACAATTAGGAAGTCATTCGTGACCCAAGATAGTCAATTTAGTAGAGTTAGACGTCGAACTACTGTGGAAGGCATATGAGGACATGAGAGTATTCCTCTCACCCAAGTCCAAGGTACCTGCTTGAGACGAGATAACATCTAAAAAATATTAGTAAAAATCATGGGTGCCTATGATTTAATTAGTGATCTAACAAAAACCTTCTCGCACATTTCTTTTTTGGACTTACTAAAGAACTCTCCTACCCACAGGGCTGCTCTTTTAGAGGCATTAGGTTTAGGTCATTTAATTAACATCACTCCACCTCCCGAAACATAGGTAAACCATATAGACTTTGATATCCACCCTCCAGGGCAGCTAGACAGGGATACCAAATTCATATTCAAAATAAACAAAATGCCAACAGACGCTGAGATTGCACGCCAAGGTGATCCAGCCTTACATTTGCAAGTATGGGTTTATAACAATTATGTGAAATGCACGATGGTTGATGATGGGGCAGCAGTTAACATAGTCCCCTTCTCCTTCCTTCAAAAGCTAGGGTATGGAGAAATGAATTGTTCCACAACTCGAAATACACTAAGAGGCTATGATAGCCTTAAAGCCACGTCGATTGGAACTATAATACTACCAGTCACCTTAGGACCCAAAACAATCCTGACTGAGTTTTATATTATAGATTGGGAAACCAACTATAATATGATCCTTGGCCGACCATGGATACATCGTATGAAGGCAATCCCTTCTACATTATTCCAAGAAGTAAGATTCTTGCATTTAGGAAAGGTGTTCATAGCCAAAGGTGATCCAAAACCATTCGATATACACCTAGCTGACTTAAAGAAAAGACCAGGCATTCACTCAGAATTTGAACTCCCAACAAACCAACTTAATAAACCCACCGACACAAAATCGGAGGAAAATCTGGTACCTACGACAGGTCTTGAGACTATGAGCCTAGTCAAGACAACCCCAGCCCTCAAAGATGAGGCTAAGATTGTAGAAACAGTATCATTAGGAACTACTACAAAAATTGTTGAATTGCTAGAACAGGATCTACCAATGTTCCTACCATTTGATTCTGTAGGCATGGGATATACCCTAGGTGTTGGTTCTCTTCCAGCAGAGGATCTCTGCATGGTAGAAGTAGAATATGTTAACACAACAAATATCCCAACACCCATATTCCCAGCTAAATATTGGACTCTCCATTTTGATGGAGCTAGATGTCGTTACGGAGCTGGGGCAGGTGTAATCTTTACTTCTCCCGAGGGAAAAGTCCTACCATTTTCCTTTAAACTAAATTTTGAATGTACAAACAATGACGCTGAGTACGAAGCCCTCCTCCTTGGCCTTGTCTTAGCTAAGAGGATCGGTGTTAATAACATCAAGGTGTTAGGAGACTCACAATTAGTAGCAAACCAAGTCACTGAGGTGTACGAAACCAAAGCCGAGCACTTACAGCTCTACAAAATAGCTGTATTGAATTTAAGCAAGGAGTTTGACTTCATATCAATTGAAGCAATCTGTGAGAACAAAATCTTCTCACCGATTCAATAGCAACCTCAGCATCACGCTTCACTCCAAACAATGAGTTGGAAGATACCCGTTTCATGGTATCCCTTCATACTCGAACCATTAGTGAAAAAAATGTCAAACCCTCTTTTAACGAACAGAGATGAGAACAAATCTACTATCCTAGATCACATTGATAGTGATAGAGCCACTCTGGATTACTTAAACACCTATGCAGCATTACATCTCACCCATCACGTGATAGATTCATCCTTAATCCCACATTTGTCTTCTTACTTTGGAAATTCCATGATAGAGCTTCCCCCACAAAAGGAGCTCAGCATATACATAGTTGAGAATGGAGACGATCTGGAGCTACCTCCAACCCCACCGAGTTTGAAGAAGGTAACACTTCTTTAATCGAAGAAACAATCAATATTAACATCGAACAGAGGATGAACCAAGGATATTGAAGTTAGGATCCTCGTTAACTCCATCAGAAGTAGAAATACACACTCAAATCCTCAAAGAACATCAGAAGGCTTTTGCATTTAATTATAAAGAAATGACTGGGGTTACACCACACATCGCAATACATAACCTCGTCACTAAATTAGATGCAAAGCCGATTAAACAAAAATCAAGACCAATGAAACCTAAGGTAGCTCTTATGGTGAAAGAGGAGGTAATGAAACTCCTCCAAGTAGGATTCATCAAACCAATCGATTACTCTCAATGGGTATCTAATATCGTTCCCGTTCTCAAAAGAATGGGAAGATACGCATCTGCATAAACTTCGAGACATTAACAAGGCATATCCTAAGGATGACTTCCCGTTACCATCCATAGACGTCATTATTGACGCAATAGCTGGATTTGAGCTTTTGTCTCTCATGGATGGATTCTCGAGATACAATCAAATCAAAATATCTCGAACAAGATCAAATTAAAACCACGTTCATAACTCCTTGGGAACCTATTGCTATGTTGTTATGTCATTCGGTCTCAAGAATCTTTGGTGCTACATACCGTGGGCTATGACATATATATTTCATGATCTTATTCATAAAATTGTGGAATCCTATGTAGATGATTTGTTAGACAAGGCGAAGCATTGTGACCATCCGAAAGTGCTTCGCGTCATTCTTTCACGTCTAATAGAATACGGAGCCACGCTAAATCCGAAAAATGTGTTTTTGGTGTAACATGAGGGAAACTCCTAGGTTACATTGTATCATCACGTAGGATCGATGTTGACCCAACCAAAATTAGGGTTGTTCTCAAAATGGTCCCACCTTGGATGAATGCGGAATCGGTCATTTCTCGAAAAGTTTGGTGCAATCCAAAGATTCATCCCGGACTTAAGCTTTGCCATTCATCCAATCAACAATCTACTCAAAAAATATTATAGTATTGATTAGACCAAGACTACAATGAAGCTTTTGACATAGTTAAGTGTTTCTTGTTATCACCACCTACGCTAATGCCACCTAAGCCAGACCACCCATTAATTTTATATTCGTGAGCTACCAATGTCTCGCTAGCCTGTATGCTGGCTCAAGAAGATGATGATAAGAGAGAACACATGATCTATTTCATTAGCCAAACATTGCTCGACTATGAAACATATTATACACAGGCAGAATGAGAATTCCTTGCCATAATTTTTGCAACCAAATGCTTAAGACATTATATGCTAAATCAAGAAACAAGGGTCATTGTAAAGACAGACTATTTACAAACTTTCCTCACACAAGGGTCCTTGTCTAAAAAGGTTGGACGCTTTATAACCTTAATGGGGGAGTTCGAATTAACATTTGTAAATCAGAAATCCGTTAAAGGACAAATCATCACGGATTGGTTAGCTGATAACCCACTAGACGGAGGCAATCTAGTAGATCTGGACTTTCCTGATGAATGTGTATACTACATTGAAACCAGACCTCCTATCTCTGAGTGTCCTTGGTATACTGATATTATTAATTATATCATGGACCATACGTATCTAGAAGGTGCTACACCACAAAAAAGAAGGCGGTTACGCATTATCATAGCTAAATATGTCATTATAGAGCAAGTGCTCTATCGTAAAGTGTTTGATGGAATGCTTCTAAGATGTGTCGACACAGAAGAATCCAAGAATATTCTCCATGAATCTCATGGTGGAATGTGTGGAGGCCACTTTGGTGGCCATACCACCACTCATAAAATACATCGGATGGGCTATTTCTGGCCTACTCTAGAACACGATGCAGTAGAGTTTGTACGAAGGTGTCATAAGTGCCAATAATTCTCCCACAAGATCCACATGTCGGCACAAGCTCTACAACCAATCGCTACTCCATGGCCCTTTTCTATGTGGGGCCTAAATTTGATAGGGAAATTCTCTCCTCGTCTACTGAGATGGCCATAATTTCATAATCACGCCACCGAATATTTTACCAAGTGGGTAGAGGCCATGCCTCTTACCTCTTATCTTGGGTTACTGTAATCGCCAAGTTCATTTTGAACCAAATAATTTGTAGGTACGGTGTCTCACAAATCATTATCTTAGATAATGGGACTTCTTTTAAGAATGATGAAGTTCACGAATTTTTCAATAAATTTAAAATAATCCATCATACGGCCTCCTTGTATTACCCTCAAGCCAACGGACAAGTGAAGCGACACAAAAACGTTAAAAGCCATTCTCCTTAAAACTGTGAAATAAAACAAACAAGATTGGCATTTAAAGTTATATCGGCCTTGTGGGCCCACTAAACATCAATAAGAACACTAACAGAGTTGACTCCTTTCTCGTTGGTATTTGGGGTAGAAGCGGTTCTCCTGCTTGAGGTTAAAATACCCGGTCTCATATCTCATTACAAGGGATTACGGATGAAGATGCTTATAGAGAACCACGTCTCTCCCAACTAGAAAGTCTAGATGAAGCTACGTTAGATGCTTTGAATAGTGGCATAAAGTCTATGCTTTGACTGGATGTCTTTGGGCAGTATAACAAGAAGGTATATGAATGAGACATATATGAAGGTGATCTAGTTCTAAGGCTAGGCAAATCGGATCGATAAAAGACCGGAAAGGAAGGAAGTTCTGGCCCAAATGGTTGGGCCCATACCGAGTCACAAGAGACTATGGAAATGGTGCATATCTCTTATGTACACTAGAAGGTGAGGAATTTGGTGAAACAGTCAATTCCCTACACCTTAAACGATTCTACGCATAAGCGGCCAACATTATTTGTATAATTATATCTACATTACATCTTCATATAATTAGGTTCATTTTGTCCGCTTGTTTCGTACAATTTTGTGATCAAGGAATTTATTCTTAAAAGCAATTCATTACAAACTTCTGATGGTATTGGCATAAACACTCTAATCATACTTCTCCATTTCCATGATATCATCAACTATTTCAGAATCATTTCATCACATAAAGCTAGATATGACAAAGTCTTAATGGTAACCATACCAAGGTCTGCATGCTTGTTCTCACTTTTGGTTTCTTCTTAGGATAGGTGTCTTGCCTATGGTCTATTCTAGAAGCTTCATCATGTCACATCTATCCCGTATGTATATCTCTTTGGAAGTAAGAGCATGCTGACATTTTGCTCAAATAAGCAAGTCAAATATAAATCAAACAGAAAATTTTAAATTTTACACATTTCCTTGCCCTACCAACCTTTGGTGATGAGCTTGCATCTCTTACTAGTGACGTAAGGTTGGGAAAGGATGGAAATGCCCTTACTCACCTATGCCTTGTCCATGGTGATAAGCCCATACTTCTTACTAGTAGCATGGGGCAAGGTGTAGGGGGTCCTCTTGATGAATAAATGTTAAAGGTCATAAGAAAACAATTCAAATCTTGAAATCCTGAGTCAAAAACAAATGAATCAGATGTCCAAAATTCCAAGAGAGTTCAAAACCCTAAACCTAGATTTTGTCTCCATATATGGCATCTACGGATCTAAGTCTAGATAAACCGCAAAGCAAGTTGCATCCCAAACTATGGAGTCACTCGAGTAGAGTAGGCTTGTAGCATCCTAATTTGGTTCCACCAAAGCTTTGTCTATCTTTCATCACTATCATTTCAATACATTTCATAACTTGTGCCCTTTCTAGCTCTCGGTGATAAGCCCTCGCATCTTACTAGTTGTGTGGAGTTAGGAGTGGGGCAAGTTTATCTGCTCATCATACCGGTTTATCATCATACTTTGTCAAAACAAATATGAAGTACCAAGAATTGCTTATAGAAACTAAAATTCAAAATCACATTGTGTCTACATTATCATATATCAGCATCATGAAATACAAAAAGAAAGTAAACATTTGTATCATTTGTTCTCCATTGCATACATTCTAAAAAGCATATAAACATAACATCATAGTTTACATGTGGAAATGGAAACAAAGTCATAATACCAAGAATCTGATCCGAAAAGAGTATATATATATAAATGGTCAAAATTCCTGTACAATGCCATCATGCGCTAAGCATGGTCAAAATGCTCAAAGAGCCCGGGAGATACAAAATACATCATACAAATAGTCCAAAAGAGCCAAGTGGCTTCTCAACCCCTATGAGATCCCTCTGAGGGTGCACGCCCATGCCTAGGACTCCAGCTACGCTAGCACTCTGAGTGCACGGAGGGCTCACGATCCCGAGGGCAGCTGCGGTCTCGCCATGAGAATGACTCCTCATTAGGCGCTCTGCTGTCCTATACCCTGCCAGCTCAGTACGGAGGGTAGATACCATCTCGCCACATGTGAGACATGGGAAAATATGTCGGTATGTGCATGGCGAGTGCTGAAGGCTCCCCTACATCCACAGACAGCTCTACACGGGTCTTCTCCATAGGGATCATCAGGGTATCGGTGCATACCCTGCGAATCAGGTCTCGCCACTCATCGGCGGTCTCTGCAAACAAAGGAGAAAACAAATTAGAAATAATCAAGAGATAAAAATAGATGTAAACAAAGGGAGAGATAGCAATTAAGGCAATCCTAACTCAAAGCAAACATTAAAAAGAAGGAAGATAACTCACTCGGATCGTTGGGCCTCCAAGATGGATCTCTAGGGTCAGCACCTACCACAGATGCCGCCACTGACTGAGGTACTCCTCCCATGGCTGGAGCAATGTAGCATCCCACTATGGACTCATCCTCCCCCCAAGGCCCTGGGAGAGTGGCTCCTCTGAAACCAGAGTCACCCTCTCCGTGCTCTGCTCTGCCCTCTCTGCCTGTAAAATATCTTGAGTGTCATGCCACTTAGGATCGTTGTCCTCCTCTCCACATGACTCGCTAGCCTCGGCCTTTTCTCCCCCTCTGTCTCTCCCCCTATGAACTTATCGGACTCATAGTCTATGTCAAAGGGGTCATCACTCTTGTGGGTGGGGTGGCGACGATCTAAAGTAAGGGTGCCTGAGGAGCACCGGCTCTCCCTCGAGCACGTACTACCCGCCTAGCCACAATAGGAACACCAAGAGTAACAACTGTCTAACCCCGACCTCTAGGACCTCCCCCGGCCTCTCGAATTAATCTATATCTGGCACCACTAGAGGAAGCATACCCATGTAAGGCGGCCAAACTCTTTTGAGGAACTTAGCCAAAAGGATGTATCTCCACCCTCCCTACCCTATCAATAAGCTACCTTGTGGTGGAGCAGGAAATCAAAGTAAGGGCCTCCTCACCCCATAAACCTACCATGGCCTGATATGGTGTGGCCTCCATGTCATCAGTGGTCAGGGAAGCAACTGGCTAGTGAGGTGCTCTGAGCACTGACATGTCTATCCATCTAGTTGCCCTCATAGCTCTGGATCTGCCACCTCTACACCTCTGCCATAGGGGATGAAACACTCATAAACCCAGCTCATAACCAGGGTCGGGTGGCTCAAAGACTACCCCTGTAAATGGACCACCCTGTATAAATCATGGTAGGTAGTCCCAAGTATGTTGGCTCCCCAGGCGTAAATCCGGCCATGTCCCTCAATCTGCAATGATGGGGGACCAGCAGTATAATAGAGTGTCTCCTCCCTTGTCCCCGATCAATCTCGAGGCAAGGATCCCCATAATGGCTTTGGCGAATCAAGGGGATGGGCAAGCTAGGAGTAGATCAGACCCTCACCCCGTTCTTGAGCCGGTGGAGATAACTGCATCTCCCATGTAAGAGGCCCACTGTGCTATCTAAGCCCGTGAACCTGCTGTCTCAAGGGTAAGTCGTCTCCCGATGATTGGGACCCCCAGATACGGTAAACATCCTCCAAAGTGATGGTCCACTCACCTCGGACCCTAGTAATCGGAAGGTGTTCCGATCGGCATCCCAATATGAAAATAAGTCACAAATTATGTGACTGGATGGTGCAACATGTGGAACCGGTGATATATGTAGTATACCAACCCTCGAAAGAGTATCCACCTCATCCTGTGAAAGGGCATCTAATATTCTTTGGGAACTAGTCACACTCTCTCTCTCACTTCATCAAATGTACTCCTCCCTTTACGCCTACATACACTAAAAACACACAAAATAGAGCAAGTTAGTATCAAATGACATTTGAAAAATCATGAAAACACATAAAAATGCTAAAAATGCAAAAACAATTTCAAATAAGTGTTCTTTTGGCATTACTGTGAAGAACCGCGCTTACGAGCGGGGTGGCGGTTTTCGCAACCGCCACCTTAAAGGTGGCGATCTTGTAACCACCACCCTAAACGGGGTGGTGGTTATGTAACCGCCGCCCTACCTAGGGCGGCGGTCGTGTCCCAAAACCCACGCGGGTTTTGTACCCTAAAAACACAAAAAATGACAATTTTTAACTAAAACAAAGCCTACCCAGTAGGCACCCCCTAGATAGACCTATTAAAACTAACATTTTCAAAAATAACCCCCCCACGACAAAGATTTTAGCATTTTAAAATTTTGGGGGTAAAAACGGTAAATTGAGAAAAACTAACCTGTGATCTCGCGGGTCGATGTTCCGCTCGGAGGCATGATCACTATCTCGTCACGAACGTTTTGACTCTACTCTCATCAGAAACCATCACCGTGGGTCCCAGAGCTCAAAATCAACCAAATCAACATGCGCAAATGAATAGGAAAATGGGCCCACTTTTTCATATATATGACTTTGACTTGTTTTGAATCCCCTTTTCACATGTTTGGAGTCTTGTGAGAGGTAAGTTCTTATCCCCGCACAAATGGTACATCCTCATTTCATATTATTTTAGTATTTATTTTTCTATCTACTTTGTCTATCTGCACTTGAGTTCTCTTTTCATTTTGCGGTGGCGGGAATTTTGGATGGCGTCATTTCGACACGGACGTATCGGTATAACTTCCAACTTCCCAATTCAAGACCACCATACACGACCCACCGTTTTACACCTCTTTATGGCTAAAACACTTCTTCAGGGGGCAATATGTACGTACCCAAAATTATAGAGTGCAAAGACCTCACAAAACAACATAACATGTGCCTCAATGATGATACAAGTCTCCTCCCAGGTGTTGGGATCCGAGAAAAGCTCCTCTCTTTTCTTTGAATTTTCTCTCTTGATTCTGAAACCACCGCTCGACATTGGCGGCGGTCTCGTGGATTGCCACCTAGACAGGCGGCGGTCCTGTAACCTCGCCACTGCTCAAGGTGGCGGTCCTTCACGTGTTTTCCAGAATGCTCTTTTAACGTGACTCACGTAAAAATTTCAATGTTTACCAGCTTTTTCACCGCCTTTGGCTTGCATTAATGATTCTGGTTCCCTGGAATAGTGTTTTGGCATTGTTTATGGTTTAAGAGATCAATTTGGTTTTTACCTTTGGGTAAATGGAAATGCTATAAATAGTTGGCTTGTGCTCAAGCAAATGGCCCCTCAAATTTTCCTCTCAATTTCTCATTTCAATAGCTTAGTCTTCCATTTTGTCTAGGATTCATAGTTTTGTTCATTGCATGCTTAGTTAGTGTTATTTTGCTATTAGAAAGCCACATATCCATCTTGTGCAAGTGTTTTCATTACTTCATGCAATCCATTAAGGTAGAATAGTTTAATTTTCAGTAGGAAGCCATTAAAGTTGCAGGTTTTACTCGTTAAACAGGATAGTTTCAGGTTCTAGACGTTTTATGCTGCATGACTTGCAATAAATCCCACTAGGAATTACATAAGCCAAGCTTTGTACTCTTGCACTATCCCTCTCCTACTCGAATTGTATTCGATCGTATCCTAAGTTGCCTTTGTTCCAATATCTACTTTTTTATTCTAGCATTACACGCTTTTACGGATCCACGTGAGCACGAAGGAGCAGGAGATCACACTAAGGGGACAAAACCACACACACATCGGATTCAACAACATTACTGCAAAATCTAGGTTCAAGATTTCAAAATTCTAGTTAAAACATATCAAATAAAGTATTCAATCATTTCATTTCATCTAGTTTCACTTTTGATATTGCCAGGGAAGCTATGAGGATTGATAGTTTCTAAGAAACTATGATTCATTCCTCACTTCTGAGGTAGGATTGAGATTCTTTCAAATAGAGTAGATCAGTTATCAGGTTATTTAGAATAGATCTATAAACTGCACGAGACAAGTAGCTATACTCGGTTGCTTTGTTTGTTTTAATTGCATTATTAGTTTAGTTGTCAATTTTAGATACATTAGATAATTGTTCTTTAAATTCTGTTCAGTAGTTTATCCATAAACTATCAGATTTAGGAATATACATAGACATATCTTTCATGGTTAAATTATTTTGTCATTAGTTAGATTTGTATAATTTCCTTTTGTATGACAATCATAGGACCTAGGGAACCCAGAGAATACATATTCGAGCCAATCATGCCTCAACCCAATCTAGTCACAACAATAACCGACATAGATCAGAATCTTAGAATCCAAGTCTTCCGAACAACAAAAATTTACAATAGATCAGCTCACAGTTGAGCGGGTTAAACATAGAAGATGACCAAGCACATACATTTTGGTCAAATCAGCCAAACTACATATTATCCTAGATAAATATCCGCATGACTATAGAAGGGCTTGAAAGAGAGCAAACGTTCGGTTGTGATTCTTTGGTCCCACTGACCCAGGACACGGAGATACCCTCACGGACATAGATACTAGCTTAACAATTCGGGTTGCACTGACGCTTTGTGAGATACTCTAAGAAGATCACACAACTATTGATTCTGAATATAGAGGCTGAGAAAGCATATGACTATTGGATACTAGGGATTAGGGACTGATTCCGCACATGACCATAACAGGTCCGCAACAACCACGAGTCTATGGTTGTGACCCAAAATCCCACAGACCCAACGAATCCACAGGTAAATTAGATATAGATGTTGGCTTACACACATTAGTATTCAGATCTACTCCACTTCCACCTATCATCATCAAACAATTATCCTTGTTAGACGTAGCAGCTAATATAGCTAAGGAGTTCTAGACTAGACCAGATAATCACCCGTAGAATCCACTATACCCATCATCCACCCTATGACCCTGTCTGGAGACATACATGAAACTATCCCAGGTCATTTTCTGCGTATCCCACAACCCATAGACCGAATCACGCCAGAGCTTGATATTGATTGGAGCCTTCGAGCAGTCATCCTTGTCGATCGATCTATCACACCAGTTCAAGTTAGGAGGGCCTTCTTTTCCTTAGATTCACAGTTTCCACTAGTGCGCGTTGAAGACATAAGATTTCCTAACTAGTTTTCTGCATCCCACATGTATTCCATCCCCACCGGCTGTCTCGGCACGACCTTGGGAGGTCGGGTGTGAGGAAGAGTTACTTGTAGATTCCCACGCTCGCTTGTCACTTTTCCATCGTAAAATGACCTAAAAATGAAACCTTTATGACTTTTATAATGACATACATTGATTACTTGACAATTTTTACAATGACTCAAAAAATGACTATCAACATGTATAACAAAAGAGAATAGTTTTATAGACAATTTTGAAAAATATTATTAATGACATATGCTTTGTTGCTCTCACTCTTTCTTTCTTTTTTAAGTAACACTTTAACACAAGAAGACAATACTTGGCTCACTACTTATAAGACCATTCTAAGAAAACTATATATAGAATAACACTTTTCAATATGTAAAAAAAAACTATGATAACTCATTAACTTTAGAACCAATGAGTGTAACAATAAAAATGAATTTGACTTACTATTAATATATACTATCAACATTATTTGACTCGAGAAAAAATAAACATACAACCAAAAAAACCATAGAATGACCAGGTAAAACTATTTACAAACTAAAACAATAAACATACCCAGTTGATTCTATATATCCATGTGGAGACGAAGGATAATTTTCTAGGAGAATTGCATGTGATTTTGAGAAGGTGAGCCACTGTAGAGGAGTCATTGTCATCGGTAGAAAAAAAAATATGCCTCTGTCATAGGGATTCAAACCGATGTGAACCACAACCGCAATGTCAAGGTCAAGATAATCGTGTGCATGAGCATATCCAACAAAGAGTAGATCGTGCTTAACTTTCATTAGATCATACTTCTACGGATGTTACAGAGAATTTGCAATCATAATTAAGATCTCTTAATGGTCGCCTTCACTTCTACCTCTATAAATTATAGATACAAAACTAATTTCACATAATATAATGAGGATTCGAACAGGTGACATGTTGAGGATCATCCATAGTTTTGAAATTCATAAACTACTATTGAATGCATGGATCAACGTACAAAAGGACAGAGCTAGCTCTTGTAGATCATATGCATATTTATATAGTAGGCATGGAAAATTTGCATGAGTAGAATAGATGTTTTTCTTGTCAAACGTGTTAATCTCCTCTATGATCAATGCAATGATAAACTTCTGAAATATCTCAATACACTAGGATGATCCACACAATTACATATATGTCTCGTCTGATACTCATGACTAGAGAAAGGAATTATTCTCTACATTTTAGATCTCCATCCTACCTTTATATACCTCTATTATTGTAGAGATTTTGAAAACTGCGTATGGATTCCAGTGTTGACAAATTTACACTCAATCTTGGACATGACACCTAAATTTAGACTTTCATCATGGATGCACGAGAGGAATAAATTTCTTTGATACCAATCTTTGTATTGCAGATTCAAACATAACAAAAATTAATTAAATGCAAATCATGGTGAATAATGTAATAGTTTCACTTTGTAATTCAATGTGAGCAATATACAAATATATAGGAGTTACAAATTATATATTCAAGGAGGTTTCTTTAACAACTCCTCCCGAATAATCTCCCCAAATTCCTATATTAGTGAGTGTAGACACCGAAAATCTACACCCCTCATATTTATTTAATCAATTACTTAAATACATCAATATTTCATACCCTAAGTCATACACTATACCACCTCACCTTTTTCCCATTAATTAAATACATTAAACATCCCTCCCATAATTATTCAATTAATTTATCAACACCCCATATCTTAAGACAAAAACTCATCCTTATCCAATTATTTAATTAAATACACCAATATCCTATCATTATCACACTTATCTCATATTAATCCTTTCGTATAATTATTAAAATCCTATGTAACCACCTAGGAATATTTCTAAAAACCAACTTAGGAAAAATCAAGTATAATCTAACCTATTTTTCACCCTCCAAAATAAACACAACATGTCCCTAAAAACTTAACAAATTATCCATTCAAAATCCAAATCAAATAGCCTTGATTTGGAAGTTGTTCCAATCATTTTTCCTCACAAAGCTCAAGCATCTTGAAATCACCAGCGATTGGGTAATCCCGGTGATTATTTAAGCCAATTTTCCAGCTTCTCTCCAAGATCCTCAACTTGCATTCATGAGTCTTAGTTTTCTTATGAGTCAATATTTTCCTACAGTCACCACTGAGTATCAAGTCACTTGAGTTATCAACCAGCATCATTATTCACAATCATCAAGCATTCTCATGGCCATTTCAGAGTCCTTGTAGATCAACATCTCATCAGTCTAGTTGTAGGCTTCACCAGCTTCCTACATCATCTTTCATCAAGTTCGAGACTACTTCTCACCCCCACATCATTTTCCAGGAATTTTTATCTGTTTATTCATCTATTTACATCATTTATAAGTTTCTTTTAATCTGAAAGATCAAGTTTAAATCATTAGACATTTGATTTTATTAAAATATTCAAAACCACCATAATTGTCAGTGATTCCTATCACTTTTACCTTCCTGTAATTTTTATCAGTTTTCATTCAGTACCTTTTATCAATCATATTAAATTGTTTGCTTCTAACATATTCTTGAGCATGGATTACTTTTAGATGGAAATTGGTGGCCCTTCTCATGAAATCACCAGCATCCACTCCTTGTCGATAATTTGACACCCTTTCTATTAGGAACAATATGATATCTTGCATGATCTGACTTTTTGCGCCATCCATAACGCTCCTTTAGACGAATTGGACAACATTTTTGAGTTCACTCACGAACTCCATCAAGTAGTATAAGATCACTCACAAGCATAATTCGACTACATACTCATCAAAGCCAAACTTTCTTGGGTTTCATATGAGGCTGAATAGGATATCCCTTTCGAGATTGAGTTCGAGCCATAATCCATCACTCATATCTCTCTTATCTATCTTCTATCTATTTTGTATCATATTATCATATATTAATTATTTGTTTTATATCGGGATATCTTGTATCATTTATTTATTTCAATCCACTTGATTATTTAAATAGTGAGCTAACATCCTTCAAGGAATCCCTTTAGATTCCTGGAATCATCCTTTACCGAGAAGATCGCTTATCCATCTTATTAATTAAATCTTGTGTAGTGTATTTGCTCGCAGGTTTCTTCACAGGAAAGGAGCTTACACACATCTTTCACAAAGCGTAACTACAATCAACATCAAAATCATCAATCAACATCTACGGGTATCACTAAACCTGCGTCTTCTGAGGTTGGTATATTTCTATTTTCTTTTTGTTAATTCAAGTTAAAGGAGTAGGAATATTTATTAACGATGAGTTGGTTTGCTAAACCAAATCTCACGTACAACAATATACTATTATATGTTAGCACTAATGTAAATTCCTAACAATGTTTTATACACCAATCCTTGGGTTACTTTTGAGCATGAACCTTATTATGAGGATTACTTGATGGATTACATGGATGAGGAAGAGGTCAGCCTAAGAAGCTACTTCTTGATGACCTTGGTACAAGTTATTGATTACACAAATTTAATGGTACCTTAGGGAGAGGTGGATGATGAGAATATAGTAAGCCAATACTACATTCAAAATAATATAATAAATCAACCTCTTCTAGATATAAATTGGGTTGCTCAAGAAATGATGTCCTTGCATCATAGAAAATTTGATGTAATAAGGAGAACTCGAGTTGGTTTCTTGATCAAAGGTTTGACATAAGTCAACAAAATACCACTATCCTAAATGAATATAAGACTAGTGGCATCATAGATTATGTGTTGCTAGATTTTAGGAAAGAAACTTGTGTAACACAGGGAACCCCTCAAATCTATTTCAAAACACCTTTAACTACTTAGATCAAGGATGAGTTGAGTGAAAATTCAAGCAAGAGTGGGACTTATGCTTCCTAGCTAACCCGAGAAGACTAAAGATATTTTTAAAAATACCATTCCCATTACTATTAACCATGTCTAATGAGTCCTATACATTGTTTCAATTCCTGAAGTCTATGCTTTAAGGGGACATAATATAGGGAATGTTGTTGATCATTCCTCTAGCGGGGAATTAGAAATAGAAAAATTAAGAAACAATCTTATCCCTCGGGTATTCCATCACGTGAACCGGTCCTAGTGACCATTAGTGAGGAGGAAGAGGAGGAAGTAGATGTATCTCCTCTCATTAGGCATAAAATCCATAATATTATAAATTATAGTATGGATGAAGCTACTAAAAATCAAGGGTTGATATAATTGTCAATGAACAAGTGTCACGGTAGGAATGTGGTTGTGACTCATATTGTTGAACCTGTTGTTCAAGTGCAAAAAGAATAATTGGCCTCACCAACTAAATATGTAATTACCCCAAATACATAAGTTGATGAAGGGGTAGAACAACAAGTAATAAACTATGAACATGAGAAAATGTTCAGCGATTTATTGAAATGTTTAGGGATAGATGAGGAGGTTGATGTTGTTATAGGAACTAGCCAAGAGGTATTCAATGTTAAATAGAAATTGGATCCAACTCCCAATAAGGGGCCTAAGATCCAAGAATAAAAAATTGCATGAGAAACCATGACACAACAAGCATTTAGACATAGTGAAGAAACTCCATATGTACTTAGAAAGTAACCCCAAGTAGTTCAAGGATATTCTAATGTTATTTTGGGGAATGTATAGGGTGTTGACATAATAACTAAGAAATATGTTGAAGGTTCAAGTATACTTACCCCTAAAAGCAGCTTAAAGAACTATCACCTTCTAGTGAACATGTGATAATGGTTCCTAAACTTGTTGGTATAAGTGATCAATCTTCTCTAACTCTCGTAGAAGATGGAACTATGGGCACTCGTGCCAAGGAGATAAATGTTGGAAAGAATAGGGGCTATAATGAAATATCATGGTACAAATTGAAGCACAAGTAATGGATCAAGAGGATGATATGAAACAATTATCTCAAATTTAGGTATCAATTATTTTGGTTTTGAATATTCCTCCTTCCTCTCGTGAGTTAATTGTAGTACTAGCTAATCCTTTACAAAAAAAGGGCAAGGAATTGGGGATGTACCAATTGGAGGATGGCTAGAGTCATCTCAGTGTAGGTGGAAATTGATAAGATAATAAGCATCACCTCTTTAAACCCGCCAAGTCCACTAAAAATCTATAACTATGGTTAGAACATTGGTGGGGAGTTAGGCCAAAAAAATAGATATTTTCACTCCTTAACTAGATGTTCTTAAGGGGGACGCAACTCCCGTAGAAATTCAAGTCACCCAATTCCTATTGGGTAAGCAATCTCTTGAGGGCTCAAACATGAGCTTAATGTGTTGTTCCAAGATGTGATCTAAAATATAGACAAAGATAAACATACCATAGAATAATTAAAGGAGAAAGTTTATGTGTTATCAATAATTGTCAAATAGTTTATCCAAGTCCCTCAAACTAGCCAAGTACTCATCCATGATGTTATAGATATAGTTATGAAGAGTCTTGAGGATATTGGTGCAAGGAGTGAAGGCACTAAACAGTAGGTAAGGGACCTACTTGCTAAAGGAGAAATAGTAATCAAGGAAATTTTAGAGCACCACACTAGAATTATGGAAAAAGTGGAGGAAGCTAGGGACTTGATCGACAAATGTAAAAGTGAAATTCAAATATGGGAACGTATGTTACCAAAACTTAAAGCCCTAATTTTCTTAGGGAGTGATTTGTTGGTCAAGGAGAGAATAATCTCTCTGAATTTAAGGAACGTAGCACAAGTACTACCCTACCATGAATGTGAGAATGGAATTCCTACAAGAAACTATCAAAAAGGTTAGAATTGTTAAAGATAAAGCAAGTGAACATGTCAATAATATTGTGACAATCTAATGAATTAACTATTACGTATACACAATGTTTGTTCATAGAAGGTACTGATATGGAGGGACTTATTCAAACCTTTAGGGATAATGTGATGGGGGCGGCCCATCAAAAATGTTACTTGATCCACTATTTATGAGTTCGTTCATATTGAACAAATCGTAGATAAGTTGAGCAAGAAGGGCATAAAGGATAGGGTTATTTTCAATATGTTGGAAATTAATTTTTCAGAAGAGGAAGTGGTCTTTAACTATCATATTGAACTAGATGAAGAATTTGTCATAGAAATGTTTAAGAAATTTTATGAATACATGGAAAGAACTTAGACATGTTTAGAGGAATAGGTGGTAGATCTTGAACCTCGAGAATAGGGGAAGAAAGTGGAAACAACATCCGTAGGAAGAAAAGGTATGTAGGCTACTCGTTGTAAGGGAACATCTTGAATTTTGGTGAAAGGCTTGTTAATTCTCAAGAGAATATTTTTGTATTCTTGAAAAATTGTAGAAAAAGGGATTTTGAAAGTTTAAATACATATGACAAAGAGAACAATCATAAAACAGATGAAAAATAGTTCAATTCAATCAATCATGCAACATACGACACTCATGTACAAGAAAGCAGATGGGGATTCTATAGGGGTTGCAACACTTGGAAATTATAAGAAATATATATAAAGGATGATGCGTTAGATACATAACTCGTCAATATTTACAAACTACCTTGTAAAATGGGAAGGGGAACTAAAAATTATTTTTCCAAAGTTTTATCTTTACTATCAATGGCACTAAAGGCATATTGAATGTCATCTACTAACCCATGGTATATCCCCTTGGCCATGAGGTTATAGATGCTCACTCAAGTCATTCCATAATCTGGATTAATTTTTTTCTTATCAAAGGAGTTGACCCACTCCATGATATTGGCTCCCTAGTAAGATATATCATGTTCCCTTTCGAGTTATAATTTTGGTTTTTGGATTTGATTTGGGTTCATAAGTAGGATTACTAAGAGTTATCTAGAATTTATTTGCGAAGGTTAAGACTCTGCAAAAGGACTCCTTAGTTGATGATTTCATAGCATCTTCTTGTAGTCAATAAATCATGCACTTTGGGTATTATTTAGTCCTAGTCTCATACTACTATTTGTATGGTTTTTGAGTGAAGAAAGTACTAATTAACCCCCATCCTTTGGCCATTTTTTTAATTTTTGTTGTCACTACCGACCTTCGCATACACTTTCCCGGTATGTTTTGACACTATTAATCTTTTATTCCTCTTATTGGGGTGTGAATGTTAAATTGGGGTGCCCTAAGTGCCTGGTCCCATATGGAGTGCCCCGAGGTTCTTTGGTCCCATCCGGGGCACTTCGGTCCTCTTTGTACTTTCCCGTCATCTTTTGGGAACTTTCTAGCAATTTGAAACTTTCATTTTCTTGGCGGTCAGCCTCTTTGGGTTAATTACGAAATTAGAACAAAAGAACCCTATAAATACAAAGTTATGAGACCATAATGAGGGACCAAGCACTAAGCACTACTACTCCACCTAAGGTTGCATCTATCTAGCTCCATCACAAGGGACAAGGTTGGTTCATCTACATCACACTTCATAGGAGGGAGTTTATTCTATTCCATCCACCATCTATTTACATTTCTACATCTAGTTATTACTCGCTACTTCACAAATTATGATTGGCACAAGAGCACCTAGGGCACCATTTTCACACACACACTCATAACTATATTTGGGTCTAAAATGTAGTGTAGTGCTTGATTAAGTAAGCCCACCATTATGGCAGCTGAGGTCAATCCAACCCCTTCATTTGTATCTTTATTTTTTAGGGTTTTGATCTTTTTCTTGGTGTTTTACTGTGTCTTCTTTTCATTTCGATTAATAGAAACATCCAAAGTGTAGTAAATTGATAGATAGCGAAGGTTTTAGATCTTTCAAATGACCTACAAATTTGGTTCATGTACCTCTTGCACAAACTAGGGTTCCTAGAACTACAAAGTAGGGTACCCTAGGAGCCCCATCCCTCTCTAGGCCCCCAATCCATCCGGACAACTAGGATCTATACTTTTCCAAGCCTCGGGTGGTCGTTCCTACTTTATGTTCATCTAGTTTATTCTACGACACGATCTGAACAACCCGTGAATCAACCGAGTTCTTTCCTCTTCTTTCTTGCACATTAGGGTTTAAATTTTTATTAGCTTAGTTTCTTGAGTCATTTTCTATATTCACTTAGTTGTTATTTATTTTATTTTACTTATGTTATTTACTACTTTACATAGCATAGATTAAACTAAAATTTAGGTTTTCATATCCCACTTTAGTTTAATCACTTCCCCAAGGATGGAAATTATCTTTTCCATTTCATCCAATTGTTGATTGAATGAGACTGTATCATTTTGAAGATCACTTATAGGTTCTTCATGAGGGAGTCTGTGCTCCATCAATTCGGTGGTGAAGTAAAAATTTAAAATAAGTAGTTTTTATCATGAATAACAAGATAATCATGAAGAAAAAATTATTTCAATATTTCCACGTGAATATGATCCTTTAGATGAAACAAGTGATATAACATGACTTGATAAATTGTGAAGAAGGGGGTGATTCTAGCAAGTCTTCTCGTCGGGGCCAGCCTCACCTTATTATTGGTCAAATTCTGGATGGAGGTTCTAGTGGGTTAGTAGTTTGAAACAACATCTTACCAAAAATATTATCGAGAACTGAGAAGTGGAAGGTAGTTCTCAAGATTGTAGAAGACAACTCAAACAATTCAGTTCTCATCTCTAAGGCCTCCATTATTAATGACAAAGTCTGCAAATAAATTCACAAGAGCTTTTACGTAACACTTTGAATGAAAGTTTACATATTGTGAAGAAAGGAACAAAATTTAAAGAGGAGAGGATTTTGAGATGGCATGTCTGAAACAATGTTTCACATACGGTGGAAAGACGCATACAAGCTGAATGAAGAGAAATTTTATCATTCACAAAAAAATATTTTCTAGATCAATCTTAAGTTATATTTATGGCATGTCATGTCATAACAAATTACCATAATATTTTATTTTATTTGAACATGCTTCCAAAAAGGTGGAAATTAAATCAAATGATTATGTGTACAACAAACTCCATTGTGTGTGAAAATTAATGATTACATAAAAATTAGACCCTTTTCATACTAACACACATGAAATGGTGACATGGCAATAAATACAAAAGGGTTTGTTAGTATAAAAATAATATCCTACACATCTCCATGGATTTAAGCATGAGGTTAAGTTTTTTCGCATGATGCATCAAATGGGAATCTTTTCGGTTGGAGCAGACTCCTATTTAGTTGGGTGAATTATAATCTTGTTCTCCTCCTCTTTTCTTACTTTAGATGCTTGGGGATTTGGAGATGTTATCTTGAGAAAATATTGTATAATAATCTTCATTATAGGGGTTTGTTGTTGATTTATTGTTCTAACACTAGATTTCTATCCAAAATAGCGTCGGAGTTAAAAATTTGAGATTTAATGCTAAGGTGAATGTGTAGTGCCCACTTCCCTTTAACACCTTTTGATGCTTATGTTGATACTGTTGATTTCATTATAGACATTACTATGTTTTGATTTAGTATGTTGTTAGACATTGGATTATGGATTATTGTGGATTTTGATTTGATTATGATGCATGATGGGTATTAGAGACACCTTATATATGGATGATGATGTGTTAATTGATATGGATGTTGTTCAGGCATGTGAATTGGATATTATGAGTTGATCTGGAAAATGAATATTTTATGATGCAAATGTATTTGTTGATTAAAAATACAAATGATGTAATAGTGACTTCGATGTTGTTGTGATTCATTGTATAGTTTTTTTTTATCATATTGGATGTTATGATATGGCCACGATGCTTTGAAGGAGGTATTTGTATTTTGCGAGTTAAAATATCACAACAAAACATCGGGGATCGGAGACCAACCAAAATGGAATTCTAGGTGAATTCAACATGGTCACCATGGCAACTTGTTTTATTATGTTATGTGTTGTTTTGTTAGATATTACCATGGGGGAATCATCTTTATATGTGAGCATGGCTTGTGTATTTTATTATTATGGTTAATGATTATTTATTTTTATATGTATTTTATTTGTAATGTGTTCTCTTCTTTTAATTAATTATTGTGATAGATTAATGTGAGGAGATCGTATGTTTAAAATTTAAATAAATTAAATTGGGATATGGAAAGAAATTATTAGAGTTGTTGGTTGTTTGTAATTAATTTGTAAGGGATGTGCAAGAGCTTGTGTAAGTTAGATTTTGGAGTAAGAAATACTCCACCTCCATGGAAATTCGAATTTGACCTTTGGGGCTGTTTTTGGAGGCTTGTGGGACAATTAAAACTTGTCCCATGCCTCTAAATTTATGTTACCAACCATACTTATGGTTGGGGAAGAGATTTGTGACTTTTTATAATGCATTTTATTCATCTTTTGCATGTTTTTAATTAAACTTTCTTACATCTTAATTAATGGTTGTCCCTTGAGGTGTGGGCTGTTTTGGAGTGTGCAAGTAACTTGTCATTCTTCACCCACCTCTTTATTAATCCTTGGAGTTTGGATTTTGTCTTTTGTGTTGATTTGAGAGGATGTGTGATGTGGCATCCTATATGGATCCACATCATCCTCTTCTTTCCCCCTTCTATATATTTCAAACTCTCTTCTTGTTTTGGGGTTGTTGAACCTTTTTGCATTCTTCCTTGGGGGCACATTTTCTTGTGGGAGCTCTTGTTTTTGGAGAAATTTTTGGAGAAAGCTTTGCATGCTTGTGAGTTGCTATTTTGGACTATGTTTTCTTGGCATTTGAAGCTTGCTGTTAGGAGAAAAAGTCACCATGGAGAGGTAGGAATTTACTCTCTTTTTATTGTTGTTATTTTTCTTGTGGTGTTGTGTGTATGGAAAATGTTTTGATTTATTTGTTGGCTGGTTGGGTAGACTGCCTTAGGGATGGTGTAGGAGAAGGCTATGGGGAATCCATGTGGGGGCATAAGGAATGCCATTTTCATCAGAGTTTTTGGAGGGAGTTTGGGTTGGGATCCACCATGGAAAATAAATAGCTTGCATTTCTTACTTTGTGGGGGCATAAGGAAAATTTTTGGGGCATAAGGAGGGATTTGTGGGGGCATAAGGAAATGTGTGTGATGTTTTATTTGGCGGTTTGTTATTGGTGGATGCCCAATTCCCAATTGGGAGGCATAAGTATCTTCCCCCATAGGCCTTGCTCCTTTGGCTTGCAAGATCAAGCCTGAGTTCTACTTTGAAATGTTTCTAAATGTAGTTGTGAATTGTTGTTTGTTTTGTGTTGCATTGTGTTTCAAAAAAATGTGTATGTGAAAGAATGTTGTGTTGTGGAAGCCGGTATTACCATGGTTGAATTACATATTTTATTGTATCTTGGTTGGGGCTCGGGGGCCAATGATGAAGGAAGGCTTCTCCTTTCATTGGATGTCTTGGTTGGTGGAGAGTGTTTCCTTTCCCCTCTTTGGTTGTGATCTATTTGGAATAAGAAGAAAATGTGCATGTTGTTGTCTTGGAGCAAAAGACAAGTGTAGTTTGATAGTCCTTGTGAAGACATATTTAATTGTAATCCTTTCCAACTTGTTGTGGATGATTTTTAATGTGTATTTAGTGAAGAAAGATGTATGTAAATTGATTATGGAATTAGATATTCAAATTGTAAAAGACATTTAAATTTTGATTCTCGTTATTGGAAAGAAATGAAAAAAATTTTAATTGCATTCAAGGAATGAAATAATGTAAAGATGTTTCCTTTGTTGAAGTCAATAAAGAATTGCAAGTTGCCTCTCATTGCATTGTGAGTTGAGTTGGAATGTTAAATTGCAAATGGAATCTCTGTTTAATTGCAAAGGAAAGAAAATACGCATGAGAGAATTATATTGCATTGTTTTTTTGAAATATATGAAATTGAAATCAGAATTTATTTGAGTATAGAATAGTTTATTCAAGTCATTTAAATGCCTCGGATTAGTTTAGAAACTATATATCACATTTAAATGATAAAATTGACATGCAGATTTAAAAGAAATAGATTTCTGTTACAAACTTAAAACTGGCAATTAATTTTAATAAAAATGTACAGTTCAGACCTGCACACATTAATCAACTTGGAGATGTTAAAATTTACTATGCTTTATCTTAAATGAACCCAAATGTACAAATAAATCTCAAGAAAACAACTTAACCATTGCTAATTTGAAAACAATCCCTCTAACAATGTTTTTCTGTCTATTGTTGGAAAAATACAATTTTGAATCAATTGAACAAATTTAACTTCCTAAACCACTTTAAATCCTTCCTAGATCAATTCTCCATGTCTTTTTGACATGTTGAGTGAAGGAGGAGATCCAATTTAATCAAATTGAAAAGTTGGAAATTGCCAGTTTGCTAATTAAAAGCCTGCAGATCGTTTTTGTAAAATTTACCCTTTAAACTTCATCAAAATATAAATTTTATGTTTTTTTGCAAAGAGGGCATCGATAGCTTTCCAAAAAGTCCTCATTGGCCCAAAACTGACTTACTAGCTCAAGTTATGGAACTTTGAAGTTTTTGTGCCTTTGCGGGAAAATTTGGGAAAATTTTCCTTGGCGGGCCCGCAACCCAAAAATTTCCCACGAATTGCCTTAGAAAAATTTTTGAAAATTTTTGATCTGGGGAAAATTTCCAACTGTTCCTCCTTCATCCCACCGCCAATCGGAGGCTACCATGTGCCCTCACGGGGTAAGTGGCGAAGGCGCGGCAATTTCTTTTGCCTTAGCCTTTTTGAAAATTTTGGAAAAAAATTCATTTTAGCCCCGCCGGCCCGCAGCCAATCATAGGCTGCCACGTGGTAGCTTTGGGTGCTTGCAGAGGGGGCGGACCCTTTGGTTTTTTTTTGTTTTTGGCCTTTGGAAATTTAGAGAAAATTTCCCGCAAACCCGCATCCTCGCCCGTCGCCTTAGAGTTCCTTCTGCGGGCGCGCACTCCACGCAATCTTTTTTCACTTTGTTCTCCCCTTGGGTGAAATTTTCCAACCTTCTTCGCCGCTCCATCGCTCCCTCTCCTTTCTTTCCCACAATAAATGGTGGAGTGCCACGTGTCCCTGGTAGACCCGCAGGCACGTGGAGGCCAAGTTGTTTTTTTACCCTTTGGGCGAAGTCCGCCAAATCGCCCCACCGCTCCACCCTTCCCTCACCCTCTCCCGCTTTGAACCTAGACCCGACACATGTTCACCAAGGACCTGTGGAGGCATGGGAGTAATTTTTCATTTGCGCCACATGGGGGAATTTTCTAAAGCCACCCCCGTCACCTGCCCAATCCGCTTAAGGGTGTTTTTAACCCCTACTTGACACATGTCCCCTTGGGGAAAATTTGACCTAGAAACTCCACCATTCATATCTTGAGTTCTATAAGGAGTTAGGAGGACTTCTTTATATCAGCGAAAAGGTGAGAAAATTCCTATCCAATGGGAATGTTTTGGGGAAATTTTGAATCATTAAGTATGAAAAAATATAGTTGAAACTCGAGCTTGCTAGAGAGTGGGTATGGGGTAAATTATTCCCTGAACCTAACTAAAACATCTAACCCTAAAATTGAAACTTGGTGACCTTGGTATTAGTTAAGATAGGAAACATGTGTTTTGGTAAAATTGGTTTTGTTCTCGAAACCTACCAAAGTGGCAATGGTGGTCTTACAACTTGGTTGTGGACACTTCTTATCTAAAAAAATTATCCCATAATTTTCTAGCTAACCCTAGGTTGTTTCTTGGGTCTCAAGTGGTTATTTAACCGGGCATCATATAATGCACTATACAATCATTAGAAAATATATAAGGCATTTAGTATATGTCTCCTTATTTATATCAAAGTGAAAGGAACAGCTTTTCCTTGTTTTCCTTGTCTAGCCATGGCTTTTGTGTTGTCCATTGGAAATATGATCAATGGGATAGAAATTTTGATGTAATCTTTTGTTTATTAAATCTATGAAATAAACAGGGGTTTTTTTGAGTCATTGCATTGTATTGGTCATTGAATAAATATATTGTTGTAGTGTTACCTTGCAATATTTTGTTTGATTTTAAAATCCTTTCTGCAATAATTCTTAGAAATGATTTCATAACCTTTAAGTGTATTTTATTTATATTGAAATAGAAGCAATTAGAATTTTGTTGGGATTCTTGCACAAGTGTTTTTTTAGGGTTTCAAAGGTTATTTTGTAACATTTACATGAATTTGGTATCAATTAATGTAAATGCCCCATTTAAAATGATGTTGAATTTTTAAGGTCTTATATGTATCATGAAAGTAGTGGGATATCATGGTGATTGCTAACACGTTGCTCCTTTGATTCAACCATCATCCACTCCACACCCTTTAATAGTAGTAGTACCATCCTATTCCTAAAAATTACATCCCCCTAAAAATTTTCAATGAATTTTCTATGATTTTTAAAGATTAGTATTCCAACATCATTAAATTCCACTTAATTAATTATTTACGCAAAGATAATGTTTGTGAATCACATTGTATCTATATTTAGTAGCTTGTGTATGATGAATTAGGTATGTGAAATATTTAAGTGGAAACTCTGTAAGTGAATATTGCATTCATGGATATAATAAACTCCAATTTATTTGCCAACAATTTTAGGATATTGAATCATAAGATCGCTCCTCCTTTCAAGCTACTTTTTGGGTCCTCTAACCCCGGTTCAAGAAGATCCAAAAGTAGGAGTTAGCCATTCCCTTTGTACATGACTCCTAGTCATTTCCAATAGTTGGTGATAGAATAATGTTATATTTTCCCTAGCTATAAAAATATATTCTCATCTATCATTCTTTCACCATTTATTTCTAAATTGCTAAAAATATTTGGGTTTTAAAATTGGGAACCAACGTGCCCTAAATTTGGATAATTTTAGGGCTTCTTTAGGTTTAAATTATCTTTTTATATTTATTTGAATTTAATATTATTGTTAACTATCTATTCAATATACTTTAGACACTTAGAAACTTTTAAACTTGTTTTTTTCCTTCTTTGATGGATCCTGTACACTTGGCATTAATCGACTTCTCTATGTTCTACAAAGTTTTGAACTTAGTCATTTTTTTACTTTCAGCACATGTGATAAATAGAAGATGAATTCCAATCATCAACATTCCCTCGGTGGAAGAGTTCTATTTTAAGTAACATTTGGTCTCTAAACTTTTTAAAACATCAATGGTTGATAAGTGGTAGATATCAACATGTTTAAGAGCTTAGAGGTCCATGAAATTTCATGTGGTCGATCTCCAAAAATTTTGTTAATCAACACTTCATATTTTGAGAGATTACAAGCTCACGTTTGATGTGTAAGTGACAAGTGGAAAACACCATTGAATGGTACTATCTCCTTAGTCTCTCTCCTTCAAAATTTTCATAATGATGATTGCTTACACATGGTAGAGATTAGCCATCTACATCATCTCAAAGCTTTAAAATCTATTTCCTCTCCCTATCAAATGGTCAACACATGGCACATATCAGTTAATTTTTAACCCTACTACATTATATTTTTGTGAGAATAAATTTTAAATTTTCACTTATAGGAAAATGAAGCACATGGACATAAAATTTGTAACAAAGGTACATGAACATGGCTTTGGTTTTCATTGATATATTTTGATTGAGAGCTCTAGATGAAAATTTTATGGTATCATTGGAAAGGTAATTCAAAGAGATTTGCTATGATCTTGATTTTGAGAATAATGGTTTATGGATCTATGAGATATTTATGATATATTTCTTAGGTATATTTTGCTCACATGATCATATTTAATGGTTCCCAAATCACCTATAAATGATCGTGAGGTATCATATTCTCCTATAAAATATTCTTTTGAGTTGAATATTCCCCTTTTGGCCCCACTCAAATGTAAGATAAAATATAAACAAGTTGTGGAACAAAAGAATGAGATTTCACATTGGTTTGAAGGGTAAAATCATGATCCGTAGATAAGTGGCAGCTTCATCTTCACACATTATCCTTATCTCATGGGTTTTCATATGCTCTTTCCCAAGGTTTTTTATATTTTCTTCCTAAGCATCACTTTAAAACATAACATTTTCTTATTTCTAGAGTTTTTGGCATCTCAAATGAAGGCATCAAATCATTAAAAATTTATATTTTCTTGAAAGTTGTGTAGGTTTTGTGGATAAGGTTCATCTCATGCCATTACCAGCCATGATTTAATAGTAAAGGATGATCATTGTGCCACAAAAGATCAAATAATATGTCTATATGCGGTTTTGAGTGAGCCTTTTTTAAGACATTAGAACAAGGGATTTTTTTTTATATATATATAAATGTTCTCTCTTATACTCTTTTAATTATGTAATTCAAAACACACGACCAAGTTTTAATAATTGTTCTCTGTCCAATTAATGTAATTTAGAACACACAATACTTTTAAAACCAATGTTCTCTATTCACATTTTTTTATAATATGGAACACACATTCAATGCCATTCAATCATATAACAGATACCATATGCTGCTGTAATGACTCGAAGAACTACCGATCTCCCATTTTATGGCTCGAGTTTCAACGATCTCTCATTTCATGACTCGGCTACTTACCGATCCTTCATGTTAATCCATGCATTGTATACTAAGTATACTTGGTTCTCTTTACCATTTTTGGTTATCGAAGTGTTCCATTTAAGAGGCCTATCTGAATATCTGTTACCGATATTCATCTGAAATCCTACTTCTTAAACTAGGTGATTAGGACAACGCAACCAACAACTTGCGATACTTTGGCCAAATATTTTCACATGCTTTGCATGATCATATTCCTAGATGTTACACACATCAATGGAATACGTCCTTCACCTCACTTCGTCTGTTATCTAGAATGGTCTTTTCTGATCTCTGTCAGTCCTCTCGTCCAAGGTTAAACTTTAACCCAAGATAGCAATATGAAAGAGTATAGGGAGACACTCATGGTGACTAAAGGTACGCAGACATACTTTGTCGACCCTAGTCGACTACGTGTGTCTAGTTACCTTTAGTCTTCCTGAGTCACTCCGTATACAAGGTCACATTCCTATCTTGGTCCAAAGTAACTTGGTCCAAGCTTATGTAAACTTGATGATTCGATTCGGGAGGGCATTGTAACATGTCAGCTGCAACATTGTGTCATCATGAAGGCCCCGCCTTCATGAAGACACCAGATTGCAGCTGGCATGTGTGCCAATGTCCTACGGAATCCTCCCATCAAGGGATACACATCCAGCTAGAAGTATGATTAGATTCTTATCCTTAGTATTTTAAGAATAGGTTTCAGCAACCGTGTTGATCCTCTAACCTCACTGTTCATTACAGTTGCATAGCTAAGAAAGGACTTAAATTGTCTTATAGCTTAATATACATTTACTCCTCCTTACCGAAGGATTGCATATTTCCATCTTAGTTCTTTAATTTAAGCTTTAGACTAACAGTCCACTACAACTTAACGTAGTAAGATCAACTTACTAAACTTAACCAAGTTTTATTCGCAACCAAATTTAAATTCAGAATTCCATCTCATTAGACGTCATTTAAATGAGGCCTAATCCCAAATGAATGTATTCATTTATTCACTATAACCTTACTTCAGTTAAGGTTTGTTATGAGGAGATATGATTCCTCATACCGAATATCCTTTTGATCAAAACATCCCAAGGATATTAACGAAATCAGAATACATAATTCAATTGTCTCTCTTTACTAATATTCATTAGTTTATATTCTAATTCTGAATATCATTCATTTAAGAGTTCGTATTCACTTTACTCTTTACTAATGTCAATTTAAAATCCATATTGACCTAAGTATTAATTAATTACATTCCAACTTAAAAGTTGTATTCAAGTAAAGAATAGATATTATGTCCCTTTAAAATCTATCAACCATCATTTGAATAAATCCAAATTCAATGAATAAAATCTTATTCTCAATCATATTCAAATAGTTCCAAGGTGGTACAACCATTAAAATAACACACCTTTCCTTTTACTCATTCCTCTAGATTAAAATTTATACAATTTACAAGTCCATACAACCGACTTCATTCATGCCAAACAACATTAACAACTCGTAAAGAAAGAAGAATACAACTTTTTCTTTTTTCCATTTCCTCGTAGAAGAATAATAAAATCTCAGAAAAGATCCATCCCTTAGCTAATCAGAAGAAGCATCATAAAACAACATGTCTTCATTTTTACTCATGGAAACCATCTGACAAAATTTACTTGCACGGGTCAGTTCATCGAACTGAGCATATTAAGCACTTATCATTAAAATGAGGTGCTCTTGATTAACTGTCTCAATAAAAGAACTCTGCTTTTATGAAACGTTTAAAATTGAGATGGACATCATCTACGAATTAAGTGCTGATAAGGATGAACAACTTAACAACCCAATCCCATAATTACCATCACAATCAAACAAAAATATTTACTAACAACTTTTCCCCAAATAATTACTGTAAACCCGCAACACTTTATTCACATTTCCTTACTGTTTTCTTCCAATAGACAAGGAGTTCATTCCATATTTAAACAATTACTACCAAGAGTATTTTCCTAAATAGTTCCATTTAAAACATCCGTAAGAACTGATACACATATGTATATATTGTTGTTCTAATGCAATTACTATCAATTCCCTTCCCTCATTATAGATGAAATTTCAAAGAAGAGAATTTAATTAAAAATTCAAACAGAACTCCTTCCCTTTTATACTACTCATTTAATTTCAACCAAATCAAATGCAAAAGAGAAAGGTAGTCATACACCGTAACAACACTGGTGTTATTCCCCAAAATTCAACATCAACATAGTACGTCTTTCAATTCAGAAAAGAAGAAAAACAATAGAGATAAAATGCAGTTGCTTACGCCGAAGGCAGTAGGAAATTCATTCAATATTAAATAATAGAATTTCAACTGGATAAGAGAAGAAAATAATTATTACTTCCGATTACCCACTCAATATTCTCTTTCTTTTCATCACGACCGAAACTGGATGATTTGAACAAGAAGTGATAACAATCAACGATAACAGTCAAGGAGAGAGAACAATTAAAGTCAATAATCGAATGAAAGGAAGAAGATTCATATTACCTCTTCTCATTGCTTGGCCGAGTATCAACTATTTAGTATGAGACCTGTTTCCAATAGGGTAATTTCCCTATAACAAGACTATTACAGTAATCATAATTTACTAACTATCATTCAAGGAAGTATTCTTGAATTCATTTTACATCTGACCCGCAAATATCAATAACAACTGAATCTTTCAATTAAAATCATTTTCAATAATTATTCACCAAAAATGAACATTTCCAGCTAGGTCTGAAACAAGCAAGAATGTACAACAAGCTATATGACCATAATATCACTGTAATAAATAAAGAAACCATCTTTTCAACCGCAAGAACAAGAATCTACTCTAGTACGGTTTTCAAACACAATTCTAATCGATTTTCAATATAATAATATATATAAAATCTATTTAGATATATATATATATATATATATATATATATATATATATATATATATATATATATATATATATATCATTGGATTCAAGGAAGGATAAAATGATACACTCTACTCCATTCACCAAATAACCAAGTTATTCTTTCTCAGTTTTAAATAATTTATTCCCCAACAAACATTCACGGCCTTCAAACCAAATATGGAGTCATTATATCATTTTAAATCAAGCAAGGGTAAGACGATGCAATAAATTCACTGTTGTCCCCAAAAGAATTCACATTCTATGCACTGTAATACGACCAGAAAAATAATTCACGCAAACAGTTCCATCAAGCATTCTCACGGTTTTTCCAAAACCATTTACACGCACAGAACTTAGAAAACAATTTTCACATCACTGTTACTTCCATCAAATCAAACCCATAATGGGAGATAAACCGAATACCCATTACATAAAAAAAAATTCAAACAACAGAGATGGGTTTGTTTCATTTACCATTTAGTAAAGAAAATACCAGTTTTTCTCTAGTATGCATTTAGAAAAAAATACCCAAATCATATTTATCTCCAAAAGACAACTCAACCCAGAAATCACATCAAACCATATCAACATTTTTATTTTACAAAAACACCCAATATAAGAGCAGAGTTCTTTTAATGAAGATGCTTAACAAAGAGCAAAATGGTTTAAAGAGAAGAGCTCAACATGCCTGTAAAACTTCTTGTTGCTTGAAGAAAACCACGTCCACGCCCACAGGAGTTACTCTTTTCCACGGCGACAACAACAACAAGTTTTCCCCAACGATCTCCTTACTTCCACAGGCTCAAAAACAGCCGTGGGTAATCAAAATAATAACAACAATGACCAGAATAGTTGCAGGTTCGAAAGAACCACAAAAGAAATGTAGAAAGCAAAAAAAAACCCCGAATGAACAACAATAACCACAAAATTTCCTCTTTCCCCTTTCCAAGGCGAGCTGGTCACCAAGACCGAGGCCAATAAATGTATTAAATGCATTTCCCTCTCTTTCTCCACGCCATCTCCAACCTAATCTGGTGAGTTCCACCTTTTTAATATTTGCATGTAATTTCATTTTTAGCTACATTGCTAGTTGGATACCTCCAACTTCCCATGTTCCCGCCAAACTTGGCGTTTAAAACTTCAAGGACATCATTTAATGTCCTTCATTAAATTTAAAACCTTCCCTTCTTATCCTTTCATCGGCATGTATCCATAAGTCCCCCTTTTAGGGCTAGCATTAGTTTAGGTTGCATTGTCCATAGTTAGGTTTCCACCTAGGTCACAAGTCATTAGGATTTGCAAAAATTTACATCTCTTTTAATTTATTAAATCCTCCTAGGATAGTTATTAGGTCATAGGTTAGAACTTAACCCCGTAGTATTTTAGTTAATAGGTTCTTTAGTAAGTTTTACAAACTTACGTTCATAACCAGCATATAATGCAGACGTTTCGTCCATGCATATATATCTATACCTTGTTCACTTGCACCAAAACTCTTACTACCTTACGCTTTCCGCGTTACAATTTGTATGTAGTTCAGAAATCAAACCTTTCCATTGGCAACATGGTGCCGAATAATTATACCTATAACTAGGTTCTGTAAAATTTATAACAACCTCTAGTCTGGTTCCAGACTTCATTCTAATTAGAAAGTAAATCGACAAAGTGATCACAAAAGAAGGCCACAACATACCTTGGATCAATGGAATTGATTCAAGGTGTGTTGTCAACAACAATATGAGTTCATCAAACACAAAAGCAAGTCTGCTGTTTTCACACTTTGCAAAACACAAGTTATAATGACCTCGTCCCAAGTAAACAAGTTATAGTAAGCAAGGGTTCGATCAAGTAACACATTCTTTTTAAGATTAAAAGATATATCTTAACATAATTATCCTCATTTCCATAGTTACAACATCACGAAAAGAGGTTATCATAGTAGCTTCTAAAAATCAAGACGTTACATTCCTCCCTTCTTAAAAGAATCATCGTCCCGATGATCAAATTAGCCAATTCATAGAGTTTTTAGGACAAAATTCAATTATCATCCTTCCATTCATAAGTTCATACCAAAAATAGATTTAATCTTTAAAACAATGTTTTAAGATAACCGTAAAATAGACCAGTAATTGTCCATATTTGGTAGAATTATCAGTTTTTTGAATTCAATTTCGATCAAACAAGTATGGAAAAGCAGATCTCATTTCTTCGAGATTTTCCCAAGTTGCACTTTCTTCGCTAAACTGGTCCCACTGGACCTTACATTGGTTCACTTCGCGATTTCTTAAGTACAATTGGTGAGTTCCCAACACTCGAATGGGCTTAACCACGATTATTCTGGGTCTTGGACCTGCAAGGAATTCCAATTCAGCACATGTGATAAATCTGATACGTATTTCTTAAGCAAAGAAATATGAAAACATCATGCATTTGTGATAAAGCAGGAGGTAAAGCTAGACGATAAGCTACAGGGTTGATTATTTCAACAATTTCAAAAGGTCCCACATAACGAGGTGATAACTTGGCAGCCTTGCCAAAAGTTATAGAACTCTTTTTCGGCTTAACCCGAAGAAAGACCTTCTCACCAAGTTTATAATTCCTATCAACCCGCTTTAAGTCTGCATAACTCTTTTGCCTATTGGCAGCCTCCTTTAAATGTTCACGAATCATTTTAATTTGTTGTTCCATTTCCGTAAGGATTTCTAGCCCAATTACCTCTCTATCCTCTACGTTGTCCCAGCTAACAGGGGTTCTACATTTTCTTCCATACAATGCTTCAAAAGGTGCCATCTTTAAAGAGGCGTGGTATGTATTATTATAGGAAAATTCAACCAGCGGAAGGTATTCCTCCCATTTATACTTGCTGGTCCATGCAATACATTCTTAACATATCCTCTAAAACTTGATTGACTCTTTCAGTCTGTCCATCCATTTCTGGATGATATGCAGAACTGAAATTTAGTTTAGTTCCCAAGGCCATTAAGCATTTGCCAAAATCTTGATGTCATTCTCGGATCTCTGTCCGATATGATCAATTCGGGTATTCCATGCAATCTGAAAATTTCATGTACAAACCTTCTTGCTAACACTGGTGCATCATCTTTTAAATTACCAGCAATGAAGTGTGCCACTTTGGTTAGTTTGTCGATGACAACCAAGATGATATCATGTTTATTCCTAGACATAGGTAATCCTTGAACGAAATCCATAGTTATCACTTGCCATTTGTACTGCGAATGTTGTGGGGGTACAATAATCCGGCGGGATGCATATGTTCCACCTTAACACGCTGACATTCCAAGCAGTGTGTCACAAATTCCACCACATCCTTTTTCATTCCCTTCCAGAAATATTGTTGCTTGAGATCAACAAGCATTTTCGTAATGCCAGGGTGTCCAGAAAAAGGTGAATTATGAAATTCAGCTTAATAATTTCTTTCTTAAATCATTTGCCAAGGGTATATATACCTTGTTTTCAAACCTCAAATTCCTTCATTATCAAAATGAAATCCTTTATACTTCACATCCTTTGGATCTGCAGAAAGTGTGGTTTTAACTTGCTGAAAATAAGAGTCAGATTCCATGACATCTTTCACCTCATCTTTAAACTGTGTTCTTAATGTTATAAGAGTAGAGATGTGCTTCCTACGACTCAGAGCATCTGCTACCCTATTTTCCTTGCCTTTAATGTAGCTTATATCAAAATCATACTGAGATAGAAATTCTAACCATCTTCGTTGTCTTGCATTCAGGTTTGGTTGAGTAAAAATATACTTCAACCCCAGATGGTCGGTTTTTAGCTCAAAGGGCTTACCAAGAAGGTAATGCCTCCACATTTGAAGTGCATGAACAATGGCAGCAAGCTCTAGGTCATGTGGAGCATAATTTTGTTCATGTAACTTAAGCTTTCTGCTTTCATATGCTATGACATGGTCATTTTGTAACAGAATGCCTCCGAGACCCTCTCCAGATGCATCCGTTACAACCGTAAAATCTCCATTTGGGTCAGGTACAGTCAGAATAGGTGTTGTAGTTAACTGTTCCTTTAAAATTTTAAAGGCAGATTCACATTTGTCACTCCAGACAAATTTCTTATCTTTCTTTTGTAATGAAGTGATTGGGGCAGCAATTTTAGAAAAGTCCTTAACGAACTTTCTATAGTATCCTGCCAGGCCCATGAAGCTTCTTACTTCATGCACGTTCTTAGGCGCAGCCACTCAATTATAGCTGCGATCTTTGAAGGGTCTACAACTATCCCATTCTTTCTTATAACATGTCCCAAATAATGCACCTCTGCATCATAAAAGGAACATTTAGACAATTTACCATACAACCTTCTCTTCCTCAAAATTTCCAGCACTACCTTTAAATGCTCTTGATGCTCTTCGACATTTTTGGAGTATATAAGAATGTCGTCCAAGAAGACAAGCACAAATTTGTCCAAGTATTCTTGAAAAATATTGTTCATCAAATTCATGAAGGCGGCAGGTGCATTCGTCAACCCAAAAGGTAACACTGTGAATTCATAATGTCCGTACCTTGTTCTAAAAGTTGTTTTATGAATATCTTCTTCCTTTATTCTCAGCTGATGATATCCAGATCGAAGATCTATTTTTGAATAGACTGATGCTCCACGCATCTGGTCGAACAGATCATCAATCCTAGGAAGTGGATATCGATTCTTAATGGTTGCCTTATTCAACATTCTATAATCAATGCACAATCTAAGTGTGCCATCCTTCTTCTTTACAAAAATTACCGGCGCTCCCCATGGTGAGACGCTCGGTCTTATCAGCCCTTTGGTCAAAAGTTCCTGTAACTGAGCCTTAAGTTCCACTAACTCAAGGGTGGTCATTCTATAGGGTGCCTTAGATATGGGTTCGGTTCCTGGCTTGATCTCTATTGCAAGTCAAACTCCCGTTTGGGTGGAAGACCTAGTAACTCCTTCCGGAAATACATCACTAAAATCTCTTAATAATGGATACTTTTCCATGAAATCATTATCTTCTTCAACATTTTCTGTCATTCTTACGGCATACAAGTGCAACCTCTATTTTTAGCCCTTTTTAGTTGCATAGCATTACTTTCCTAACTGCAACCCCACACTTTACACCCTGAATGACTGCTGCTTTCTGCAGGTCATCAAAACAACAAATCTATTTTTCATAACAGTCGACCTTCACCTTATGTTCTACCAACCAATTAACTCCTATAATTATATCATATGACCCTAAAGGAGTAACATACAAGTCAACTTCTATGGAGAAACTGGGCAGGTCAAGAATTGCCCCAAAAAGACACATATCTACTATATGGACAACATTATTTCCATAATGCACTTGTCCATGTCTTATCCATTCGTTCAGCTTTCCTTTTTAATTTCATTGCTAGTTTAGTAGATATAAAACATTCAGTAGCTCCAGTATCAAAAAGTATGACTACAGGTGTACCGAATAACTTACCCGAACTTCTATGGGTGTGACTTGCTTTTCAGCTTGTTTGTTAGCCACCGCAGCGTGTATCCTATGTTGCTGATCATGATCATCCTTCTTCAAAGGATAGTGACTCACGTAATGGTCCTTTCCATAGTTGAAGCAGCCTCCGATGGGCCCCTTCCTAGGCTCAAATTTATTGCCAGCCTTGAAGTTATCACTCTGGCTTCCATAGGACTTTTGTCCATTACCACTAATTTTTGCAAAGCCTCCCACACACTATTAACAGGTTTGTTCATTACTGATTTCTTATTGTTATCCACAACAATTTTGTTTTTCATACCAAACCTTTTCCAGGGTCCCTTTTTGGGTGTGAGAGATGAAGAAGAGTTGGGAATCTTCTTCCTAATCTCCTCCCTATGAGCAGAGATTGCTCTCAATTTTGTTCTTGTCTTATTGCCTTTTCGACAACTCCTTCCATAGTGGTCGGACCGTGGACATCCACCTCACCACCAATGATGGGATTCAGTCCCATTATGAACTTTCATATCCTAAACTTCTCGTCAGCTTGGTACTATGGTACATACTTAAGGAGTTTAGTAAACCCTTCCCAGTATTCTGTCACCATCAGCCTTCCTTGCGACAAGTTCTGAAATTCAGTCATTTTCTGATCAAAAAGAGTTGAGGCAGCCATCATTGCCTAAAGTAACTTTTAAATTGATCCCAAGTTATGTCTATTTCAACAATGTTCAACTCAACCTTACGGTTGTCCCACCATGATGATGCTTCATGAGAAAGCTTGATATGCTCCCCATATCACTTTGGTCTCCTCGAGAAGTTTCTTATTGCAAAGTACTTCTCCATTTCACTTGAGCCAATTTTCAGCCCCGTCCCCAAGTGTAGTTCCATCAAACTTTGGAGGACTTATTCTCTTTATATCATTTGTAAGTTCAGCCACTAATCTTGCCCTTTTATTTTCAGGATGATTAGGAGCGTTCACATTACTATTATCAACACCCGGATTCCCTCCATTGGTGTTGTCCACGGGAGGTGGCTGATCATTTATACCAACATCTTCTTCCTCCTCCTCATTTCCCATTGCTTGCTGTTCCAAAATAGTCAAACGATCTCTCGTATCTAGTAGGGCAGCAAGGATTTCATCTAGTTTTTGAGCAGTAGCTTGCTTCTCCACCCGGTAGCGGGTTGTTCACAACATTTCCTCTTGTTCTAACCATTTTCTATTCAATAAGAAAATGTAAACCTTATTAAATTGTGGACTCATTAGGTCCAAGAGCTGCAACCTTCAGCTCTGATACCAAGATGTAACATTCCCATTTTAAGACATTAGAACAAGGGAAATTTTTTTATATATATATAACGTTCTCTGTTCTAAATTATGTAATTCAAAACACACGACCAAGTTTTAATAATTGTTCTCTGTATCCAATTAATGTAATTTAGAACACACAATACTTTTAAAACCAATGTTCTCTATTCACATTTTTTTATAATATGGAACACACATTCAATGCCATTCAATCATATAACAAATACCATTTGCTGTTGTAATGACTCGAAGAACTACCGATCTCCCATTTTATGGCTCGAGTTTCAACGATCTCTCATTTCATGACTCGGCTACTTACCGATCCTTCATGTTAATCCATGCATTGTATACTAAGTATACTTGGTTCTCTTTACCATTTTTAGTTATCGAAGTGTTCCATTTAAGAGGCCTATCTAAATATCTATTACCGATATTCATCTAAAATCCTACTTCTTAAACTAGGTGATTAGGACAACGCAACCAACAACTTGTGATACTTTGGCCAAAGATTTTCACATGCTTTGCATGATCATATTCCTAGACATTACACACATCAATGGAATACGTCCTTCACCTCACTTCATCTGTTATCTAGAATGGTCTTTTCTATCTCTGTCAGTCCTCTCGTCCAAGGTTAAACTTTAACCCAAGATAGCAATATGAAAGAGTATAGGGAGACACTCATGGTGACTAAAGGTACGCAGACATACTTTGTCGACCCTAGTCGATTGCCATGTGTGTCTAGTTACCTTTAGTCTTCCTGAGTCACTCCGTATACAAGGTCACATTCCTATCTTGGTCCAAAGTAACTTGGTCCAAGCTTATGTAAACTTGATGATTCGATTCGGGAGGGCGTTGTAACATGTCAGCTACAACATTGTGTCGTCATGAAGGCCCCGCCTTCATGAAGACACCAGATTGCAGCTGGTGTGTGCCAATGTCCTACGGAATCCTCCCATCAAGGGATACACATCCAGCTAAAGTATGATTAGATTCTTATCCTTAGTATTTTAAGAATAGGTTTTAGCAACCGTGTTGATCCTCTAACCTCACTGTTCGTTACAGTTGCATAGCTAAGAAAGACTTAAATTGTCTTATAGCTTAATATACATTTACTCCTCCTTACCAAAGGATTGCATATTTCCATCTTAGTTCTTTAATTTAAGCTTCAGACTAACAATCCACTACAACTTAACGTAGTAAGATCAACTTACTAAACTTAACCAAGTTTTATTCGCAACCGAATTTAAATTCAGAATTCCATCTCATTAGACGTCATTTAAATGAGGCCTAATCCCAAATGAATATATTCATTTATTCACTATAACCTTACTTCAGTTAAGGTTTGTTATGAGGAGATATGATTCCTCATACCGAATATCCTTTTGATCAAAACATCCCAAGGATATTAACGAAATCAGAATACAGAATTCAATTGTCTCTTTACTAATATTCATTAGTTTATATTCTAATTCTGAATATCATTCATTTAAGAGTTCGTATTCACTTTACTCTTTACTAATGTCAATTTAAAATCCTTATTGACCTAAGTATTAATTAATTGCACATTCCAACTTAAAAGTTTTATTCAAGTAAGGAATAGGTATTATGTCCCTTTAAAATCTATCAACCATCATTTGAATAAATCCAAATTCAATGAATAAAATTATATTCTCAATCTTATTCAAACAGTTCCAAGGTGGTACAACCATTAAAATAACACACCTTTCCTTTTACTCATTACTCTAGATTAAAATTTATACAATTTACAAGTCCATACTACCGGACTTCATTCATGCCAAACAACATTAACAACTCGTAAAGAAAGAAGAATACAACTTTTTCTTTTTCCATTTCCTCGTAGAAGAATAATAAAATCTCAAAAAAGATCCATCCCTTAGTTAATCAGAAGAAGCATCATAAAACAACATGTCTTCATTTTTACTCATGGAAACCATCTGCAAAATTTACTTGCATGGGTCAGTTCATCGAACTGAGCATATTAAGCACTTATCATTAAAATGAGGTGCTCTTGATTAACTGTCTCAATAAAAGAACTCTGCTTTTATGAAACGTTTAAAAATTGAGATGGACATCATCTATGAATTAAGTGCTGATAAGGATGAACAACTTAACAACCCAATCCCATAATTACCATCACAATCAGACAAAAAGATTTACTAACAACTTTTTCCCAAATAATTACTGTAAACCCACAACACTTTATTCACACTTCCTTATTGTTTTCTTCCAATGACGCAAGGAGTTCCTTCCACATTTAAGCAATTACTACCAAAGAGTATTTTCCCTAAATAGTTCAGTTAAAACATCTATAAAGAACCGATACATATATATATATTGTTGTTCTAATGCAATTACTATCAATTCCCTTCCCTCATTATAGATGAAATTTCAAAGAAGAGAATTTAATTAAAAATTCAAATAGAACTCCTTCCCTTTTATACTACTCATTTAATTTCAACTAAATCAAATGCAAAAGAGAAAGGTAGTCATACACCAACAACACTGGTGTTATTCCCCAAAATTCAACATCAACATAGTACGTCTTTCAATTCAAAAAAGAAGAAAAATAGCAGATAAAATGCATTTCTTATGCCAAAGGTAGTGGGAAATTCATTCAATATTAAATAATAGAATTTCAACTGGATAAGAGAAGAAAATAATTATTACTTCCGATTACCCACTCAATATTCTCTTTCTTTTCATCACAACTGAACTGGATGATTTGAACAAGAAGTGATAACAATCAACGATAACAGTCAAGGAGAGAGAACAATTAAAGTCAATAATCGAATGAAAGGAAGAAGATTCATATTACCTCTTCTCAATGCTTGGCCGAGTATCAACTATTTAGTACAGACCTGTTTCCAATAGGGTAATTTCCCCTATACAAGACTATTACAGTAATCATAATTTACTAACTATCATTCAAGGAAGTACTCCTGAATTCATTTTACATCTGACCCGCAAATATCAACAACAACTGAATCTTTCAATTAAAATCATTTTCAATAATTATTCACCAAAAACGAACATTTCCAGCTAGGTCTGAAACAAGCAAGAATGTACAACAAGCTATATGACCATAATATCACTGTAATAAATAAAGAAACCATTTTTTCAACCACAAGAACAAGAATCTACTCAAGTATGGTTCTAATCGAACACAATGAAAAAGTTCAGATATGCAGTTCCTTTATATATATATATATATATATATATATATATATATATTGGATTCAAGGAAGAATAAAATGATACGCTCTACTCCATTCATCATATAACCAAGTTATTCTTTCTCAGGTTTAAATAATTTATTTCCCAACAAACATTCACGGCCTTCAAACCAAATATGGAGTCATTATATCATTTTAAATCAGGCAAGGGTAAGACGATGCAATAAATTTGCTTGTCCCCAAAAGAATTCACATTCTATGCACTGTAATACGACACAAAAAAATAGTTCACGCAAACAGTTCTATCAAGCATTCTCACGGTTTTTCCAAAACCATTTACACACACAAAACTTAGAAAACAATTTTCACATCACTGTTACTTCCATCAAATCAAACCCATAATGGGAGATAAACCGAATACCCATTACATAAAAAAAAATTCAAACAACAGAGATGGGTTTTGTTTCATTTACCATTTTAGTAAAGAAAATACCAATTTTTCTCTAGTATGCATTTAGAAAATACCCAAGTCGTATTTATCTCCAAAAGACAACTCAACCCATAAATCACAGCAACCATATCAACATTTTTTTACAAAAACACCCAATATAAGAGCAGAGTTCTTTTAATGAAGACGCTTAACAAAGAGCAAAATGGTTTAAAGAGAAGAGCTCAACATGCCTGTAAAACTTCTTGTTGCTTGAAGAAAACCACGTCCGCGCCCTCAGGAGCTATTCTTTTCCACGGCGACAAAAACAAGGGTTTCCCAATGATCTCCTTACTTCCACAGGCTCAAAAACATGGGTAATCAAAACAACAACAACAATGACCAAAATAGTTGCAGGTTCGAAAGAACCACAAAAGAAATGCAGAGCAAAACTCAAAACCCGAATGAACAACAATAACCACAAAAATTCCTCTTTCCCCTTTCCAAGGTGAGCTGGTCACCAAGACCGAGATCAATAAATGCATTGAATGCATTTCCTCTATCTCCACGCCATCCACCAACCTAATTTGGTGAGTTCCACCTTTTTTAATATTTGCATGTAATTTCATTTTTAGCTACATTGCTAGTTGATATCTCCAACTTCCCATGTTCCCACCAAACTTGGCGTTTAAAACTTCAAGGACATCATTTAATGTCCTTCATTAAATTTAAAACCTTCCCTTCTTATCCTTTCATCGGCATGTATCCACAAGTCCCCCTTTTAGGGCTAACATTAGTTTAGGTTGCATTGTCCATAGTTAGGTTTCCACCTAGGTCGCAAGTCATTAGGATTTGCAATAATTTACATCTCTTTTAATTTATTAAATCCTCCTAGGATAGTTATTAGGTCATGGGTTAGAACTTAACCCCGTAGTATTTTAGTTAATAGGTTCTTTAGTAAGTTTTACAAACTTACGTTCATAACCAACATAATGCAGGACGTTCCTTCCAATGCTCGGCATATCTATACCTTGTTCACTTGCACCAAAACTCTTACTACCTTACGCTTTCCAACGTTACAATTTGTATGTAGTTCAGAAATCAAACCTTTCCATTGGCAACATGGTGCCGAGTAATTATACCTGTAACCAGGTTCTAAAAATTTATAACAACCTCCAGTCTGGTTCCAGACTTTGTTCTAATTAGAAAGTAAATCGACAAAGCGATCACAAAGAAGGCCACAACATACCTTGGATCAATGGAATTGATTCAAGGTGTGTTGTCAACAACAATATGAGTTCATCAAACACAAAAGCAAGCTTGTAGTTTCACACTTTGCAAAACACAAGTTATAATGACCTCCG